>JAFMSR010000015.1:8878941-8881441 GCA_022818135.1 Saxidomus purpurata
ATTCAAAACCTTCAAAGCCCGACAAGATATTTGAAATACATTGTCTTCTACGATTTAGTTTCTGCTGCATGAATAATGGCCGCATGTACGGTCAAAGATAACAACAAGATCGGCAACATACTTATGTGTCGAAAGAATGATGAATACATTGTATATGTCTTTGGAATATTTATGAAGTGTATTATATAATATATACTCAACTCGACTTAGACTTTGTATTGGCATGTTTCATATGAATATATTATGTAGTTCTCGACCATGCGTTAACTATTTCTAAATTAACAAATGTTACAAATACAAAACAAAAATGTAGCTTGATTCCAAATAGTTTAACGGGACAGTTAATGAATGCCTTTAAATAGTAAAACAGACATCGAGGGGTTCAGATGTATATTCACGCTAGTTTGCTCACGTCTCCAGTAACACTACATACGTTTCTTTCAAATATGATTTTAGGTATCAGTGTTAAGACATTTTTAGAAAGATATTGGAACATATACAACCTCTATACAACAACCTATATTTCAATGATCTAACATGTCTGTACACACACCATACCGGACATAATTGAATTGTAATGACAGTTAAAGTGACGTTGACTGAAACCTAAGCCTATTATTCAGTTTTGAAATGACTTCAGTTTATATTTTAAGAACATTTGGTCTAAATATTTTGCTAAGAAAATGCCTTTTAATGACTTCCACGTAAAAACACAAAACCAACAGTAACCTTACTGTCGTGTAGCAAATCGGTGCATTACGTTCACAATTTCAAGAAACAATATAACTTAACATTGGATGTCATAGAAATGGCAGCTCTAAATTGTTTTAAGTCGTTTAATGAAACTAAGTGGCGTGCAACAAATATATCAATATGAATTCTGATGGATGTGTGATGCAAACTACTGCACATTCTGCTTGTGAATGACCATTGTGAAAGTGAAAATAGATTAACAGATGTGTTTTAATATTATATGCCACCTAAGTGAAATATCGGTAAATATCTGTCCGAAAAAAGATGTGTTGTTCTGAATTTGTGTTGCGTTTAAACACATGGACTGGCAACTTCCAAAAATCGATAAAAACGATACCGTGAAAGCAATTCGGATATTCGGATAACCACGGATATTGTCATTGGATGCAAAAATCTCTATAACGTATCTTTTCTTAAAGTGATAAGGACAATAATGTTAAAGTTGTTATGCCTTACTTGATAATTTAAGAGCATTGTAAAATCGTCAAAGATTATTAAACCGGGATGTTTGTAAAGAAATAATCCAAACATGCTTCAGAAATCCTCTCTCACATCTGTCCTATTTTAATAAACTGTCAATCAAATTTAAAAGTACATGATGACTTTTTATTCATGACTTTTTCGCATAATTTACTTTTCCTGAGCGAAATATATTTCATTTACAGCTGTTGCCTTTAACCGGAACTAAAATCAATGGACAGGCTGCATGCAGGCTTCTAACATCAGTCTTGAAACATTTTTAGAATGTAGGTTTCAATCACAGATGTTGTTATTATGATTTGAAACAGAAACTTCGTTTTGGATTCCTGAATAACTCATAACATAAGTCGTGTCTGTTGTTAATTCAACATTTATTATTTTCACGATTATTTCTTGAGAGATCACAGAAGACTTTAAATGATAATGCCAAACTCACTACAAAAGATTTTAAAGCGGTATTTCTTCATTGTGCTATTAAACGTTTTAATGATTTAAAGTACCTTTTTGCAGCAGTAAAAACTCAAAACTTCGGAACATGTTGAATAAGCGTATATATACATGTAGCTGACAGAACAAGCATGCATGTGTACATATCATAACTATCAAACCGGATAACTGATTTCAAAACTTTAAAGTATAATGAAACGCATTTTACCGGTATGTTTTTAATTGATATTAGAACAAACACGTCTATCACTGTCACACTAAGTCCTCATGTACGTCTTTTTGTAAGTATTTTAAGTTTCCGTAGGCGTATATACATATGCCATGGTACAGATTTTATCATAATTAGGGAAAAAATGTTAAGCGGTTGGAAAGTTCAGCCGGGAGAGCAAAATTTTGCCATTTAATCGAAGGGTCCATGGTTCTAGGCCCGTTCAGGCTGCACATTTTTCTCACCCTGTGTCATTTGGCGCCCAACATGGGAAAGTGACACAATTGCTTGGGCAGTGTAACGTCGCTTGCAATGTTAGTTTCGTTTACCTTTAGACCCCGGTACGGACTTCATCACCATTGGAGAGAAAGTGTGTAAGCGGCCGGGTAGCTCATTCGGGTGAGCATTCTCCCTTTAAGCGATGGGTCCCGGGTCCTAGCCCCAGTCGGACTGCACATATTTCTCACCCTGTTGTACATGTAGTCTTATAACCTTGCGTTTTATGTACTAGTAGCTACAACTTTCGTTATAAAGTACATTATTCATATATACTGCAATATTTTATGCAAATTAGCCTTCAATACTTATTCAAACAAGAGAGGTCGCGAGGAA
>JAFMSR010000015.1:8888941-9289052 GCA_022818135.1 Saxidomus purpurata
ACAAGGTCAGTACGAGATAGGTGCCAATACAGTTAACAGATAAGCATCAGTCTAATAGGGTGACCGTGTCAAAATCATTTGAGTAATTCTGAAGTATTTCTCAAAAGACTCGTGCAAAATATCGAACATTTACGTCCGAGGCTAGCCAAAAACATTGCCATACTTCATGACAACGCCCACTCCCATACATCTTCGTCTACTTTGAAAGTTTTCAATTCTTTTAAATAGCAATTGTTATCACGCCATCCTATTAGTTTCTGTCATGAGCACAAGGTTCAGATCGAAATATCCGTCACTGAGGGTAACTGTTTTTGAGGGAACGAGTTTTGGCAGAGTTTCCGCGAAACAGTTACCCGAAGTGACGGATATTTCCATCTGAACCAAGTATCTCATGGTAGAAACTTTTTCTTGCATACCGTTTAACACTTTGAAATATATATTTAAAAACAAACTTACCGAAATGATGCATTTTAATATAAAAACAAACGTTATGCAGATGGTGTGTTTGTAAAGTGACGTCACATTGTTTATAACGTTACGTCACAAGTAATTCACGTAAGTCGTCTTACACGGGGGGTGTAAGATGAGATTTTCCAGCACTGGTAAAAACTATATCCCCATCTGGTATGCAAGGAAAATACCGCTGACCTTGCCCCCTTGTGACTTTTATTTGTTTCTAGAGTCGCAAAATGCTTCATCGGACCGAACAGGCTGGGTTAGCTTTGATTGAGCTATTATACAGTACCTTAGACATATTTCCTGGTTTGCAGAAGGAATACAACAGCTACCAAAGATATATTTAGTGCCTGGATTCAGATAGAGAATACTTTGAAAAAGAGTAAAAAGATTATGATACTTCCTTAATAGTACCAGTACTTCGTCCAGTAGAGTTAAAAACCACTACTAGAAAATAATAACAAAAACAACAAAATGAATATGAAATATTCAACAACAAAATAATCAGAAATTTAATTTTAAAGTTCTTCGTAAAAACTTAATTTGTATCCACTTTCAACAAGATTTGTGTTTTCCTCATATAATATCTCAAATAAAAGGGAAATATGATGCGGCTAAACATGAAAACTAATTTACTGAAATCTGAAACCAATTATACAAAACGGAAGCCATCAACCTCTACAATAGGATCATATAACTATAAAGGACAATCCCGTGTAATTACAATTCCGCCAGGTTTCTCTAAAAATAGACCCAATAGACAC
The DNA here is from genome assembly GCA_022818135.1 of Saxidomus purpurata. Classification (NCBI taxonomy): domain Eukaryota; kingdom Metazoa; phylum Mollusca; class Bivalvia; order Venerida; family Veneridae; genus Saxidomus; species Saxidomus purpurata. The sequence goes on from JAFMSR010000015.1 coordinate 8,890,162, forward strand.
AATTAACTCTAAGGAAAGACTTTTAGTAAACTTTCCGTACTGGTCAATAAACTGATTGTCAAAAAAATAACTATAAAAAACAACAACAAAAAGACAAAAACAAAACAACGAAATGTACATGTGAAAAGTTAAGCAACATTGCCATGTTTATAGTTCAACGGAATACATACAACATTTATGTCTGCTGTCGCCTGTTTGTTACAAAAGTAATACAGTGTAGTATGGGACCCATGACTGCCAATTACAGAAAAATGGCACGGAGAGATATATTTTTAATACCATTTTTCGTGAATTATGCCTGCCATATTGTCAACAGTTGTTGGACAGTGCTCTTTCAATTCTTTTTGGTCACATCGTCAGTCTAAATAAGTATTGTGAAGAGTTTTGTTATTATGACGACAAATAGACTCTGCTAAAACATTTCATTTGTTTAAAGTGACATTATGCACATTTTTTTAAAGTAAAATTCCAGCTGAAATAGGTGTGTGTGAAAAGGGTAGAGGAAATAATAACTTTTGACCAAATACCACCAAATACAACAAACTTGTCTGCTACCAGTACAAAATAATAACTTTCCAAATATTACTTTTCTTATTTTGACTGGGAGAGTCAATTTAAGAAATAAACAAATGCATGTCGGAGTTGCTTCCCTTCCACTGCCGAGCAACACTAATAACACAAGGGAGATCACTGTCAAGGAAGGAATTATTATTTTATTAGTCCATTTCTTTAATTTCTAAAGCACCAACTTCAAATATTAATGCGGCATTATCATAGTTTAACACATTTAAATGCACAGCTACCGAAAATTGCTTTTATAAAACTGTTACCAAAAATACACTATGTGCAGTAAGATGAGCATAATGTCACTTTAACCATGTTTGTGTAAAACATAACACATAGCAAACAGATAACCTAACAAAGTAAAAACATATAAATAAAGAATATCATTTTAATCAGTACTATTATACCTTGAAGTCGTGCTTGTTTCGCATAAAATCAAAATGCTGATAAAGTGAGGTAATGTTTTGGAAAGGTAGACGAAATTTAGATGGCGAATGACTATTAAAAATGATTTAATAAAATATCCCGCAATCATTGTTTTCTCCTCGAATTAAACCGTTAGTTTCAAATGTTGTCCATGTGCTTACAAACACGGGATGAATATAAACTGAAACGTATGTGTGCAGGCTTTAAATAAAACAGTCAATTATCTTTCACAAACATATCTCAAGGCAGATACTGAACATTTTATGTTAGTGATACAGTCAGGTAGTTTTCACATGTATGTGTGCAGGCTTTAAATAAAACAGTCAATTATCTTTCACAAACATATCTCAAGGCAGATACTGAACATTTTATGTTAGTGATACAGTCAGGTAGTTTTCACATGTACTCTCAAGATTTGATGTTCATGATCAATTAAAGCGCTAATTTTATTTACAAATTTGTTCCTGATTATTGATTTTTGTCTACAAAATATAACTATGCCAAGACATAACACATGTATATATGAATTTGTTCTGTGGTATTTTATGGATTAAAATATATCATAAGGAATGGTGCACAACTACACTGTAATTATGAAGCAAGAACAAGATAAATAACTACCAAATAAACCCTGCAATCGAAAAGCAAAATTGTGATGGAATAGAAGTTATTAACATCCGACCGTTCATAAAGCATTTCACAATAATAACTCTAGGGGCCTCTTAGATTAAATGTCAAACAGAGATTGTGTAACTAAGACAGCTTGGGGGTATGTTTGGATTGATATTCATTTGATTGCATTCGTACAGGGACTTTCTGCAAGCTGACAAATTAGGTTCATTGTTTGTGAGCGCTACAAAATCTGTGAAGTGGTAGTAAGAGAACAAGATTATGAGACAATAGGAAATTCTTTCATTCGATTAACTTTAACCTCTATGGAAATCTTAGGACTTTTTAACCAATATTTTTGTAGTCGTTCTGAATTCAACTTAAACATCTGAAAAAGCATCAGACCTGATCGTGTATATGATAAATCACGTGAACTACGTGCTATTATTGGCCTCGTTTTAGAACAGCATTATAACCCTGACCAAGGCATTATGATACGAGTTTTAGAATTCGTGGAATAATTGATACAATTGAAATTTTCAGTTAGATATTCATTCACGTATCGCAATTGGGATAAAGTCGGAGCTCTGTATCTTAAAACAACTGTAATAGATAAGACAAATCGCTTACACATCTAGTGCGTTAAAATCGTTTGAGTTACTGAAACATATGAACAACAATGCAACATACTAAACAATGGCCGACAGAGCATTCGTTCAGTAACATGTGTCCTTATACCGTGCTGTGGTCATGCATACTTAAACAAAAGCTGTCGCTCGTAAGTGACGTATGCCACGGAAATGATGTCTCAGAGTCAACAAGTTTTTATGATACCATAACGACCATCGAATTTTCCGCAACTAAATCTCGTTTTCAGAGAAAAACAACAACAGGATTTAAAAGCACAAAGCATGTCGATAGCGCTTCAAGTTCCGGGTACCTTCCGCTTTGTCTAAAGAAAGTCCATCAAGTATTAACATAGATATTGACAAAAAACGTACTCGAAGTAGGAGAAAATTCTCCTGCTTTTCCATGTTAACGATACCAAAATGTCACGTGTGTTGGGCTAGTAAAAATGGAAATCATTTAGTTGTAGTCAATATTTGGAAAAAAATGTTCGTTTACTTGGACTGTGTTTTTGCATACTCCATTTTATATCCTTGTAATTTTTCAAAACAGTTAATGTTAAAATGTTCAGTATTAAATTGATACATGCGATGTTCTTTGCTCGAGTTCATTTACTTACTTTTTAAGTTTATGAACTTACAGTTACATTTACTCACAGATACATTTACTCACATCGTGACCCATTTGCTAGCACGTTTAATATTTTGAGAGGGCACAGAATTGAATGAAATTATATACATTTAAAAGGTATATGTTAATTAAAAGCTTAAATTATAGAGGCAATCCCTGAAACTGGTGGTAAATTGAATAACTTCAAAAGCGTAAAAATACAACATTTGCAAGTTTTATTACTAACCTAAAGTTTAAGCTATGTTAGCCATTATCAGTAAAACTAACGTTTTAAAATACGTTGCAGTTCCGTAAAGCATTCAATAATGTATGTAGAGTTGTTGTTGTACAATTAATTGGTGGATAGCGATTTAATACAGAAGGCCTCTATGTTGTTAAATTGTGGTCAAATTAAACACTTTTCGAGATGTGTTGCTCTTTAAAATTGTATTTATTTATCATTTTACGTTCATTGACACATTTATCTATATGTTTCGAGAATTTAGTCGGCTAGATGTTGGGATTTTCCCTTTATATTTCTTCCTTTTTGAAATTTTACACCAAGAATCTTCAGCTTGTCCTCCATACAAAAGAATCAGAAACATGATATACAGTGACAGTGATGAATCACGCTAAAATACACATATCCAATTTCTCACCTACGAGATACATATTTCCCCTCATTTACCAGTGATAGCACATCATATAAAATCGAAAAATGGTTGTATTTTTTGTTTGTAGAAATACATGAAACTTAGCGTAGTATTCATTTTCTTAGTTAAATAATTTATATCCATCAATAGTAGTTTTGAAGAAAAACCGAAAAAAAAATAAATTTTCTTTCCCCCCCCCCCCTCCCTCACTTTTAGTCTTATTTCCTGACAGCGTATCACAACCCTCGGGTGGGATTTCCTTATCCACAACTCGTGAACGTGGTACATTCACTTTATCTGTTTCTGTTTGTTTTAGTGTTTTGAAAAATGGCCGACTTTTTTAAATGAATGAACAGCTGATTGAGAACAAATGTATTACATCGCGATTCATGGTGTGACGAAGTGCAGACTTGTTTAGTTAACAAACGTTTCAAATTATATCTTATAAATTGATGTTTCAGTTTCATTGGATCATAAAGATAGATACAATGTATGACTTCTTAAATACTTTTATCTGAAATAAACTTTAGAACTTTTTTGTGGCTTTATTACTAATGAGTGCGGTTAATATAATGGGGTTTTCCACGGGGAATAACATGTACTATGATTCTAAATTTTTCTGAATATTATGTCAAGAAAACATAAAATCAGAAGAAAATGTATTTGTTTCAGTGAAATATCAATTTGATTTCACTCGTGAACATAAAAAAACTGACATTTCTACTAGTGAAAATATCACCTTTTGGTGTTTACTGTACTGTACATGTAAACAAATTTACACTTCACTAAAACAAAACGCATATCCTCTATTTAAACTATAGCGCTTTTCTTTCTTATAATGTATGGTGTTAAAACATTCGTGCTCCGACTCAGCTGAGAGTGCAAATAGTTGAATAATCACTGGATAGAGATATACATGGATGATACTATAATAAAAAATAAATAAACAGTTCTTAAACCGTAATGAATTTTCGTGTCTAGTGGCATTTAAAGCCACATGCTGGGCCTTATATCCATGTCTAAAGTGTTTTAACGAGGACGTATCATAACATTTGTAATACATGTAATGGAAAGACATTTTGAGCTATCAACGCCATCTTCCAAAGATTAGTTTTTTGAGTCTTAATAATAAATGAAATGGTAGATTTTATTTTATCAGAAGTATAATTACATTGTGATCGCATTGAGATTAAGTAAAAAAAACAAACAAACATTTTAAGTTTGTAGACATGTGTGCAAAGCTCCCAAGTACCAACCTAATTAGGTTCATTATGAAAATCTAATGGAATTATACATTAATCAAATTTACGGGCTTGCTTGTTAGTGGCATGAAACAAACTGACAACTATAAGCCTGAAGTGCAATCAAGTATAATTGAATACCCAAAATAGAACCTCGTTATTTGTAAGAAGCCTGAACCATATAAAGGATAATTGACTACTACGTAACACAAACTGACATGATAAATGCGAAGGGGAAAGTAGGTCAATTAAATGTCACTTTGAAAGAGTTTAATGAAACAGATTTTGTAAGTGTTTTTTGGTTCATTCAACCTTTTCAGAAATTTTATATAAATGATACAATTAAGGGGTTACTCAACATTATAGATTTCATTTAAAGACATATAATCTTTCTTTAAATTAAATATATTACATTTATATGTGATAATAATTTTACTTTTCTGTTATGAAAGATAATTTCACATCACGCGTTTTGCTAATTTTATCGTCAACGAATATGTTCAAAATGCATCTCTTAACAAATCTGTAAAACATATTTAACTTTTTCACAATTAAACACGATTACACAATTACCTTTCATCGATGCGAAGTCGCTGATAGCAAGGAACATTTGCTGATATATACTTAGTCGAAATAAAATACACATCATTATTCGGACAAGTGTCGCAGGTTAAAATATTTTTCGACCTTGTGTCGTACTCTATCAATTGCCTATTCGACCACATGTCTATTCTTTTAATTGTCGTATTCTTTCAAGTGTCTTTCGACGAATGGTCGTAGATCCTTTCAAATTAGACGGTAGTATGTGTATCTATTGCAAAGTACCCGGTGTTGTATGCTTATTACAATACCATGAAGTCAGGAAAATGGCAGTTTCTTTTTTTTCAAAATTAATTCTTTTTTATCAAAACAAATGTAAGAAAACAAATGAAATTTTGTTGGAATTTATTAAATCTTATTGATACAGATTTGTAAAAAGAATACATAAAAGTATATCTGTTGTTATTACTGTCTCCATCCTTCTACAGGTCCAAATCGCACCCAAACCGCCATTTTGTTTTACTTTTGAGTGACGATTCAGAACTTTTTTCACACTTTGTTGGATACATCAAGTCGGTCTGAAATTAAGTTTAATTATAATTTTAATGTTATGACTCGACATGGTGACCTGATAAAGTAAGTGCGAAGACCTACCGGCTTATATTATTGATGTTTATATTGACAAAAACAAACACATAGAAGTACATTTTACATTTAAAGTTGACGCCAGGTAATTGCTTAAGAACTTCAATCATAATTATAGATACATTATCATAAAATATTGATCATAGAATCTAATAAAAGATGATATATATAAAGCAATCCCTAAACACTATCAAACGCTGCAATCACCAACATACATACTCTGGAGAGAGTTTACAAAAAGCTGTTAGCTTTCTACTCGATCATGTATGTATTAAAGACGATCGCTACAGTTTCATCATTTTTTTTCAAGCTATGAGAATTTCATGAAATTTGCTTTGTTGTTAGGGTAATACCTGATAAGTCAGAATATAAAATAAAAAGGTAGGTCACCTTCCTTATTTGCAAGTAATGGACACTTTTTTAAGTATACCCCCAAAAGCAGTGAAAAGACCCCTATCTCATGTTTATCAATAATAAAAGTCTGAATTTGGCAACTTACTATTGTTCTTTTATTTAAAATGTTAAGTTATTGATCCTCGTTCACGAACCTATATGAATTGAGTTTTCAAAATGTATTCACACTGAAATTTTACAATAAAGAAAAACTAGTTTTTGTAAAAAATACGTAAAATTTGTAGTCATTTGTCAAAGTATTTTTTCTTAATGTTCAAGCAATGAGAATGTCTTATTTTTTTGCAGATGAATTGTTCAAACATCACTTTCTTGAAAACTAATTCAAAAATAATAGGTCATCAGCCTTGTTATTGAGAAAAATGAGCTGTTGTCTCGGGTGGGAGGATGGGGGTGGAGGGGAGGCCATGTGTATATTGCCACTGACGTAATACAGATAGCTAAATGAAATTTTAACTGGACAAATTGTGCGAAGTAAAACACATACAAATACTATTTAGCAAAAATGTATCCTTCTGAATGCAGCAGACAAGGTATACATTAAAATATTAACTAGTATCACAGAGCTTAAAGTCCAAGGACCGTATTGACAAGTAGCTCTTATTTTACCAAGAAAAATGTCTTACCGGCAGAAATTACCTTTATTTGTACCAAAAACATTCATAACTTTACTTTTTAATTCGATGTACATGTTAGAAATACAGAGCAGTATTATTTCAATGATATTGCAAAAAAAAGGCTTCCTGGCAACTATTTTTTATGAATAAGGGACTTGAATACAACAGAAATGAATATGTCAACATTGTTTTAAAGTGAATATAACATGGTTTTATCATTATCCTATCAGTATATTTATTTTACAATATCAGTACATTCAAAAAGACTGCTTTGGTAAGATGCAAATTAAAACAAATTTTATATATACTTATTGCCAATAAAAGTATACAATAACTGACATTCCAGAAATAATCAAAGGACTGAAAGTGCTGGAGGATCGATTGTCTCTGAACAACACAGTCTGCACACATACATGTGTAAATATCAGGACAACATAGACTGTACACATACATGTGTGAATATCAGGACAACCCTTGCACGAGTAAAGTTATAAACTGGAGACACAACTGTCCACAAATTTTGACCTTTCACCATTTGTGTAAACTTTACTTTTGAGATAGGAACCCATGTGCTTACATTATGTCATTCAGTGACTATGTTCAACTACCCTATGAAGTATTAAGCTGTGAATCATAACTGAGAAATGAATTTTGACAAAAATAAACTGAAAATTTATGGTTTGAACAACTTTAAATGTCATTCAAAAGTTATGGGATATGCCCATAAGGTTGATTGTATTGTGCGAATTAATTCGGATTTAACGTCGCACCCAACAGCTAAGGTCATATTGCAACTTCCGGCTTTCATGGAGGAGGAAGACCCTGGGTGCCAATTCCCTGTTTCAGAATTTGGGGGTCATTTAGAAACCGAGGGTCATACTCTTTATTGTAAAAAAATAAAAGGCATGACTATGTGTTAAAGAAGTTTTATGCAGTTTACTTCTGTAAAACTGCATGTGATACATCACAAAATGGTGGGTAATCAAAGGGTTGGCAAGACAACAGGTGTTTCTCTTTGGATGCTTTCCATTTTGTCACTGCATCTCAAAAGTCAAATTTGTCCACAAAGCGAATTTTTCATAAGTGCATTCAACCATAGACATTAAACTTGGATATTATTTGGCACACTTAAACCCCTTTCAATAGTGACTACAAAATGATCATTAAAATCACCCAGAAAGACGTTTTTGTTTCCCCTATTAAGATTTGTCGATCGACCATCTCTTGTTGTGCGTCTACGATCTATGATGACGGTATCATAGGAATCAACACACACAAAAACGCAATGGTACAAAATGCGGGTCGATCCGAAATCAGACGACAACGACGACGCAATAGGGTCAAAATTATACATATCCCATACCGGAAGCGTATTTCATCTTGCATTTCGAAGCGTTTTGAGAGGTTTTGAATGTTGTTTTTGTAGTAATTTGATCATAAACATTTTAATTGCGTCATAGAAGACGCTCTTTGCTACATTTGTATTTCTGTTGCGTCATTGACACAATGAGTGCGTCAAAACCGCAGAAACGCGCTCTCGCGGAAACACTGAATTTATGGTATCCGGTGTAGCGATACGTATTTCACAGGTCTTACATTTCTCATGTCACACCGGTCTGACGATAAAAACCGCGTAGGAAAATAGTTCTATACAGAACAGATACCTCGTTGATTTAAGTTACAAATTATGAGAAAAACAACAATATAATATTATGCTATTCTGTAATGTTTTGATATTATTTAGATCTGTTACTATATAATTTTTAAAACAGAGGACAGTAATATAGAACTACTTTTCGGTCGTATTCGACAAAAATTTGTGTTAAGAGTTCGGCCGTAAGTGTCTGAAATACTCTGTTAACCTTGGATACGGTTGAATAAATTCAATCGATCCAAAAACTATGAGAGTTATTTAATTAACGTTACATTGCATAATTATATAAATGTGATATATCCCTGGATGGCCCATTAAGGATGTCTGCTACGTTGTGTTAAGATTTCAACGATTTTCTGAAAATCAACATATATCAAGGGGAACATATCACCATCAAAATAAAACCTTAAAAAAGGTACCTATCCAGGCTTTTTTTGGCGCTAGGCTTCAAGGAACTATGTCACCATATTTGGGAATGCAAAAACATTATTAAGTCATAGTTAACCATCATTATCTCATGTTTATTCCATTAGGTAAAACCAAACATTTTTTTATTACATGAATGTTGAAAATAATGGTACTGTGATTGAAAATCACTAAAAAAATTGACTCGGAACAAATAGTTGCTGAAATGCAAAATGTTAAAATTGAATTACCCCACCCACTTTTTTTCAGAATGACACTTAATTCATGCATATCGATGGCCTTTAAAACAGTGAAGGGATTTCAACGATTTTCTGAAAATCAACATACATCAAGGGGAACATATCACCATCAAAATAAAACCTTAAAAAAGGTACCTATCCAGACTTTTTTTGGCGCTAGGCTTCAAGAAACTATGTCACCATATTTGGGAATGCAAAAACATTATTTAGTCATAGTTTACCATCATCATCTCCTGTTTATTCCATTAGGTAAAACCAAACATTTTTTTATTACATGAATGTTGAAAATAATTGTACTGTGATTGAAAATCACTAAAAAAATGACTCGGAACAAAGTTGCCGAAATGAAAAATGTTAAAATTGAATTACCCCACCCACTTATTTTCAGAATGGCACTTAATTCGTGCATATCGATGGCCTTTAAATCAGTGAAGGGATTTTAACGATTTTCTGAAAATCAACATACATCAAGGGGAGCATATCAGCATCAAAATAAAACCTTAAAAAAGGTACCTATCCAGGCTTTTTTTGGCGCTAGGCTTCAAGAAACTATGTCACCATATTTGGGAACGCAAAAACATTATTATTCCATTAGGTAAAACCAAACATTTTTTAATTACATGAATGTTGAAAATATTGGTACTGTGATTGAAAATCACTAAAAAACACAAACAGTCAGTAATACATATAATTGATACATGTTTGCCAGGTTTAAATGGTTTTCAAGAAATGTCTTCCAACTTTGAAAAACACTTTCACAATCTTCTATAAATTTTGGTATATTATGACCATCTAGGGATGAATGTCACACAGTGTCTGTAATTTGTCCCATTTTTTCAGCAATCCCTCCATTTCACTATATACTAATACTCTCATGTTCACCTGAAATTAAAAACATTCCCCTGTTACATGCAATTGAGATCATATTATTTGCATTTTGATTAAATAAAATAATGCTTTTAATTGATCTTTAATAGAAACAAAGTATAACATTATTCAAATAAAAAAATGGTTTTGCATAATTGCACTACTCATTTACAACACGCATCTTTAGTTTGACTATAGTGTTGAATGGACTTGCTGGAGTTACAGATGAAAATGTATGCTGAAGTTATTGAGAAATAGCAACAGTGTTTGAAGATGTTTGTTAGATAAGATTATGTAAGATAGCTTACTGGTTAACTTTCAAAATTATGTTTTTGAGTGATAAAACTATGCCTTCACTAAAATAAAACCATTCAGGTTCATTACATCTAAATAATTGGTTACTGAGGTATGTGAGCAAGTTAGAACTGCTTACTCCGATTGTCCATGAAGTTTAATCAGTCCACAGTCTGCTATTCAGTTATGTTTCCATTTTCATCACATTGTCCTAGAATACTAGTTTATACAACCAAAACAAAACTTCTTGTTTAATGCAAGTATGTTGGGTACACATAAGGTGTCTGTATAGTTGTTATTCATGAAATGAGGGCACATGAATTGAACATACTAAGCCTGTTTTGTTTGTTTAGAAAGACATGCAATTCTTACCTATTAAATTTAGCCATTTTGCATACCAAGCAAACATATCATTAGTTCAGTCCAGCTGCATTGTCAATATGCATCTAAAAACAAATGTGTAAACAAAAGTAAATATAATCCCATAATTTTAAAAATTTGAAGATGAAACTCTCTGTATGTATCAGATACTGACCTTACAAAAGTAAATATCAATTTGTATTCTGAGACCATACACATGTGATCAATCATGAGTAATAGTGACACAAAAGTATCTTATAAAGATCTGCTATTGAATGCTGTTTAGGTACTTTTTAACATGTAAGTACTTTCAATGTATTCATCTGTAAAAGACAATACAGTTTGTGTATGAGAATAACTGCAGTTTACAAAGAAGTAGATGTATATTGCAAAATGTGATATTATGGCATAATAGGGTTATTGTGTCAGCCAATTATCCTTAAAACTCAAAATCTCAAGATATCATACCACGGTATTCAAAAAATTCAATTGTTATAGAGTCTTATTAGAAAAGCACTGTTGGGAGTATTTGAAACCCTTGCAGACCATAAAAAATAAATACCTGATGTGCATTTTGTGTACATGTATCTTGCATCTACAGATGGACATTCAGCTGTATTTTGAATTTTAAATGTACACTCTGCTGCTTTCCAAGTACATTGACTTTAATCTATCAAGTAAAAACGCTGAGTTCCTGTAAAAGAGAAGATATGAAACTACATACATTTTCCTGCCATTTTATAAAAATATGTAACAGAATATGTGACTACCTAGCAAGTATTGAGAAACAATTTTTGGCAAAAACTATGCAAGTTAGAATTCAAAAGCAGATCTGAATCATAAATTCACTTTTTCATTTGTTATATTTAAATAAAGAAACAAGAAGGACATAATACATGTAGTATTACATTTAGCTCTGTCAACAGTATCTTGTCCTTCAGCACATAAGCAAACAAATGGCATTTCCTTGGCGTCTTAACCAATATTGACCCAATTTGTTGAGGCTGATGGAGACAATGCACCCATTGTAAGTACATGTAGTTGTTTTCAAAATCTGGTCTGCATGGTGGGCTGCCTAAAGCAAAGGAAAATCTATAAAGATAATGTCACAATTAAAGTATACTGAGTGACTGTGAACTCAATTTGATATTAGTTCATTAAGCTGGGAAGCCCAGGGAACAATCATCAGTTCATAAACCAGAATTTATGGCAAGTTTTTGTACTAGACATAGTGTGCACATGAATACATTTTTACTTTAAAGTTTGATTCTTAACAACTAATTCCTCTACAAACAGTGCCATGCATCTTTGGTGTAGGTAGGTCATATGCTATATGTTTACTAGAATCTACAACTTTAGAACAAGCAGTTTATATACCATGGTGTTTACTGCAACCACAAGAAGCCTTTTCAGATTTAGTAACAAAGTATTTTATCATCCTCAAATGCATCTATTTAGCTTTGAACAAAATCATCATCATCATCATTATCATCATCATCATCACTCTGCATCAACAGCAGTATAGTTATAATTATATGTAATAGAATACACACATGATATGTTATTATCATTATGATATTTCCATGGGCTAAAGTAAATAGCTAGTCAAACAGTAAGGCTGTTGAAATTCCTACAGCACAGGTTGTACAGTTGTAGATAGTCCTCGGCAGGATAAGAAAATGTTTTTGAAATCATTCTTCCTGGTTTATATTCCCAGGTCTAGAATAAATTATATCTACAGTATATTTGAATTTATGTGATCAATATAACTTGGTTGCTATCAACAGACCGTTGTTTCATGATTCCTCGGTGTCAGTTTTACTTCCGGGTCTAATTATATCGAAAAAGTGATCTTATTCTCTAATAACAAGTGAGAAATAAATACTTACGTAACTGGACTTTGATACAAACACATCCAGCATCAACATCAACAACGTAAATGCGTATCTAACCTTTCAAACCGCTTTATAAAATAAAAGTTTTTAGCACTTGAGTTTGACCTTCGCGGAAATACACCGTTTATGACGTCATCGGTACTCCGCAGATTAATCAATAACTTGTGATATTTGAAACGTAATAGGTTGTACACCACGAAATGAGACTCATTGGTGATTACTGCATGTAAAACAGTGAAATAAAGTAGGGACCTATACTTTTTGAAAGTTTACAGATCATTTTTTCAGTGGTTAGCTATTTTACGACATTTGCTCACTTCCGATAGTTAGCGCATGTGCAGAACAACGTAGCAGACATCCTTAAAGCCCAAACTTCCACTCATTGTACGAAAGAGAGATTACCTAGCAAATAATATCAGGAAAACAAAACAATACAATACACTCGTATCATTTTCATCACATATTGGGTTAGACTTAGAATAAATTTGGCTGATTATTTTAGTACCTTAATTTCCCGAATTTTATTTTTGATTATAACATTATTTACACTTACTTGAAATAATATTGTTTTTGTTACTGTCATTATCTAAAATCAATATTTACTTCTGTTGCTACAACTGTTTCTATTCTACTTATACCAGTTACTGTGTAGGGAAAATACGATATTAAAGAGGCAATCCATAAAACTGGAGTCAAATAAGATAGCTTTTAAAAGCATAAATAATAAAATATTTGCAAGTATAAATACTTAACCTAAAAATTAAGCTATACGTTAAAATTATCATCGATACAACGAGCGTCCTGAAATATGCTGCAGTACGGTAAAACCTTAAATAATCAATGGAAAGATATTGTACTGTTAATTGGGTGGATAGCGATTTATCACAGAAGATCTCTATGTTGATTACTAGTATTTGTGCTAAAATGATGCATTTTCGATATATGTTGTTCTTTAAAATTGTACTTAACAATTTCCAAAGTAATTCAAAGAATATAACCACTTACATTAGCATAATAAATATACTGCAACATTTTCATTGATTATTCCCATTTGCATACAGTTAAACCTGCGAACAAAGACCACTGGCCAGAAAACGCTATGGTAATCATTGTTAACATGTGTTCTTTATTCACAGGTGTTCCACAATAATTGAACTACACAAGGTTTGCCCCTGCTGGTTTTCCGAAAACTGTTACCATACGAGGCTTCCCTTTTTTTGTTTTAAAATCATTGTGGCCGTTTCAAACTTCAATGTCAATATGATTCTTTTTTTTTCAGACATTGACCATATCTGTATCAGTAATGACATTGTGTGCTATATCCGTGGAGAGATGGTACGCTATATGCCACCCGCTACGTTTTCATAGCACCGTGCGACGTGCACGGTACATTATTGCCGTTATCTGGGTAATATCTTCCTGTGTCGCAATACCAGAGCTCATCTCGTCAACAGTGATACCATTACGATCGGATACTGTGTTATTTTCCGCCTGCTATCCAGCTCTTTGGGATGATGACAGCATTGTTATTTTCCAAATCTGTTTGATGATTGGACTGTACTTCCTCCCTCTTGCAATCATGGCCTTCAGCTACGTTCATATCGCCTTAGTTCTATGGAGAGGGAGCTTTTCGGACAATATCGAACTAAGTATGTCAAAATAGTTAATCTGCTAAAGGCTAGTTATTTGCATTGTAACAAAATACATGTATTTGTGTCTTTGATATTTCGTAATGTAGGATGTGTGTAGTCGACTTTTGCTTTCTGATGTACAATGACCACCCGCTAAAAACAGAATTTCTAATCACTTGTCATTTCGCTAAAGGAATAACCCGTTTATCACATTTTATAACTACATAAAGTAGGCATAATTTAGTCGAGAAATAACAACTTTTTATGTAGTGAAATGTTGCCTTATTTTATTCAAAATTAATGGATTAATCACAAACATTGCTTAGTTTACAAAATTGTTGCGTTTTGAAATATCTCTCATTGTAATGCACTAACAAGGACTCCGAGACACTTTTATCAAATAGTATGTCGCTACACTTAATGATGTTAAATGAAATGTTGGAGGCGGTGACAAACGATGACACAACAGCACCATTATAACGAGCCCCTAGTGTTAACCAGGGAAAACAACGAAATTAGCAATATCACAAACATCGAACAGGCACAGTACCTAAGCCAGCTAAAATATACAGTCACGAAACGCCAGTGTCTTTAATTGCATCATCCAGTTATTCTGGTTTCCAGCGTTATAGCGTCCCTGTACATGTATTAAGTCGTCAAGTACTTTAACAAACCGTCTGAAACGTTTTGCTATACTTGGTGATGATATACAATGTAGCATGGTGTGTAATTTGATGTCAGTCGAAGTGCAACTGTTACTATTGCACGAAATACAAAAATCTCGCTTCTCTTTGATATCTGTATTTTTTCCTGATACTTCATGTCAGACAATTCAGTTCTGTTAAATTACAGTATTCCCGAATCCATTTAGAAAAATACACATCAAATAACCAAACAGGGCAAAATTGCTGAAAAATAATCACACGTCTCGTTTATTATGGGTGCTATTCAATTTGTAACATGCGTGTCGGAACAGAAACAATGTTCAATGGATAAATGTTTTGGTGACAAACAGATAACTAGTATTAACACGAAATGTGTCGGGATGAAATTAATGAAAATCTCTTGTAACAACTTTGGCTACTGTTTGAAGTATGGTAAACTCATATTAAGATGGTGGTTTTTATGAAAGACTGTTCAATTGGTACAGCATGCATAATACCTGTTTCTTTTGTCTAATTACAGGGGCTCGGAAACCAATGCTCAATGGTGGTATAAGGGTACATGAAAATGTAGGTCAAGTTGAGAGTAGAAGGAGAGCCATTAAGATGTTGGTTGCAGTCGTTGTGGTGTTTGCATTATGTTTTTTACCAAATCATACTTTAAATATATTGAGGTATACATTTGTTTTAACATTGTTTTGTTACTTATTGCGACCCAGATACACAATGTTTACATTAGCTGCAACACATTTTGTTAAGAATTTCTATTACAATATAGCTGTTTTATTCAAATATGTTTGTATTCATGTTATGTTTAACCGACAAAGAAAGTAACCTGTAAAAAATGAAATGAAACAGAAAAATTGATTCATAGTTTCATTGAATCTATTTCAAAGCAAAGAGCAAGGTGTGGTATAAGTAGCTCGTTATTATTTTTCTGTGTGAATTGTGAACAATTCAATATACTCAGTCGCGTTTGAGAGTCTTATATAAAGTAGTTGCTAACGGATTGCTCCAAATGCTTCTAATTAGTCGTTGTTCTCAAATGATAAATAGAAAATATTCAGTCGATGTAGCAGATGCAAAAAAATGCATCTTTTGCATAAGGTCTAAGCTATCTGAATATATAGACCATATAAATATTGAAAGATCCAAATTTCAGTATAGTCAGATTAAGTACATATCTTTGTGATCCATGCTAACAATTTAATTCTAGACGTATAGACGTTTTCTTACGAGCTACATAAGAATGTAAGTTGACTTCCTAGAAACATTAGTGCTTGAAATTATTTTGTTCGATCGCAGTGTAGTATTGGCTGTACATTAACGTGGGTAAATCAATATGTATATACCGAGTTAGTAAAAAAGGGGAATACTGCTGATTAACAAAAGTAAAGTCAAAGTCTAAGTAGGTTTATGTTCATTTTGATACATTAACAACAATGAATTGGTCGCGCAGCATGCGCCGCGCCAGACCAATTAATTTCATAAATTAAAATTAACACTAACACATACGAAAAGAACGGTATTTCGATTAGACTTTCTCTTTGTAAAACTTTTAGTATAGGTTAGTGTTCATCTTGCTGTATGAACTCACGAAAATATATTGGTATGGCGCGGCGCATTCCGTGCAACAAATTTGTTGTAGTAAAAACATCAAAATGAACAGTAACCTTAGCTACTTAGTGTTGAACTAATATTTTTTGTAAATCAGCAGTATTTCACCATTTACTGACTCGGTGTACAAATTGATTTACCCAAGTTAAAGTGCAGCGAATACTGCGCTGCGATTGATTTAAACATTAAGATACAAAAGTCAACATGCAAGGTACTTTTCCATGTAAAACATTGTTCGTTCTTGATAAAGACACGCATAAAAAGTAATTCAAGTAACCTTTATTAACCATTGAAATTATATTAGATTTTCACTCCGATATGAAAGATAGTCGATTTTGATGGTGGAATTTTGAATTATGGGTGTATTTTGATAAAATTGCGAATAATTATGAAAGAAGGCTTCAAGTAGATTGAAACTAACTTCGTCCGTATCTTTTAATACATCCTTTAATAAACGGTTGACATCAATGATTCACTCTCCGTTTTGGTTTAAGCCATTTTGTGAATAAAATAAAGTGTAACTTGGTATAGGGCACGATTAAAAGCACTTATGCATTTGTATTATTTTGTTTGTTTGGCATTTGAAATTCCGAAATAGTTTGTTTTTGACTGTTACAGATATACGGGACAACTCAAACTTGTGCCTAACAAACGTATAGTTGCCTTGTTTGCACATTGGGCAACATTCTTCAATAGTTGCATTAATCCAATAATATACAACTTTATGAGTGGTAAGTATTTCAAAGTTATTACTACATGATTGATAAATGATTGATTTAAGAAATAGTATCCGATTTGGCCGTGTTTATAGTGAATAAACCTCGATTTGGCGTGCTGATGCGCAGTAATTACCCACGAAGGTCGTAGGCCTGAGTGGTTTATAACTAAGTAGCTGAACGAGAAAGAGTTGTTTATTAGAAATGAACAACGCTAAGAGGATATTATTCCGATTAATATCCTTCAATGCAGAGATCATAAGGCACCAACGGCTGGCTTGAGGCCTGAGTGGACATTATGTTGTTTTGTTTCTAACATGACCAAATATTATATAGGTGAATAAATGCAAAACGTTATTTTCAACGCAGATACTTATTTAACGTCATGCGGCACGATATGAAGTCATTTTAACGGCATATTGGCCCGCGCGCTGTTTATGCCATAATAAAACCTATTCTTTCTATTCTTTGCATATAGAGACAAAATCATGAGTCATGTTAGGATACATTTCAGATGTTGACAGGGGTATTAGTGATTGAGAATCTGGAACGATAACTGACTGAGACTGCTTACAATTATCACTTGGCAGTCTTTTACAATATAAGTTAATTATCTATTTGTAATGGAATTGATTAAGATCTAACCTTTTTAACTCAAGCAATTAGCAAGAAAGCCGAAACATTCTAAGTATTTATAAGAAATTACTCATAGAACATGTTCAAAATAGTTAAAAATGTTAAAAGACAATGTAATTTGTAGATAAAGGGCTGTTAAACTATTTGACAGCCGCCAAAAACGATAAATATATTCATTCACATGGCTACTACATTTGCATCTACAGCTTATTGTCTTACACTCATATCAACATTTATTTTAGACTCATTCAGAAAAGCTTTTAAGATTGCAATGCGATCGTGCTTTCGTTGTGGGAAGAGACCAAGCCAAAGGCCAAATACATTCCACATGACATTTACCGGAAGTAGAAGTCTGGGAGTACGATACAGTAACAATACCGGAAGCTGATCATAATTTTCAGGAGGCAAAATTGCGAGCGAATAATCCAGAAGATGACCTTAGTGTATGTCCCGAAAGTAATATGTGCATTATCAAATGACCTTAGTTACATGTAGAAATGCATAAAACAATTATTAAAATTTACTTCAACATACTTATCACTTTTCATAAAAGATTTGTTCGCATACAGTTATCGATGTTTGTACCATGCATTACTAGCTCTATGAAATATTCGTTGGTTTCTTATCTTTTATAAATGTGTATGAAAGAAAATTAACATATCAAGCATAAAAGTAACAATTGACATGTACATCTTACCGTTATACCAATAAGTGATGGTATTAATATCGATTAAGTAATTTTTGTTTCAAGAATGTCGATTTATTCGTTATCCCTATCAGCCAAAAGAGATAACTAAAAATGTCATAACACCATTAAAGATCTGATAAAAATAATTCACTAAACTTTCAGTCTGAAATATTTACCTGGGTGTAACTATTTCAAGGCAATTTATTGGTATTTCCTACTCTTTTAAGCAGTCGACAATAGAAATAGCATGTGTGATTTTAATTGCGGTGCACAATCTTGGTGCAAAATTAATTGTTACATGTATATACGGGGTAATCTGTTCTATTGAAGAACGTGACTATATTGCTTTATTTCATGTCTTTATTTGTAAAGTCTTTGTCCAATCAAAGCATTGGGTGAATGGAAGGACAGTGATCAGTTGGCCAACTTTGCTCAACAACTTTTAAATGGTTTGGTAAAATGTACCAGAGAAGAAATAATGGTGTTAAAGTTACTAAAAACGCTTAGAAAGAACAAGAAATATGCATGAGCGTACTTGTGTTCACTGTCCAACAAGAAACATGACTGTATACATGTACATATTCAGGAAAGGGTTAATTTCAGTGGCGAAAAGGTAAATAATATATTTCATGTGCTTTTTGATGAGTAGAAACATGATTCTGCTACAACGATTGTGGCATTTCTATGTACATGCCGATTCAGGCTTCATATAAATACATAAGCACCATAACTCTTACATGTACACGTAAAGTCATGTTATTGAATGGACTTTGGACACAAGACAAAACAGATGGCTTTTTGTGTTGTCAGATTCTGCCTTTGCAACAAGTGCAGATTATGATCCTTGCAATCTGATCATGATTTGGTGTGTCTGAAAAGTGAAGTTGACTGTCTTAATTTACAGAGGGGTAGGCTATGTTAATAAATATAGCGGTATAAGCATAAGGAGTTTTTTTCACAACAAGTCCCACAGTAGCAATAGTTATACATGACTGTACAGTAATATAGAATAGAATGAAACGGTGAAATAATAAAAGTAAGGGAGAATACAGCTATTGTTTTTATAAGTGTTCCGGAGCCAGGGGTATTGTAACAGATAATGTGTCTATTAAAGCTGTCGTCATCAGAACTGTTCGAATGTGCACTATAGTAAAGGCATTCACTCAATTGGCCTTAGTACCGCAGAGGAGATCAAATTCCTTCTGACAAAGGACGCATTGTAACTTATATTTTGTTGACTTATATATACTTTGAGACCGACCAGTGTTTAAACAATGTAACACAAGAAATATAGAGCGACAATTTAAAGTATTTGAAAATCATGCATAGTGTTTGATATGACTGTTTAGATTCGCCAACAAGGTCATGCTATGTTTGAAATGAATCACGTTTGAAAATTCGAACAATAAACAAAGAGCAGATTATAATGTTCAAATATTACTATTCGTCTTGAAGAAATGCCATATTCCTATTGTCTAAATAAATCCATTTTAAAATCAAAAAAATAATTTATGAACAAAAAGCTTGACTAAAGAAGACACATATTTCTCTTAACAAAGTATCTTTGATGCCAAGTTCATGTCTACTGAGGTGTAAATCTTTCTTTTGGCATTTACATATATCGTTATTTGTTTCCAGATAAATTTGCCCTATATGTAAAAAAAGACACATTAGTCCTGTCATTATTTCTGTTAAATGTGGCACGTACGAAGCAATGTAATGTAGGATATTGATTGTAGGCAAATTGCATCTGAATTTCAGAATTTCAAAAGGTTACGCATGTTTTAAGGAGTAGTTAAATATTAAAAAACACAGCAAGTGTTTAACAAGCAATGTAATATCTTCTGTAGAATTTCTAATGTGAGATGAATGAGTTAATATGATATTCAACTAGTAAGTCTCAAAAATCACTTCATAATTATATTCTTAATGTATGATGTATAAAACATACTATAACCTTTTACGGGTCAATTAAAACTCGATACATTGAAATACTACATGACTTACATACTTAAGATCTTGCAACTTCACCTACTAGACAGAAAGGAGGTATGAGGAAGCTGATGTCACAGTCCAAGCGAAACACCAAGTATGATAAAGCCTTTCATGAGTTGGCTTAAAGCTTCTCGCTCTCAGATTTTGGTGGAAAAATATAGTTCTTCAAACTGTATGAAAATTACACATTTTAGAACATATAGTCATATAAGAAGGTTCCAGTATAAACTCCTGTCACCTATTTCTGTAGATTTGATATAATGCGCTACCAAATAATAAAGATTTTGAAATTCCATATAAATATATAGTGTAGCAGTGCCGTAAAACCAGCATTTTCAATCGATTTTTGCAAATTTTTACCTACATTATCACTTCTATTGTTGATTCTAGCCTTTAATTTTATATTATGTATTAGTATGTCATTTTTGAAAATTTTATATTTTTCAACGGCAACTGAGAGCGAGCAGCTTTAATCAAGAAAACGATGGTTAAGTCATCAAAAGATGACCCCCTTTACGGGTTCGTTTAAAAATAAACATTGTTTGCTGATTTAAAAATTACCGCCGGTATGCACCATGGATATTTGGAAAAAAGTTAATGTGCGACACTTAGTACCTGCTATTTTAATACTTCAAAAACAAAACTCACGTATGAATAGTTTCATGAAAGTGAACATGCTCATTTACAGGTCGTAATTGCAATGACAAAATGTGATGTTTACATGCACAACTAGAATAAAGATACATGTAGCTGCCTTATTCACTATTATATCTATTCACTTACTTTCAAATATTCTTAACCGAAGCTAGAACACCAGAATCATGAGTTTTATAAGCACTTTCGTAAACACATAATATACATTTTTCGTGTTCTCCTCTATATCATCATTCGAGAAAAAAAAGTAACCGTGTTTCACAGTAAACAGATACATCTGTTGAACAAAACTGATTGTCGACGACCTTTTAATAGAATTAAAAACTGTCAGTGATTCACCGTTGACATAAACATCATTTACTGTTTCAACTATCTGCTTTTAGTAATATGTCAGCTAGTCATGTAATACTGGCTCTTAAACGGACGTACCTATCAAACCAACAACATCTTGACTTTTAATTACCTCTTCCTACATTAATACGCTGTACAATGTATATTTGAATATACATTGTCTATTCTTCTGCAGTTACATTATTTATTGAACACGATGTAAGGAGAACGTTTTAGATAAGACACATAAATTGTTTACTTGGCTTGTTGTATTTGATCATATGATTTTGAAATAGAGTTGAAATTAGTCGTTTAAAGGAATCGAAAAATGAGCTCATTTATCTTAAGAAATTATATATGTTTTGCAACCGTAGGCCGGTATTGTATTCCAATTGGTTATCTGCACCAACTATTTTATCTATCGCGCAGGATACCAGACTAGACTTACTGATTACATTTGAGGTGAATGTCATTTAACAGCTCATAGGAATTGTACACTTGATTGGTAGGGTAAAATATAGCAATCAATCGAATATACCATTTCAACTGGTAACATTCGAGATCCTAATATCAAATATGTCAGTTACAGTGTGATTCTAAGTTTATTTCGCAGCGAATGAATGATCATTTAATGTAAACATAAATACATACCCGATCTGATAATTCACGTGTCCTTAAATTGGATGTTGTATAGGTATTGAAGGCAGTTATTCAAGATTGTCTTAGAAATTGACTGTTTTTCTTTTCCTAACAGATATTTTGTAGTGTCTTGTAGAGGCTCTTTACATATATAAAGACTTCCCTGTCTAAGAGGTTTGGTCTGTTTACGTTTCCTTTAAGTCCAAAATTGCTATGTTTATTCTGTATTCCCATATGACTTGGAACAAAATAAAGTTGTATTTTTTAATGATACTTCTTGCTTAATATAATTTGATTGTAATATTCTATAAAATGAATTTAAATTCTAATTGACAAAACGAAATTTTCAGGGGTAATGCATAGAAACTAGAGAATCCTCTCCTATATGCATAGTTTCCACAAGGGATCCCTAAAAGAATAGAAAAATGAACAGAACATTCGGAAACAAACTGACGATCAGTAAAAAGACTTGTGCCAACATAAACTAACAACAAAATGACAACTATCATATATGAATTACAGTCCAACCTCCCCGTCGATACCTCCTTAGAGCAACAACCTTCCTAGAAAGACACACGTTTCCTTTATTTTCTTTACATCAATTGTATAGGGCATCGACCTCTGAAAAGCAACACATCTGTACAACAAACACATTTCTGTGTTCCCACCCAAATATGTTTTAACAAGGGTCAAGAGACGAAAATCATTCCAAACATTCACAGGAAAATAAACATTTAAAAAAATATATTAAAATGTACCAAAATAAAAGAAGAAAACCTGTTGTTATACAAGAACTTAACAAACAAAAGCATACACTAACAACAATTGCTCAAATGCTCACATGAACAATATCTACTCATCGCTAGAATCGTTCACAGAAAACAAGATGGTCATGGATTTTTGTATCATTTAGAGGAACTTAGAAGCCAATGATATTTGAAAGCTTCCTCTTTCTTTGGGTAAATTTGATTAAATCTTTATCAATAGTATGATGCCAATCCCCAAGATACATCGGGATTAAGAACACAATCTAGTCTTACTGGCAAACGTGTTTAATGAACCTGTCTCTTGATTGTTTGCTGCTAAAGGCAGAAAGTACATCAAAAAGTACAAAATATCCGTTGCCACATGTAACAACACGTATTTATTATTAAGAATTAGAAATTACATGGGTTTACGTACCCGTTGACATGTGATGGGAGTTATGTTATAACAAAGGCATCTTATCTCGTAAAGTTTAACAACTGATGGTTAATACATGTATTAAATAATTAGAATTAATAATTTAATTAATTGTTAGTTAGCAAAGAGGTTGACCTGATATACAAAATGTATATAATAAATTTCACAAACGTATCTGAAACCTGGATCTCACCGTACTATCATCATCAGACATGATTGACATACATTTTCTTGATAT
Source organism: Saxidomus purpurata (assembly GCA_022818135.1). Classification (NCBI taxonomy): domain Eukaryota; kingdom Metazoa; phylum Mollusca; class Bivalvia; order Venerida; family Veneridae; genus Saxidomus; species Saxidomus purpurata. The sequence goes on from JAFMSR010000015.1 coordinate 8,913,827, forward strand.
ATCAACATAATGTGCGCAGAATATTGCTTTTAAAATTGGTAAAAGATAACGTTAAAAAACGGCAATGAAGTATAATGATATCTTTATTTGACCTCAGGGAAAATACTTCAGTAATAATGAAAAGTAATGATAATTGCCCCAGGAATAACGATATTGCTTTTTAAGCAACTGGTGATGGCAGTATCGATCATGCAAAAATTAAGCTATAAAAATTGATGAGATTAAATCTTCATTCACATTCGCAGTAAAATAACGAATCTAACACAACTATTTCACAATGCTCGACAAATGTACAGAACAGTTTTCTTCCGAGTTTCTTCAGTGCGTTAAAAACCTTTGGTGATATTCAACATTTCGATCTATATTTGACTTTTGACATACATGTAGTTAGCAATACATAATGAGTTATGCAATACAATATTGATAGATCAGACATCCTTTGAATATTACCGAAACTCGTGGAACAGTGTTAAAGGAGACATTACATGATTTAGCATTCTGACATCTTGCATCATTATGTATACATACATGTATGTGCATCTAATACTTAATTTTGTTTTGTACAATCTCCACCATACAAATTATGTGATATGTTGCGGTGTGTGATATTAAAACGTTGGTTTAAAATTGATCAAACTAAGATTTCACAGGTTATTTTGTAATGTTTTAGGTGTTATCAGGAATAGATCTTTCATGTTTGGCATGTATATCCGGATTGCGAATTGTGACATGTCTGATGTGTACGATTATTATATATGTTGGCAGCAGTAGCTCAGTGGTAAGGGTGCTAGCTCCTGGTACGGAAGGTCGCGAGTTCGAACATTAGCCGAAAAACAAATGTAGAGTTTAGTTCATTTAGTACACACTGTTAGTACGATTGTTTTGTTGAAGTCCCAGTTTCGGCTGTTTAGTTTTTATCGGACGTTGCCCTTTTTTAAAATGTTGTACGTTTAGGTTCAACTGATAGTTACTTTAGGTGCTACACTTTGAATTCAGTCCGATTGTTTTGTGAAGCTATTGCTTTGTAGACAAAGAACACCATAGTACGATAATTGGGTTAAGACATACTTCCCAACGTGTTACAAGCATGGAAAAATACTGTTAAAATAAAGTTATTGTCATAATAAAACTAAATGTTCTGTACACAGTTTTACATAATATTTCTTAAATAAGTTGTAATGTAATTAAGTATCATATAAACGTTTACCTTTTGAACAAATTTGAAAAACTTTATGTACAGTACAGTAGTTGAATCAAGGTATTCACTTCACCGTTTATCGCTGACACAATAAAACTTGCATGAACAAATCATCCTGCAATTCATTGGTGTTCAGTTACAAATACGAATTTCTTTTGATATGATCAAATGGATTGTATGCCCTCTGACAAAGACACTAAAAACTCAAGTGCCTTGTTCAAAACAACACAGCCGTACACGGATGAAGCAACAATAAAAAGCTTGCTCCCTATTGCGAGCGTGAAAAATATATGTAATGCGTATATGAGAGCATTTTAATAAGCTTACGAAGCTTTCATTGTCATCTGACGAAACGGAATTGGTATGAACCAAACTATTAATAGCAATCGCAGTAGAAAGTGACATTCATTCAAATGTTACACATTTATGACATTTTGTAAGGTATTTAAATGTTCATACACCTTGATACGGGATATTAATCTACGTCAGCAGAAAAAAAGGTTTGCTTTCCGTTTTTTTGCTGATGCTCCACCTTACTGATCCTTATCCATGTTTAAGAGATGCTTCTCGCCACTTGCATATCGCATGGCCTACCATCAAGATGGAAACGGGACTTACATATATATAGTGTCATAGCTGTCGACGCTATAACGTAGGAGTTTATACCTTGAACAATATTTTCGACAGAAAGTAGCTAGCTCCGGGCTACCCAAACGGAAGTATAACTGCTTTGTAAATCTGGATGCATGACGGTGCGAAAGCATTGGTCTGCACCACACGTCAGAGAGCAGGAAAAGGGTGAAATGCTCGGACATTTGATTCTAACCGGTGCTGAGGATAAGTAGACCGACTTATGGCAAAAAGGTAAGGTTTGGTATACCTGAATAATGGTTCTATATTTTTGTAAAGAGAACTGATCTTTCAGCGCTGTAACTGGAAAAAGTATTGCAATAAATGCAGTTGATTATATGAAAAGTTATGATCTAAGGAGTTATTTTTGTCAAACCCGCTTTTTTTTGTTTTTGACATATCTAATTGTTGAGTGTGTATTTTTATAAACAATTGCCTGCGTCCGTTACTCAGAAAACAAAAGCGCAGTTCCATTCTTTGCTTACTGACCTGTTGTCCTCAGTGACTATGTCAGTAGGTCAAGAAACTGCGGGGCCGGACCAAATTCGACCCAAGGTTATGATTTGAAAAATCTTGGTCCAAGACAACTAGGCAATGTGACATGCCAAATATCTAAGATCTTGGCCTTGTGGTGTAGAGAAATAGATTTCCCTATATAGTTCTAAGTAAAATCACGTAAGTCCTAGCTTTGGTATTTTTGAGGCCCAAATGTGGGCTAACCCCGTTTATATAAAAAAGGTTCCGGCCCAAATGTTGACCCCGTTTTAATTTAAGAAAAACTAAAACCAAAGAAAAAAAGTGTTACCGACCGAATATAAAAACATAACCTAGGTGCACAACTCCTAATCCCAATTAAGATTTGTACGAAGTTTGGTGACTCTAGATCCGTTAGTAAAGAAGCAGTGCGTGCCGTGATACTTTCAGTTTAATTTTGACTAAATAACTGGTCATTATGCCAGTGTTACTCATCTGGTCTAAAACTAAAACTATGTAGTAATCATACCAAGTACCAATGATGTCACAAGAAATAAGCTCTATTTCCATTGTGGCCTTTATTTTAGAGACAGAAGCAGATACAAAAAAACCCGGGGCCAGAACCCTAGCCTAATAGACCCCTTGTTTTTTCTACGTGCCCGGCGTATAGCACCGATGCACGCGAGTTTCCCCCTGGGTTTTAACCAGTTCATTTAGATAGGTGGAAATAAACTGAAAAGCTCTAAATATCCAGTGTCCCAGCCGAGATTCGAACCGGGGACCTCCGGATTGGTAGTCCAGAGCGTTAACCACTCGGCCACCACACCACCTATAATCTGATGTCCATAACATTTTGTCGCCTTATTTCCAGAACCCTGTAAGTTGTTTTTTTTTGAGGTTTTGACATTTTGATACCATTGTACTCGTCTCATCAAGCTCTTTATGATGACGTAGTCTGTTTTCTGATGGAACTAATACAACTCGGTTAAAAGCTAATTCCATTAACCCGTAAGTCACTGACCTTCATTGAAATTTCAAACTTAAGACTCAATTTTCTCAAAACTTAAAAAATTACCCTACGCGTTTCTGGAAAAAAGGCGACGATTTCATCCCAATAAGCATGCGTATGCAATTTGGTGACTCTACGTCCATCAGTATGGGAGCAATGCATGTCACAAATTTCCCATATAAAATGCCTTAATTTTACTAAGTCAATGGTCATCACTCTGTTGTGACTGATCCAATATAAAAACTGAAACCCGGATGCACAACTTACCGAACTTTGGTTGTCAGAAAAGATCAAGACAAAGAAAGAGTTCATTTTACGTGATAGTTTTCGGAAACAGAAATCTAGACAAACGCACTACAATTTTGCTACAACGTATCAACGACTTCGATCCCTTTGCATAAAGTAATTCATGAACAAATATTTGAACTAAGCATACTGGTACGTAATTCTTACAAAACATCTTGTCTATTTGGGCGTAAATCTTTTCTTTGACGTGTCTATAATTTGTTTTCATATAATTTTATGTATTACCAACAGACACATCAGTCATGTCACTATTTCTGTAAACTGTAGCACGATTAACAGTGCAATGTAGATTATTTAAAATGGTATGCATGTTCTTAAGAAAATGCATGGTATTAGAAATTCCTAATTCCACAAACAGCAAGGGTTGAACACTGTGAATTCTTCTGTATTATTGTCTTAAATGTAAGATTTATGAGTTATCCTGCAAGGTTCAAGTAAGGCTTATATGTATATTCATCTGTTATTTTAAATTAATGATCAATGCAATCAAATAACTTAAAGTAATATAAGCTTAAACTTGATTATAATAAGATTATAAATCGTGACCTTAAGATCATGTGTACCTGCACCGTAATAACATATGAGGTCGACGCCAAAACAAATTTTATAAATAACTAAACATTTTTTATATAGGAAACCTTTCGTGCTTGTGGCAATGGTTAACAATGATATTGCACCTCAGATAAAAATGAGTTTTTTTATGAAATCAGTTCTCCTGTTTATGTCAACTTTATATATTATGCAGACACGAAAACGGGTTGGCATTTAGGTATGCATGTACTTTGTTTACGCTCTATATGTATATCAGCACGCAGTAACTTGTATTCGTCATATTTCGGAGCAACCCTCACGTATGAATAGTTTCATAATGTAAAGTGAAAAACGAGGTGTCATTCCAATGACATGACGTTCAGTTAAATCAGAAGATTAACTATTATAGAAATATATTGATATATACTTTTCCCTTATTTGTAAGGTCTCTGAACTAACCCCAGAGCGCCAAGACACTGAATTGTATACACACATTCGTCACTATTTATTTCAAGTTACTTAGAAACCCATTTGAGAATTATTGTTCTTTGTTTCTCGTGAAACGGATTAATCATTTGAACTAAATAAAGAGAAGTATTTACGACCGTCTTATTTGATAAAAAATGACAAAATTTCACTGTTGACTACCAAGTCGATTACCAGACGCAACTGTCATTCTGTCATGTTATATTTATTTTATTCATATTATCATCATTATTATATTATATATCTATATTAGCTTCACATTATTTTACATAAACAACAGCACTATTTCACTCTCTGAAATATCCATTGCATATTGCTACTATATCGCATTGTATGAATGCATAGCATATTGTTTCGTAAGATGTAAAAACATCATTTTATTAAAGGTGAGGTTTGGACTTGTTTGAATAAGAATAATAGATTAGTCCTTTTGCCAAAAACACACGTATTTGAAATATAACTAAAAGTAAACTTAAAAACAGACCTAAATCATTGAATAAAATACGTTTTAGCAAAAACAGACGTGATAATAAACGGAAAAGTAAAACTGATACATGTAATATGCAAATCTGGCTGAAAAAGCAAACTTTGAAATAAATAATTTTATGTAGTAGTAGTCTATACACTCAATTTCAATTTCTATATGACAAATCTGAACTTCATTGACAGAGGCAATATGTTCTTAATAGAGATTTCTCTCTTGTATGTTTAGTACATAGATCAACAAAGGATCTTGAACAAAAATAAACAAGCATTCGGAAGCAAGTTGGCAAACTGTAAATTAAACGAGAATTTGACAACATACTAGGAACCTAACAACTTCAGCACAAGACATGATTTTGTCAGAATTAATGGCAACTTGGGATTGGCAAGGTTACCGCATTTGTATTTCCATTATCATAGACCATTGTTGATATAAACCTACAAAATTACAATACTTACTGTATTAGTATGGGTAGTCACTGTGATGTCTCAAAGTTCGATAAGAGTCCATGACATTTGAATGATTTTTTCCTGAAGATAAATCGTGATTAAGAACGCGAATCAAGACTACATATAGCCCGTGGCAAACGTGCTTGCAAAAAATGGCTCCGGCTTACAGAATGTCTAACGACAGAAATGAACACCAAAAATAGAAACTATCCTATGTTGGTTCCACGGGTTTGATTGATTTAATTCGGATTGCATTGGCTAACGTGTTCATAGAACCTGACACCGGATTTTTGTAATCATAGACTGAGAGATTAGGCGAGAACGTTTTTGTTGTTTTTGGCCTGGGGACTGAAAGTCCCCAAGGCCTAAGTTAGTATACCACATTTCAAACCCTGCAAGAATTTTAGCCGTGCTATGTGCGAATAACAACTGTAAACATGCGCTATGCGAAAGTAGTGCAAGACAGACCAGATCAATCTTCTGTTTGAATGCCGCATATGATAAGAACATGTTACAAATAAAAATAGTACATAAATCTTCAAACGACTGCAGGAAGGTTATAGCTTAAGGGCTGCATTACACTTTTTTTCTGTTTTAGAAATTAATGCGCTGTTAGCTGTTACGGAAGATAATCATATGCATATCACGGAAAAGTACGGATATTTACGGAAATTTACGAAAACGTACGAAGCTCTATATAAGAGTTATAAAAGTTTGATTTTCAAATTTCCGATGTTATTTCATTGACAACTTTGTTATTTACGAACGATTACATATATATTTACCTAAAAATAAATGTCTCTAAAAAAAGATATAATTTACGTACATTCCCGAGAAGGAACTAACGTGATCAAATTCACCCGCCATTTATCGAGAACGCTGCATGTCGAGGCCCAGTGAACGGTTTCACCGATTACAACTACAAGGTAACCCAGAATCTTTTTGGTTTTCTCTGTTATACACTTGTACAGTACTGTTTTATATTTCATTGCTGGTATTGCTTTGTTTATTTCTGTTTCAAGGTCTTGTCATTGGTACACAATAATTTTCGATCCACATCATCAGATCATATCGCTTAAAGTTGTACAAAGCGCAGATCGAATTATTTGTACTGGCTTAAACATTTTATAATGTTGACTATGTGATTATTTTTCATTTAACGTACATTTTATAATAAAACAAACTTCCCTGCCATCCATATATTTGTGAATCATTCATTCTGTCATATATTGAATTTCGTCCTCTGCATATTTCGACCCGCGCTTTAGGTAAGGTTCAGCGCAAAACACGTATGTCAAAAGTTGTTTTTCGGGGAGTTAACCTATAGCCCCCAGGCCTTCAGCGGTCATTATCTTTGTTTTGATAGTGTTAACAAAGAATGTGCCCAGATATATATATTACTATCAAACCATAAACGAGACAATCAGTCTTTACTTCTATCTGTCAGTCCGTTTCTTTTATTATAAGCTCATTAAGGCAAATGTAATTTTATTCCAACACATAATCCTGTTAAATATCGTATACGTTTTAGTTAGTGGCAGTTGTTAATAATATTATATTGGGTAAACAGGAGATAAGGTACGCACCACAACAAGGTCAGTACAAAACCAACAAATAAGAGACCCGTCAACAAGATAATTGTTATTGAAATGATAAATGTTGAATATTTTCATTTTACAAATTTTCATTGTTACATAGTAATGATATCTAAGCCTAGTTATCTTAGGAAAACATTTTTTTTGGTTGTTGACATGTTTATACAGTTTTGTATTGATAATTAATGTGTCTACATTGTGTGTTCGCACATCATGTCACTTGGGTTCAAAGTTGTAAGAGTTGTCTGACAGTATCGCTCATTTTAGCGTTGTAATAAGGCGTCCCAAATTGAATTACAAGAGTTCATTTTACAAGGTAATAGGATAATGTATCATTACGAAATAACTGATGACCTTCACGTTCACCTGTAGATAGAGTACAGATTTATTTATTTATAATATTTTACTTGCCGAAGGTATAACTAGAGCCTATTATATTTCGTTGCTCTATCAACCAAAAGGGAATTCCTTCACATAATTTCGGTCGTAAATTGATCGCAGTTGCACCAACGTGCATTGAAATAAATGTTTTGGAAACAATGGCAATGCTGCAAAGACATACGCCCCTGCATGTTAAATTGTATAATATCGTTCGTTTCAAAAGAGTACGGCATTCAAAACAATTCTCTTGGGAAGGAAAGCAAAAACAGATTAATTTTAAGATTGTCGTTTTTACAAACGTTTGGCACACACTGTTCCTAGCTTTACTTAATGTATTATGTTTTTGTTTGGGAATGCTGACACTTTCCCAATATAAATTCTCATTATTTCAAGAGTATTTATTATTACTTTTACAGTTCCGTTAGCATTTTGCATGTAGGATTACTTATAGCTGTTTTATTTCCAAGAAAGATGTGTTACGGGCGAATATGGCCGTTTTATGTATACGAAAAACATTGCTTCCGGTGTATCTAACTCGAAAATAGATGCTATGAAATAGATCGTAGCATTTTAATGATATTGTAATAAAATGAGGTGACGCTTTTTGGTGAAGATACGAAATAAATATGTAGAAAAATATACGTCAACATTGCTCCAGTCTAGGAGTAAATAAAGATATTTTAATAATTTATTTAATTATAATGTAATTAATTCATGTTTCTAGTATAATATGAATACTTAAAGTGATAATCGGACTTCAAGAACACTAGATACAGTAGCTTGTGACAAAAATCTATTACGAAAAAAGTACTAATGTCCTTGAAACCAGAGACCATTCGAATTCATCACAAAAGATTGGCTTACATTTTTCTGATATATCAACTTACTGTTTTTAGAATTTTGTCATTAAATTGAAGCAGAAATAACTTTTAAAACGGCAATTAGATATACAATGTACATTGTATAATTTAATTTGACCCTGGGGAAAAGCTTCAGGAAATTACAAAAACTGACAGTAATTGCTTTAGGAAAAATGATAGTTTACGTCACATTTAATTTAACACAAAAAAATCTTTGACATTTTTTCCACTCTCTTTATATTCAGAATAAATGTTAAAAACTGATAACAACTATAATTTTTGCATATTTTGTTTCAATAATCTGGCAGACAACTGCCATAGCAACAGTAATTCGAAATGATTCTTTTTTCTTACTTTGATAGTAGCCTAAAAGAGGACATAAACTGTTTTTATTATTATTTATTAACGAGACTGGATGCATATCAAAAGAATTAATTATATCTATGTATCTATAAGTATGGTGGCATATTTCTTTGTAACATAACCAAGTCAGAAAATATCTCTCTTAATTTCAAAATTATCTAGAAAAGACGAGAGCTAATCATGAAAATGTTTTCGCCAAAAAGTTTTTATTTTCCGCTGCATAATAATTACATTAGAGGAAAATTTTGATAGTGCCCACTACTGCATATGATTAAAAATGAATGACGTGGGTATAAGTACGTCATATAGCTGTAAATAGAACATTGAAATCAAAGTTGGTCTTATTTTTAGGTGTTCCTCGGAAAGAGGTAAATAAAAATCACTAATAGTAAAAATGTTCTTGAAAACTTTCAGTTATTTGCGAAAACAGTTCTCCTTTCATGTATGCAGAAATTGAAATTGGCAGAGTAGTGACCTCTATCTTATGTTACAATATAAGTAAACAATATATCAACTCAAAATGGCCGTTAACTGAAATATTTCGACATTATATGACAATCTTTATATAATAACTATCTAGCTAAGTTTAGCCTAAGATCTTGTACGCTAGTATTCCTATTTCTCATTAAAGCGACAAAGACAATACTACTGAGTTACTCAACAGGTGTACGACGCAAACTGCACTGTGTTCATATTCCAAGGAAAACATAGTTTTGGAAGGAATCATTACACTATATATGGCAATTTACCATTTTGTACAATTAGGACTAAGCGTCTTCTCAACATACCATGAGATTCAACTTTTAAACAACAACACTCATAAAATCTTACAAATTGTGGCCATCATATTGGAAAACTGCCGAAGCGTTCCGAAACATTGAGTTGAAAAAATAACAGACACGCAGAATGGTATAATCGGCAGATATCGTATACCAGTCATAAATACTTAATCCTGATTGGCCGATAGCGCTCACGTGCCGGGTCCGCAAAAGTATGTGTAGATCTGGAAAAAGATGTGTAGACCTGCACGGATTTCAAGACGTCATTTCTGTTATATTTTCGTATAATTTTCACTACTTTTAATGAGGTATACGATATAATAATTGTAGACTAATGTTTCGGTCAATATATAGTTTTGAGGACCTGTGAAAAATGATTTTGACCCTCGGTCAATATCACTTTTAACAGGTCCTCAAAACTATAAATAGACCTCAACATTAGTCTATAATTGTATATTGTAACTGACAAAAAAACAACATCCGTTTTGGAACAGTGTTTCATACAACTTACGACTGAATTGTTTTCACTGGTTGCAATAAAGGTTGTGAATCGGATGTTACAGGATTTCGTTTTTTTAAAGCTACATCGATAGGATATTCCAAAATGTACGCGTTCAGGAAACTGTCCCCAGGAAGAAGTTTACTGTATCCATTTCATAACTACTGCATACATTATACATATTGACAGGACATGAGCTTAAGTATTATCTATCTCATACCAATAAAAAGAAGAAAAAAAAAAAAAAAAAAAAAAAAAAATTTCTTTTTTAAAACCCGGGAAAATAAAAAATTTTTTAAAGAAAAAAAAATATTAAAAAACCAAAAAAAAAGACTTTATTAAAAAAAAAAAAAAAAAAATTATTAAAAAAAAAAAAAAAAAAAAAAAAAAAAAATAAAAAAATAAAAAAAAAAAAAAAAAAAAAAAAAAAAATAAAAAAAAAAAAAATAAATTTTTTTTTTTTTTTTTTTTATAAAAAAAAAAAAAAAAAAAAAACACATGACTTCATAATTATTTCAACTATACATAGCCGTAAATAGGTATGTTACTTTTTGATAAGACTGCACACGATCTTTGGTGAAAAGTGGTAAAAAATCTTTATTTGAAACACAGTTTAACTCTTCACATATTCAAATACTTTCAAATATATCACAAATCTATGATCGCACATTGAATACTGTTTTGACGTTTCATTATATTCTACAATTCCTGCACATATTGCTGTATTTGACTATAACAGTCATAGACAAGAATAACCATTTGCGATTTAGAGTATATGAAATTATTGTCAAGTTTCATCTTTTTGGAAGTAAGAGGGCGTTAAATGTTACAGGGTGAGCAAAAAATGCACCCCTTCCGCGACGCGAATCCAGGACCACAGGACAATCTAGCTTACAGTGCAAATGCTCTTCTGACATACCTGCGCCGTCATCTTATTATTATTTATCTTATATTTTTCTGGTAAGTTTTATTTGATAAATCTGTGAATGTCTATGATTTGATTTCATAACGTAATATTTCCTTACATGAAATCCCTTCGAAATGAACGCGTTAATCGAAAACATACAAAATTTTTTTTTTAAATATATAAAACAACCAAAAAGTATTAAAAATATTATTATTTTTAAGAGGTTTTAAAAAAAAAAAAAAATAATTTTTAAAAAAAAAAATTATAAAAAAAAAAAAAAAAAAAAAAAAAAAAAAAAACAAAATTTTTTTTTTTAAAAAAAAAAAACCCCCCCCCCCCCCCCCCTCCTTTTACCAAAAAAAAAAAAAAAAAAAAAAAAAAAAAAAAAAAAAAAAAAAAAAAAAAAAAAAAAAAAAAAAAAAAAAAAAAAAAAAAAAAAAAAAAAAAAAAAAAAAAAAAAAAAAAAAAAAAAAAAAAAAAAAAAAAAAAAAAAAAAAAAAAAAAAAAAAAAAAAAAAAAAAAAAAAAAAAAAAAAAAACACATTACACCGAATATTTGGTGTCCAGGAGTTTTCGCATACATGTAATACATATATATATATATCAAAAGATAAAAACACAGTCTATGAGATAATTAAATTATCATTTGCCAACCGGTTTCGCTTTTCTGCTCATCAGGGCAAATATGGCGTCAAAATCTTTTGATATATTTAACTTTTTTCCGGCACATTTTATGTATTTTTACGTATATATATTTATACGGCTAGATAGTCTTCATTTGGTATGTATTGAAGATACTGGTATAAAGTGCTGTCAAGAGAACTTCTGGTCTTATATTTATCCCCAGAAAATCAATTTCTTAAGCTTTGGAAACAAAAAGAAGTTGAATGGACTCAGCTACGGCGGGTAACGCAGATGGTTAACAACATGCACGTTTCCAACGCTATGAAGGTCTTAACAGGTTCGCACCTGTGAGAGAAGGCACAGTCATGAATGGGCTAGGTAACTGGCAATCCTTTTCTTGAAGACTTGTTCTTGCAAAACTTTTAAAGCACAGAGGTCTTATAGAAGCATACAGTGACTGTATGTATTGACCAGATGGACAAGGCACTTGAACAACTGGCCCGCAAGAATTAAAAACAATGGCGTACAACCTTGTTTTCGTACTGATGGTTCTCTTGGCAAATACATGGGCATGTTTGATTTTTTCGGTTCCATTGCTTGTTATCAGCTCTTCTCTGTGACTCACACATGTGCACCCAGGTTTCGTCACCTGTTTCTCTCTGCTAGTTCTTTTTCTCCTCAGTGAGCAAATGAAGTAACCACCTTCTCATAATCTGTTTCATGGAAGAATTTCATCAAACTTGGCCAGAAGCATCCTGGCATTGAACTCTCTGAAATGTGTTCAAAAAGTTCTGCTTGATTGAAAAATATTGCCATCGGAACTAAAATAGAAAATCTTCTTCTCCCAAACCGCCAGGCCCAGAGCTTTGATATAGGATATACACATCATCCAGTGGCCCTCTACCAAGGTTGTTTACATTATGCCCCCGTGGTCAAAACTGTCTCTTGTTTTGCATAGAGTTATATAGCGAAATCTTTAAAAATATTTCCAAAGCAACAGGCATTATACCAAGACATTTGGTAGGTTAAATTGTGCACCGCTTGTCGCAGATTTGTTTTTATATTGTTATGAAAGAGACTTTATGTTGAGTCTTTCTCCAGATACGCAGGCAGACATTATCACTGCTTTTAATAATACATCACGCTATCTGGATGATATTCTTAATATGGATAACCCGGTTTTTGGTCAATTGGTGGACACTATTTATCCCCCGGGAACCCCAGTTAATTAAAACTAACAATTTGGATACTGGTGTTGCTTATTGTTTAGCTTTACCATCTCTCTATTTATAACAATATTATACATACCAAAATTTATGACAAGAGGTATGATTTTAATTTCAGTATTGTAAATTTCCCCATTTGGATGGGGATGTACCTATGCTAATCTTATGGGGTATCCATTTCTCAGTTAATTCGGTTTGCCAGAGCGTGTAGTCATGTTGAGGATTTCAATGAACGTAATCAATATATTACAAATAAACTTCTTCAACAGGGCTACCGTTATTACAAATTGCGTAAATATTTTGCTAAATTTTACTATCGTAATTCTGATTTGGTTTTGAAATTCAATAGTAATCTAAAGACTCTTCTGCGAGAAGGTATTTCAAAACCCGATTTTTATGGGGATGTGGTTTACAGACTTCGTAAGATTTTGGGTCATGGCAATTTTCCAACTGTATTTGCTAAAATTATAAAACGTTTTGTTAAAAGAGGTTACGACCCCCCCCAACTGTTTTGAGACACACCGAATGTTTGGTGTTCAACCCTGTTTACAGTTGGACGCTATGCTTCCCTCTTTGATTGTGTCTGACGGAAGAGGGGGAGGACTCTGTGATGGGCAGTTTTTAAATCCTACTGGGACGAGACTGTTTTGATTTCTGTCCTCTGGCCTGCCTCGGCCGTCAGGCCCTTGAAGGGTGTTTCTCTTGGTGCTCTGCCTTCTGCAAAGGCATTGAGTACATACGTTTTTTGGTTCTCAAGGTTTGCTTTTTATATATTTATACACGAGTGTCACGAGGTTGAACACCACATTAATTTTGCTTATATGTTATATGTCTTTGTTCCTAAGTATATGTTCTGTCCATGTCTCTTGTATATATATCTGTTGTATTTGTCAGCATATGTAATATTACAGGCCATACATCCTTTACCAGACCATACATCCTATAAACCCACTCATATAATTTTTCTTCATCCACATTAACATTCATCTCATTTCATTACCTAACGACTAATTTTGCATGACGGGCCTCTTTCACGATTTTTGACATTCCCCGGTTTTCACCCGGCGCATGCGCACTTGGAATACAGTCGATATGGCTTACGCCTGACTTTTTCTTCTTTCCACCAGAAATTATTTATTTCCTTGTGTAATTGTGCCTTTGCAGGTAATTAGTTGTTTCATTTCATTTGTTCATCTTATTTGCTTTCGTTTCATGCGATTTGTTAGCATTGCGCGCCTGTAATATTGTAATGATATGCATTTTCATGCATTGGGCGCTTGGAATACAGTCGATATGGCTTACGCCTGACTTTTTTCTTCTTTCCACCAGAAATTATTTATTTCCTTGTGTAAGTGTGCCATTGCAGCCTGGTAAACACATGCCCCATCACAGAACAGAAGTAAACCTAGGACACGAGCATTTTGTGTGCATTACATACCATGCCTTTTGTTCCATTTTGTGCGTTAGAGATTCACCCTAGGAGGGATAGGAGGATCCTTTATTTAACTGTCCTGTGATTGAAAAGGGGAATAGTTGCCATCGGAACTAAAATAGAAACTCCCCAGTGGTCTTTTTGCCACTGACCGTTCCAAGGCGGGCCCCACTGTGCCTTTAATTGTTCGTTTTGTCCTCGTGTGTTGTCTTGTATCCTAGTGTGTGTTGGTAGTTTATGTGCGTGTGTGTGTCAATGTGTGTGTGTGTGTTGGTGTGCGTGGGTGTGGTGTGGTGGTGTGCAATCTGGGTGCTGTAAAGGTACTTCTGGGTGCTGTGGGGCACGTTTTGGGAGGCTGCTTGGGTACAAGGCTTTCCCTGTTTGATATTATTTTTGTTTTTACATTATCTAATGGACCTCTACAAAGTGTGCTCAAATTATGCCCTTACGGTCATTATTGACCACCCATGTATGTTGCTTGTCTTTAAATATAGTTATAGGAATGACTGAACTAATCTTCTTGTCTAAAACTGGCAGAACGTATAACATTACCTTTTTTGTTCCCTTCGATATGTTTTCACATTATGCCCGGGGGTTTAAAATTGACAACGCTCATGGGATTACAAAGTCAAACCTAAAATGTTCAATTAATCGGGAACCTTTGGGCATAAGATCCACATACTTCATGAACAGGTATATCGAGTAGGTGACCTGTACTGATATTTATGTCACTGGGTAAAACCCAGATTAAATATTTTATGGTCACTTGACCTACTGACCTACTTTCTTGTCTTTAAAGCTACATGAATAAAAGTATACAGCTTTGCATGTGTATATCAACTTCGACATTGGCTGTCATTAACCTTATGACGTACATTGTACTAACCAGCCTTCCTGTTTTTAAGCCACAGCGATGAACTTTTAACCATATGTATAGTTTTGAATGCAGATTTCAACTTTGACCTTGATGACTTGTGGCTTAGGTTTTGTGTTCAAAGCTGGAGGGATGGAATTTGGACTATTTGTGCAGTTTTGCAAATTAATTTCGAAAACCCCTTTGTCTGACACTGATTTTGACATCTTCCTTGTTTTAAAGTGCGAGAAATAAAGGGCTAGTCAGCCCTTTTGTTTATTGAAGTGCAACGTACAGAACAGAACGTTTGCCGCAGCTGAAACATAGTACACGGCGACTATATTATTTTATTAAAATCAAACACATATTCGTATCTATAATGAACATTTGATTCATCAAAAACAAAACAATGATACAAGCTGTAAGTTATGCACAGGTTAGCAACGCACAGCTTCAACATTATAAAAAAATTATATTACTTATAAATTTACATTGTAAAATGACTTTTTTCAAACCATTGTCTTGAAATTCAAATATTAATTTTGTGTGTTATTGATTGATATCATGATGATATCTTAAATATGAAATTGTAGGTCGGCCAGAACTGAACTTCGTTTATCATTGTAAATAATAGTCCCATTATTTACAAAGTAGCTGCCAAGATTTTTTGCCAAACGCTACCGTCTAAGTTTGATAAACATTTGTCATCTCGCTCATCCGTCACAAAATATGTACCTAAATTATGTTAGAAATCCGTGTCCGAAAATAAGCAGTTTATTGCCATTAGAGTTTTTAAGTATCAATTGTTGAAAAAAGAAACATGAGAGGACGGCATACATTGAATTTGACAGTTTCATTAAAAAGTGTCTCCGACTGCACATGGGGGTATCATTCTATTTATGAACTTAAAGCAATTTTTCCGTTATAGCATCTTTGTAAATATTTCAATACTGGCATGTTTATAAGAAAAATACCTCGAAACAAACAGGTTTTAGTATGATGTAAGAGCTGCTAGAGTAAGTACAATGCAGTTCTTGCCATATCCCTTTACGGCTGTCAATGTGATTGATAGAATTCCCATATAACATGAACATTGACGCAAAAAGAACTATTAAAATCAATACGTAATATTCACATGTGGAATTCAAAATGTTTCCTTTACGATTACTTATATTGATGTTTTTCAGCGTTATGTACAAACCACATATATAGATGAGTTATTTACTCGTACATGTAATACAAGTTTGTCCCATTCCTAAAATGCGTATTTTCGTATACTCATAACATATTGTTAATGTAATGTCTCATGTCCTAAATTTCATATGCACAAAAACGTATATATTAAAATTGTGTATTGTCTTATGCAAACTATGCGAATTGTTTAAAATGTATTATGTTTTTTTTCTTTTACCAGGATTAAAAAAAGTTGTTTACATATTGACTCAACTGCACGCGGATTCTCTATAATCAACCCTAGCTGTGCATTGTTTGTGTTGTATCAGAAAATACCTAACCTTTTATTCTTTTTTGCATTGTCTAACCTGCATCTTGCCGAAATGCTCAGATGAAGCATACCATCTTGACATGTTTGTGACCTTAATCAATGTTGATAGGACCATCCACCAACTGCAATCTCCCTCTTTTTTTATAGAAAAAAGCTCCTAGACCCAAGTAATATTTTACGATTTATAGCTTTAACATAAACATGATTATGCTGAAAGAACTTGACTGACATTTTGAAGCCGCTTGATACCTTTTGTATGCATTATATGTCCCAGATAATGTATTACGAGCTGCATCCCCACAGTGCTGTTAAAAGGAAAAATTAAATGTGTATTGTCGCTATAAAAGCATTATGAATTCTTCATAAGCGGGACTTGCTGCATGAGAATTTTAAGCTCATATAATAAATCTTGCCAGCTAAATTTCGCGCTTTATTGAAAAAAAATCCAGTGAAAAGTTATTTCTGAATGAAAGACGCCTTTACGTGTCGTTTAACAATTTATAATGAAGAAAAGAACACCAACATTAAGATGATGCTTGAATTCATAGGTTACATTAAAATGAAGAACAGTTTCTATGAGCGTAGAGCATAGGAGCTCAATGACGGGATTATGCTTTTTCCGGCTTTGTTTTGTCTTTTTACATTTATCTAAGACCAAGCTAACAAAATATTATCTTATTTTCCCCGTATCTTAACTTTCTTATTTTACCACTGAAGTACCTGGTAGACCGAAAAAAAGAAAAAGAGTGACATCTGCCTTGCTATCCAACACAAACTGCTAAGAGTGACGTCCCTCAAAAACTGGTTCTCCGTCTACCAATGTGACGCAACATGGAACCAGAACCTATACATGTAAACATAGTGTGGTGGCAATTTCAAAAACTGGCGGAACAGTTTATTTTATTTTAATGAAGCAGTCATGGACTATTATCTTGACATACCATTTGAACAAATTGAGTACACTGTCCACGAGTGTTGCAGCAAAAAATGATTTTTTTTACAAAGGGACGTCACTCTTAGCAGTTTGTGTTGGATAACATGGCGGCTGTCACTCCTTTTCTTTTTTCAGTCTACCGGGTACTTCAGTGGTATGAAAGTTAAGATCCGGAGAAAATAAGATCATAAAAAGCAAAATACCAACTTGAGCTCCTATGACGTAGAGAAGAGTAAAATGACGTAATAATAGATGTACATGATGTAATAATGTACATGTTTAATTACATAAAAAGTTGTACTCAAATCACAGTATTGAACTATTGATTATTTGTGCATTGTTTTCGGTACCTACACAATGTTAAACTGAAATGAAATTAAAATACTAAAGACTAATAAAACTGTTGTTCATACATATAGTTACTGTAGTCAATCGTTTCATATTAACATTAAGTACATGCATTCAAATGTTGTAAGTTTGAACATTTGCCGACGATTATCTACATGAACAATCAGTGTTATTTTTTTACTGCTCACAGTGCTATTACGTTATTTTCATCAAACTTTACTCTCTAAGGGAAATATAATCGCAAAAAGTTTAAATACCCTACAACTGATGTCAAACTAAATAACATCCAAAATATAGATTATAGATTTATTTAGAAATATTACATGTGTCACTTAACTTAAAAGTTCAAGCTATGCTTCCCAGTCATTATCGATAAAATCAGCGGTAAGAATATACTGCAGTACCAAACTATTCATATCTATGTAGAGTTGTTGTTGTTCATTATGGGTGGATGCGTTTTTGCAGAAAGCCTCTATATTTTTATTGTGGTAAATGAGGCTTTATCGCCAAAGGTTCTTCTTTAAATTGTTTTTTTATCTTTTACTTCTTGAATATATAATCTATGTTCGAGATTATTTGCTAGAGTAGGGTGCCTTTAACTTGTCCTTTCAAAAAATGGAACAAATTAAGTTTTCCTCATTCAGCCTAAAAACAATGCGATTTAATGATATTTGTTTTCAAATGAGACTCGTAAAAAGCATTAAAATGTACCAAAAGTATTGTATTTTATAAAAACAGATGCTTTAAGTGAAACACGAATCTTAGTGGAACTAATTGAACCGCGGATTAAATATCAAATATGAACTTTAGCTGTGTGATAGGCCCAGCCCGAAGTTTGAACAGTATCTGAGGGAAGTTTTTATTGTTGATAGTCACCATTAAAACTCCACATTTTGTTTCGATGTTAAATACAATCTCGTGATTCATCTCAATCGAAGATTATTAAACCAAACCATGTCACCGCATCACGTCAAGATAATAGTTTTTCTGTTTTTGCTATGTTAGCATATTCAGAAAATGCAAATTCGAAATCGACACGCAGGATATTACAGAGCATTTGTTACAACTGACATGAGGTGCCTCTTTCAGTGGCAAATGCTATCATGTGACCTTTTATCTATTTTCAATTTAAAGCTGTTTTGATTACTGCCATAGTTTACTACATCAGGTAAACGCTTTACTGGATTTATTGGCATTTTTGTTAAGTAGTTTGCTAATTCAGAAAGAAATGAATTCGCAAATGACACGCAATAATATAGTTGAAGCATTCATATATTAAAATTTAAGTGTACATTTTGCAATTGTTTCAGAAACACCCTTTGCAATGGTACACGCCATTGTTGTATCTACATGTACTATATACTGAATAACATCATCACGTACATTAAGCTAATTTGATCTTCGTGAAAACACTGCAGTCATTTGTTCTTGTCTCTTGTCTGCAGTTTTAATCTTTCGTGTTTCCCATTTGGTATTAGAAACTGCCCAATACAGCCATCATTAAAAGAATGATATAACATACATGTATTTCATATTTGTTTGTAACATATGATCATTTTATAGCAGTGTACAGTGACGAAATCATTTCTCAAGCAGTATTAGGTGATTTTTATTTAGAGTGATTGCAAAAATTTAAAACT
Organism: Saxidomus purpurata; assembly: GCA_022818135.1. Classification (NCBI taxonomy): domain Eukaryota; kingdom Metazoa; phylum Mollusca; class Bivalvia; order Venerida; family Veneridae; genus Saxidomus; species Saxidomus purpurata. The sequence continues at coordinate 8,933,338 of JAFMSR010000015.1, forward strand.
TGCGTGTTTCTTTGCGAGAGGTTGTAGTATATGTTATGAGCCCAAGAAACGTTTTTAGTTTCAACAATTACGACTACATAGCATTAACTTGGATAATTGAAATATGGAAGTAGTTTACAATTCTGAACAGGGAAGACGAAAACAATGCGGTGGAACGATAAGATGAAGTTAATGCTCGACTTTAGCTATGGCTTCTAATGTCCACCATGTCATCTTAAAGGATTTCTGTAAGTGACAAGGTGTCAGCTTTAATAGCCACTTAATAGAGTGTATTGATTTGCATCGTATAATCTGTTGTTAAACTCTACACGGCTATGTCTTTCGTCTTTAAAAACTCAGTTACTGGTAAATGGAAAAAAACCCTATTTTTCCAGAAAAATTTGGACATTCTTATTCATCAATATAAAAACTAAAGCCTAGAACAAAAAATAGAGCTAAAAACTTTTTTCTAGGTAAGGAACTTTGGATAGAATATCGATAACATGAAAGAGGTCGGTCGAACATATAGCACTTGTAAACTATAGCCTTTTATACCATAAAATTTCAAAAGCGTTCGCAACGCTTTTGAATTTAAAGCGTAGTACTTTTTCGAAATTTAGAGATGTACGCGACATGAATTTATACTGGAGCCTTTTTATATCACCATATGTTCTAAAATACATTTTTTACATACAATTCGAATAAATTAATTTTTTTACCAAAATCTGAGAGCGAGCAGCTTTAAGCGCTACACTGGAACTATATATAATTGCTGTGCCGTTATGGTAATGTCTTGAATGAAGTGATTTGGTACTGAACTAGATCAAACAGATATCGCTATGTCTTGAATGAAATGCTCGAGTGGCGCCACTACAGAGCTCTCCAGCAAATGACATTGTCTAAACTTGCTATGATGTTGGTCTATTTATTTTTGGTCTGATTAATTTATTTATTTCTATTGTTTCTATGGGCATACTTGTTTCTGAACTTACTATAGCCGATGTACCCATTGGCGTACCGGCTGAAGATTACAACAAGGTACGTCGGTACTATCTCTAGCCGTGTCATTTCCAAAACCCCAAACCCCCCCAGCGGCAAAAAAAAAAAAAAAACCCCCCCCCTTTTTTTTTTTTTTTTTTTTTTAAAAAAAAAAAAAAAAAAAAAAAAAAAATTTTTTTTTTAAAAAAAAAAAAAAAAAAAATAAAAAAAAAAAAAAAAAAAAAAAAAAAAAAAAAAAAAAAAATTTTTTTTAAAAAAAAAAAAAAAAAAATTTTTTTTTTTAAAAAAAAAAAAAAAAAAAAAAAAAAAAAAAAACCCCCTTCTCTCCAAAAAAAAAAAAAAAAAAAAATACCCTCCCCCCCCCCCCCCCTCGAGTTAACTATCTAAACTGATTTTCTAGCCGAACAAATGACATTGTTCAATGACAGTTTTGTCATAAATAGTAGAGCTTCAGAACTTTCTTTAAAATTTGCATTCCTTTTTTATTCAATTGTGTTTTTTTTTTTGAGTAGTTACATGTAATCAGATAAAACTTTAGCTGCATTATACGAGCTCTAAGATTAACTGAGATATCAGCCAATATCAAATACAGAGAGATGTGGTTTAACCCCTAGGATCACTTTAAATCTACTGATATAGAAACATTAATTTACTGACAGGCTAATGAGAAAACCATGTTCTATTCACTCTAAAACAATGATGACATATGCCTTCCTTTCGTATTCAAGTCGTTTATTCACGAAAAAGAGTTGCCAGAGAGCCTTTCTTATTTTTGCAATTTCATTGAAAACGCTACTACTATATACTACCGTATTCATAAACCATGGTTTAGTTCTCTTGTTATAGATTTGCGTGCTATGACCAATATAATTATTTTTTTCGCTTGCATTATTAGGTGAATGGAATTGTTTATTTCGCTCATAATGTTCATCAAAGTTTCTTCCGGAACTACACCGATACAAAATAAAGAACCTGGTGAGTTATGCGCAAAGAACAAAGTAATTAGCTAATGCACTATTACATTAGGGTTCCAGTCCGTTAAGTGTTAAGGCGATACATTATTTTTTATAGTACACTGTTCTTCAAAGACTGTATTGCATCGATTTTTAAGCAAACTGCTTCAAAACATGCAGGAAATAAATGGTACTGATTTATTTTTTTATTTTTTCAGCCGATAGTTAAGTAAATAACTTCTTAAATAGATTCACCAGGAGGTTTAAAATTTGCCTCGCTATAATATCAAAGAAAAATTTAACTGTGACGCAGTTTCATACATGTCAAAGAGTATAGTTATACCACTGTTAATAATATCAACCTTTTTCTTTTTGAAATATGATAAAGGTGATTCGTAAAATTAAGGTCGTCATTTGGAAGGTTTATATCATTCATTATTACTGAAGAGAGAAGAGTCAATTTATCAATTGAATTGCCTCGCAGACATAATTTGCCTTCGTGCAGCATTGCGTCATTAATGTAAGTTTGTTATTGCACAATAAAACTAGATGATGTCGAAGTGGACGCCTTTATCGGCTGAATGGTAGTTTCTCTTTATGTAGTGCCTCGTTAACGCTTGGCCGTACACATTTTCTAAGCTTGGAAATAAACCACGAACACTGACCTCTTCGTTTATCATGAAGTGCATTATGTTGGACACGGAGACATAGAGGAATACAATGAATACAACACATATTTATTTTAAATGCATTACATGCATTAAATGCATTACATGAATGAGTCTTCAGTGCGTAAATAGTTATTCAACTTCGAAGCAAATCTCTACTTCTCGTTGATAATCACATTTTCAGTATCAACATAGATATCATACATATAAGCATGTATATATATATATATATATCTTTATTTCAATCATGATCCATGAGGTATAAACAGTACATACATACAAGAACTACATGACAAATGACAAAACATGTCACAAACTGAACATTCTAACACTATTGAAAATTTCTCCTACATAGGAAAGAAGGATTTGAGCGTATCACTATAGGCGCCCGCAACTATTTTTGACTGCCGAAATTCCATCCCGAGTAAATTATCTACGAGTGTGCATGCGCTAATACATTTAGATTGGTATTGTTGGGAATGAATTCACCTGATGTAAAACAAATCGTAGTAAAATTTTCTGCAATTCCGGTATCGCCAGCATTATCAGCAACAACAAAAATAAGACTAATAGTGTTTATTTGAGGAATCAAAAAGAACAGCCAAAGTTTCACGAAATGCAAGGAACGCACGGAATACTACAAGTTCAAGGTTGCGACTTCATGTAAGCGCAGTAAGTAGTACTCCTTCAATGTTACCGTTATTACAAATTGCGTAAATATTTTGCTAAATTTTACTATCGTAATTCTGATTTGGTTTTGAAATTCAATAGTAATCTAAAGACTCTTCTGTGAGAAGGTATTTCAAAACCCGATTTTTATGGGGATGTGGTTTACAAACTTCGTAAGATTTTGGGTCATGGCAATTTTCCAACTGTATTTGCTAAAATTATAAAACGTTTTGTTAAAAGAGGTTACGACCCTACTGTTTTGAGACACACCGCATGTTTGGTGTTCAACCCGTTTACAGTTGGACGCTATGCTTCCCTCTTTGATTGTGTCTGACGGAAGAGGGGGAGGACTCTGTGATGGGCAGTTTTTAAATCCCACTGGGACGAAACTGTGTTGATTTCTGTCCTCTGGCCTGTTTTGTCGGGCCCTTAAGGGTGTTTCTCTTGGTGCTCTGCCTTCTGCAAAGGCATTGAGTACATACGTTTTTTGGTTCTTAAGGTTTGCTTTTTGTTTATTTATACACGAGCATTTTTGTGTTTTACATACCATGCCTTTTGTTTCCATTGCGTGTGTTAGAGATTCACCTAGCAGGGATTACTTTTATTTACACTGTCCTGTGACTTTGGAACATGGTGGGGGTAAGAGTGAGGTTGGGTGCGCACCATAAACCGGTTTAAGCTCCCCAGTGGTGTTTTTGCCACTGACCGTTCCAAGGCGGTGCCCCACTGTGTTCCTTTAATTGTTCGTTTTGTCCTCGTGTGTTTGCTTTGTATGCTATTGTGTGTTGGTAGTGTATGTTTGTGTGTGTGTGTGTGTGTTGGTGGTGTGCACTTCTGGGTGCTGTGGGGCTCGTTTTGGGGAGGCTGCGTTTTTGGTACGTGGCATTCCCTGTTTGATAATATTTTTGTTTTTTTTGTTTAAATTAACGTACAAGTTCAAGGTTGCGACTTCATGTAAGCGCAGTAAGTAGTACTCCTTCAAACATGTTTTGTTTAAATTAACGTGTTAGAATGGAAATAGGTTGTACTTTTAAGTGATATACCGGTCTGTATATCACAGTGTGTCGTTAAGATGCTTCGAAATTAATCACTCAGGTCTTCGGCCTTCGTGATTAGATTACTTCGCATCTACACTCCACACAGTGATATACTTACCGGTATATCACCCCAAAATGAAATCTATTTCCTAATTCAAAAAAACAAAAATAATATCAAACAGGGAATGCCACGTACCAAAAACGCAGCATCTCCAAAACGAGCCCCACAGTCAGATAATACATGTTTACATAGTACAATAGGAAAGTTGACTACTACTAAAATTCGCTTCCTTTTATGATATTGTTTTGACGAAAGCAAGCCGATCCTGACTATCCCCTTCACTTTGGCCGTTATACATGTATGTAGATTACAAGACGAATTTTGATGCAAGGCATCAAAGACGCCGCGCATGTTTTGAAGCATGGCTGGGAGATGGGCACTGGGGCAGGTTTCTATATAAAATGTGCGTGGTTAACATCAGCGAACCCTTTTTTACTACATAAAATGATCATTATCTCTGTCACGGATCTATACACATTATGTTAATTATGTTATTTGTTTTATTCATCCTTGTAATGATATATGCAAATAAAAAGATTTTAAATGATTTTCTAGTTTCTGTTTTTTATTTTCATTCACTCATGGGAATTTTCGTAACTGGAAATGCAGATAAGTTGTTAAACTGTCAAAGAACTTGAACAAAAGTAACGCTAAAATTTATCGAACTATTTAAATACAGAAAAAGAAAAGTAATACTTTTTTCTAATAAAGAACGGACCTATACACATGTGTATATAGGTCCGTGATTGCAATGATTTTGGGTTTTAATACCGTCTAAGGGAGGTAATCGTTACAACATAAAGTACACACAAGTTACATCGAACTAATTCGCTAAAAATCTAGCGTATCATTCTAAAATTACACATATTCAACAAATACATTAATTTTATCATTTAGAATAATAAAAAGTGTATTTAACATAAAAAACTATTGAATTAAGACTTGTTTCCGGTAATCTCATTTGTTTTTGGTTGTTTCCGGTAAAAAGTTGTTTTCGGTAATTAGTAATACCGGTCCGTGCCTCTGTGTATTTAGCTGTATATCCTTTTTGTTTATGAAACTGATTTATCAAAAATAAAGTTTTTATTAGTAATTAGCATAATACTAACCCTTTTGTAACTTTCATATTGTTTGTCTAGTATTGTGATGATTAAATACCTCTTTTCTCACAACATTAATTATTTTCGGATGCTAATTTTACACTGGCTATTTTTAGATACCAAGGAACTGATACACAAAACTATTTATAACCATGGCTCCTCCCACAATTTCACTGAATCACAGGTCGGTTAATAGGAAGCAGAGGCAAAAACCTGTGCAAATATAATTTACACCGGGTCTAAATATTGTGAAAAAGAACTATCTGTAAAACAGATATACCTGCCCCTCCCTCCCTGTAGCTGGTAATGTGGATTTTTAATTCGTTCTATTCCCGAAGCATTATACACTCCAGCAATATGGCGGAAAGAGACGAAATCCACATGATTAATTATACTGTGACGTATACATTTTACAGAACTTCCATTGGCTGATTATTGTTTTTGTTTACAAATGATGGAATGGAATTCCGTTAGGGCCCTACGTTTTGCATAGTTGGGTGAACGGTTTTTCTTTACAGTTTCAATATTAAAGTCTAATATGTAGTAATTAAAATGGGTTTTAATTGATTTTTCACGTTGGCGCCATGTATTCTGTTATCTGATTGTTTTAAGATAGCAAAACATCTTCCGAATCTTTTTTTTTTTAGCTTTGATGAATCGGGTCGTAAGGTCCGTAAACAAAGCTATAAAAAACCCGTGGTCTACGAGTTTGTGGAAAAGTTATTAAATACTCATTAAATGTGTCCAAAGTTTTGAAATAAGGGAAGGAGACATGTGTATTTTGTATTGTATTGTTTTTTAATGACTTAATACAATTTAATGATTCATAAAAGTCATTTTTCATACATAGAACATAGTTTAGATTTACAATAATAATGTTGGCTGCTCCCTATTCGATTATGCAACCCCATGGTCCAAAATTGAAACCTATTCAATACTGACGCCGCGATTCCTCGCGGCGTCAATAAGGCTATGGACGTTTTGAAGCAATTTACTTTACTTACCTTGATATAAGCATAGCTATATACCCAATCTGTGTCTAGGGCCCGGTGTAAGCCGCAGTGAAGCAATTTCCCAAAAGGCAGTTTTTATCATAACAGCGTTGAAATTTGTAAAAGTATCAGAAGACTGGCTTAGATGAAGCTATCGAAAGAAGCTGGAAACCAGATATCGTGTCGGTGCAATTGTTCGCATCCATTGTAACGTACAACATTTTTCAAGAAATAATAATATTAACCTGAATTCAGTACATGTTAAACGTAATTAATAAACGAACGTTGTATCTTTCCCAATAAAAAACTTTTAGAGAAACATAACCTGTAGAATTTATCTTTATTATAAAATTGAGATAAGGGATAGTGCCATTTTATCATGGATATGACCTGCTCACATATATTCATCAGAATAACCTTGTGTGCAATAAGGCAGTCAAGAGGAAACATCAAATGGGATATTACCCGGTAACAGTATTTACAATAAGTTTTTTCGCAAAGGATATTGGTCATGACTTAACAGTACCAGCTTCCCGTATTTTGGTCCAACAAAATTGAGGTCGAATCTTCTTCCAATTTTTTAAATAAGAAAGATGGCTGTGAAGAATCCGACTGGAAATAATCCATTATGTGGTTTTATTTAATTATAGGCAACTGATGGCGTGGCAGTATGACAATTACCGTGAAGTGCGTCTATGAATCGTTGAAATCACTTACTGTTATCTTTATTAAGGGTATTAAATGAAGTAAGATAATATAAACAACATTTTGTGGCTACGTTGCAAAATGTCACAAATAAGCCGTAACAGAAATTGTCAGACAAATAAGTCCTTCCGATTATCAATAAAAAATTCGCCCGTTCTTTATTCGTTTCGGGCAACGTTCTGTTCATTTTACACACAGTCCATTGGTGACGCTTACTGAAATATATCTTACACAAATTTAATTTGACTTAACTAGGAAACATTAATACATTAAAAATATGTTTATGATAAAGCAGAAGCGACCGTGACGATATTAACTTACACTAAAACGATTTTGTTTTTCATTTATTTGATGAAATTATAAAATTTAAGCATTTTCCCTGTAAACAAAACAATAAATACCAAGTCACACCAGGTCATATCAATACCATAAGTTAAAGTAATTGTGGCGAAATTAGCTGAAACGCGTAATAATGAAAGTAGTTTGAAATGCGTTGCTACATATACGACATCGTAAAGATCTATAGAGTTTAAACCTGTTTCACGTAATTATATTTTGCGAGTTTCATAATGACTTCCGTCATTATAGATATTGACAGGAACACCTTAAAATAAGGGGTCGCAGTGAAAATCTGCAGCTCAGTTCATCGAATTTCCAGACAACTACCATCATTTCTCAAACTTATATCGATGTATAGTTATACTAATCAAAGCGCTGTGAGCGCTGAAAGCCTGGGGGCTATAGGTTAACTCCTCGAAAAACAACTTTTGACCTACGTGTTTTGCGCTGAACCTTACCTAAAGCGCGGGTCGAAATGTGCAGAGGACGAAATTCAATATATGACACAGAATGAATGATTCACAAATATATGGGTGGCAGGGAAGTTTGTTTTATTATAAAACGTACGTTAAATGAAAAACATTATAAATTGTTTAAGCCAATAAAAATAATTCGATCTGCGCTTTGTACAACTTCAAGCGATATGATCTGATGATGTGGATCGAAAATTATTGTGTACCAAGGACAAGACCTTGAAATAGAAATAAACAAAGCAATACCAGCAATGAAATATAAATACAGTACTGTATAATGTGTATAACAGAGAAAACCAAAAATGATTCTGGGTTACCTTGTAGTTGTAATCGGTGAAACCGTTCACTGGGCCTTGACATGCAGCGTCCTCGATAAATGGCGGGTGATTTTGATCACGTAAGTTCCTTCTCGGGAATGTACGTAAATTATATCTTTTTTTAGAGAAATTTATTTTTAGTTAAATATATATGTAATCTTTGTAAATAACAAAGTTGTCAATGAAATAACATCGGAAATTTGAAAATCAAAATACAAACTCTTATATCGAGCTCCGCGCGTTTCCGTTAATTTCCGTAAATATCCGTACTTTTCCGTGATTTGCATATGATTATCTTCCGTAATCAGCTAACAGCGCATTAATTTCTAAAACAGAAAAAAATGTGTAATGCAGCCCGTAAGCTATATACCTTCCTGCAATCGTTTGTAGTTGTATATTACTCTTTTTATTTGTAATATGTTCTTATCATATGCGACATTCGAACAGAAGATTGATGTGGTCTACTTCCACTACTTCCGCATAGCGCATGTTTACAGTTGTTATTCGCACATAGCACAGTTAAATTTCTTGCAGTGTTTGAAATGTGGTATGCTAACTTAGGCCTAGGGGACTTTTAGTCCCCAGGCCAAAAAAACAATTATGACTAAAATACATACATGGCTGTTTCCAGGATATATAATCTTATAATCTAGTACTTCTTGTGAGATCGAATATAATTGATGTCAGCCATGTTTGATGACATCCCACAAGGCGTTAAAGTAATCCCTGTTTTTGTTTCGTTTGGTAATTAATAAATAAATATACTTCCGGAATTGAAATTGACATGCAAATAAATAATGTTTTATTAACAAAATCCCCTACATCTTTTCCAATACAAATAAACTTCAGTAATCTGATATTTCTTGTCAAAGATAATTGATCAAAGTCTGTCAGTTGCACGTATACAAGCAATTCAAATATGTAGCCCGTTTTTATTTTATATGCTATATGAAATAAAAAATGTAAAATTAATTCGTCTTTGAGACGCTACTATTGTTGAGGTATTCTTTATATAAGATAACTGTTTATTTTTCTATTTTGATTTTTTTTAACAGTAGTAGAACTTGGCTTTGCTTTCTGCTATCACGTGTGTCTTGAATGGTTTTATAAAACATCTCAGAAAACCGTTTTAAATATGGTCAGTATTTTGTCATATTGTTCTACAAAAACTAGACAGATGAACGGGATATTCGGTGCAATAAGGGTCTTTATTGAATAATGCTTCCTGTTTCCGTCAAAAGTAAAGTTCGTTATTATTTTTCAAGGGGAAGAACTCAAGAGTCATTCTTTTACGGAAACTGGAGATGATGCATGAAATGCCAAAATCTACCCACATACCCAATTATATCATATGCATGTCTAACAATTGCAAGTTTCCAGACAAATGTGTCGGCAGAAGTGCAAAGATAAAATACTTGAATTTCATAAATCAGATGTAGAAACTGCGAAAATTCAGTGGTTTGGGCGATCACTTTTGGTACGGTGGGGCTCGAATTCGAATCCCAACCTATGTTTGAGTTGTGTCATTAGGCAAAGGCACTGACGTGTCTCGGTTCATATAGCTGGAAACATCTGGAATTTTCAAAAGTTAAAACTTGGAAGAAAAACGTTTACATATACAGTATTAATAAACGCGTTCAGCAATCGTCATGTGTAATGTAAGAGTTAACGACGCTTTTAAATTGACTGCATGTGGACATGTTTGTTACACACGAAATTAACTTTTTTAAATCATAAGGTCAGGTATTTTTTACTTGTTATTGCTGAACATTGCAGCTAACTGATAAATGATAAGGAGTTACACCAATTGCATACAATAGTATAATATCAGTAAATGACATTAGATAAGAAAATAATCTGAAAGTATCAGCGCTCAGCTTATGAAGCAGTCAATACAGTCAAACCTGTGAACAAAGACTACTGTTGGGAAGCTACAAATGTGGTCTTTGTTTGCAGGTCCAAACAGTGGTCTTTGTTTGCAGGTGGTATTTATTCACAGGTGTGTCTACTATATATCAATAGTGCACAGTGATTTCCCTGCTGGTCTTTATTCGCAGGGTGGTCTCTATTTAGAGGTGGTCTTTTACACAGGTTTGACTGTACATGGAATCAGATCAATGTTGTAGACCCTACTCTGAATCTGCGACACAAAGGTTAGGAAACTTCGCAGATATTCTTTTTTCTCTAGATGTTTGTAATAAAGATAATTGTATTAATGCGGTCAAAGTCACAGAGACTCAAGATAGTAAAATCTTGTGGACGCTAAATCTCTAAAACCCTTTGTTAGAATTTATTGATACACTACAAAAGGGATTGATAAGTTTCAAGCCTTATTGTCACGGTGGAGAATCACATGATCAAAATAATCTCTAAACAAAAGTAAATCTATGAAAAATGTTAAAAAATAATGAGAGTCATTCAGCTATGAATATAAAAAGTAGTCTATATTATGACAACATTAACGTATTCTAGAACTACTCAGGTCTCAACAACAATCACCTTCTGATTGTGCTGAACACTTAAAAAAAAAAAATAAGTACAGTATCCTGAAGTGTTACACACAATCGGAAGGAGACCATGATTGAGACCTGTTTAGTTCTTGAATAAGCTAATGTTGCCATATGATAGGCTACATTTTATATTTAAAACTAAACAGCTTTCATTTTTTTTTTACATTTTTCATAGATTTACTTTTGTTCAGAGATTATTTTGATCACGTTATTCCCCACCGTGATTGTGCATGATCCATGTTTCGACAAACATGTATCACACGTCCAACATATTTATATTTGTGAAAACTGCACGTTAAATAAACAGTAATTTCTTTTTTGCTACGATTGTATGTTGAATCAAATTGTATAGTATTAGTCGATTATTTCAAGCACAATGTCTAATACCACATTTCCATCTGATCTATTCACTGTTATTTTAAACGATACCGTGAAATGTAATTTATTTTTATGTCTGATAACCTTTAGCATGCAAAGAGTGTTTTAATGTTCTATTGATCTAATATAATTTATGCATTTAATTTCTATGCAGGAATGCATTTTGTCTAGTGACCTGGCTATTAATAGTGTTCCTCTTTTCAGTTGAATTGTCTGCTGTTTGCTTGAAATTTTATTCTCAAACTAAACTCTCGTATAAAGCGTTGTACATGTTGACTAGAACGAGACATGTTTTTAAAGAATTGATAATCTAGTGCGTAATTGCATGGAAAGTTCAAGTTAATTACTTTATTAAGCTGATACGTAAATTGTATATAAGCCTTCAAAATGCCCGGTCAAGCAATATGAATGTGAATGATTTTGATTTTTTCTTATCACCGGAAGGAGAAGTAAATTCAATAAATTAATATAAAAACACAGAGCAGGTGCAATATCATTACATGATATCAGAACCGATTACATTGTATTTGCATAGAAATAAAACAGTGATTTCGATTCATGTATACTTAAATAGAAATTTTATAAAGTGTCTTAATTAATGCTGAGAATATATATGTATGTGAGTAAATATTTAGAACTAGGTACGACTTCCGATCCGTTAGTATATATTTTGCCTTGTACTTACCCTATGTTTTTATTGCCGAGTTCGAAATAGTTGTCACTGATGCTGTTTCGGTAAATGTGCCTAAGTGCACACGTTAGTACGTGTGTGTCCGTCCGTCCGTCCGTCCGTCCGTCCAAATAAGCTTGTCCGGATTGTAACTTTAGTAACGATATTTACCCGCAATAACTAGCTCTGTAGCTCAACGTTCAAAGTCACACTTTGTGATTGTCGCACTTTGAGATTCAAGGTAAAAATAAGACCCATGCCAGGGCAATAACTTCTATATGCACTTGAGGGATTTGGCATTCATAAGGTACAAATGTCTGATTAAGCGAAATCTCAGCATTTTCTTATCATCAAGACTGAGACAATTGATTTTGCTTTTACGTAAATTATGAGGGACAGCTTTTTACTGAATCATTAAATCTTGCAACCGTTATCGTTCTCTAGGGAGATAATATTAACAAGATTTTTCTCTCCTTGCTTTAATGATCTTTGACATTTGAAAATCCTGCCGTTGCAGACGAAAATGTCATGGAAATATTTTCGATAATATCGCAGTGCTCTTTTAAAAGAAAGGTTAATATTCGCTATTATTTTAGGCTATGTCTTGCATATTTTGCCCTCAATAAAATAACGGAACATTTCATTTGTCTGCAAACGGCATAAATCTACATTGTAAGTTTTAACGAAAATGTAAACACTTCACTTCATAACTTATATAAAATGTAGTCACACACACACCACGGCAACCTATCTTATTTTAGTAAACTCATACTGCATTATTTTGCAATAAATCATTAGTTCAAATTTTTATGCACTTTCTAAAATGATGAAAGTTTGTTGTTTATTTTTTTGTAACAAAATGCATGTAAGATTTTTTATCTCTCATTACTTTAAATATACCTAATATATGATTACATTCGACATATTACTTTTGTTACATTATCTCTTAATACTAACTTCACAAAACTATCTTTTTAATGATATCATATTGTTATAAATCAGTATTAGTCAGACGCTATTGTCATATCTATAAAAAAGTAAGAAGTGATAATCAGAAGAAGTATATTCACAAGACAAAATGACACGGAAACTCTGGGTAAATTTAGTTTATATGATTTTATTTTGTTACTTAAATGCACTGTCAAAATTCGGATTAATTATAGGACATGAACCTTATTCTCTTTTGATGACAAAACTAGTGCAAAATGCATCTCATTACATACATATATGTTATTTTCACGTCAATGAGATCTATTAAAGGCTCTTGTCGTTACCAATTCTCTTGATCCATATAAATAGACGCCTCCTCTAGAAATTGAAATTTTAATGTAGGTCGCTCACTGAAATAAAAGAGAAAAGAAGTTGATATGCTTTAAAAATAATTACTATATTTTATTCGACAATTTGTTCTTTACATTATGTTTTATTCTGTGATTCTGTTTTACCATTTATAATTTTTTTTATACACACTTTCTTTTTTGATATTTTTAGTCTTTGATTCAATTCAATTTGCCAAAACTTGAAAAAATACAACCTACAATCTGCTTTATTATATTTCAGTGCAAACATTTAACATCCATTAAATCTAAGACTGCAGTCATTGCGCAGTATCTAAATATACATCTCGAATGCTTTAAGTATCACTGAAGGTGAATGATACCCCAGAAATGGATATGTTAATTCATAAAAGACTGTTTGCACTGAACATATGCTCTTTCATTCCAGTGAAGTTTCATTGATAACAATATTCAATTTATTGGTTTCTACATTCATATTGGACTAAAGTAAATAGCGATTACCGTCAGTTTAAATGTCCATTCTTTCGCACCGAAAATCAACACATTGGCTACTACGCCGTTTATCTTTGCACTTTTAAAGTTAATTATGGTGAATTGCTCTAGTCTTAGTGTTTTATATGGTTATCTTGTTCAAGTATCTGTAAAATAAGTTAAGTTCATTAGTGGTGTATTTGCGTGATGTGACCCATTTAATTATTTCCTGCTACATTAAGGAAATTAAAATAGAACTTTTATTTTGCACACCCATCACTACAGAAATAAGTTGAGAAGGTCGTTAAGAGAAACCAGAATTCTAAGCTAAATACATTTTTGATAAATAGACAAAGAACAAAATCTGTACAGAATTTTGCGAAATATTTGAATTAGGCCAAACAAATATGGGCAGAAAAAAGCAGGATAATTTTCTGTGCAGAATAAAATGTGTACAGAAAAATATTGTAGCACACTAATTTATGTACAGAAAAAATTCTATACAAAAAAGAGGTTGTGAATCCCTACCATAGTGTGAGAAGTTTTCGCGATACATGACTGTATATTTCCAACTTCTATACATGATTTTTGCAGTTTAATCTTGTTCCACGTTTAGACATCATATTGCAACTTGTAGCATACTAATTTCTGCATAAGTCTGCCAAGTACCTTAATTTAATTCCATGGTTTTTTTGCAGATTTAGGTCATTTTATCTTAGTAAACATGTGTAAACTTTTCACTGGCGGCCATTATTGATCGTTTTTGCAAGTGCCTGTCATAGATGTAAACCAAAACATGACCATAATCATTCTGTACAGACAAAGTACTGAATATATGTGTTGTAAAAATGAAAGGAGCAAACATTCTGTCTGATACAATAATATTCACAGCCAAAAATCTGGTTTACACTGTGATTCTGTACAGAAAATATAATACTTTCTGTGCAGATTTTACGTCAGATTCTGTGTCTGTGTCTACTCTGTACAGAAAACAGAAATAGTGTATGCATTCTGCCCAGAATTGGAACAGACTCTGTACAGAAGTTTACGAACAGGAGTCTTCTTTGATAAAAATAATGGAATTTTACCTTTAAGCATTTTAGTATTGCATTACGGTCATATAAGATATTTGAAACAAATTATTAATGATACTTAAACGTTTAATAAAAAATCATTTTCCTTATACTCGTAGAGCAAAATAGGCTCTTTATCTATGTTTGAGATTAAAACTTTCTGTTTTAAAGGTCTTTACTATATTCAATGGAAAATAAAATGTAATACGAATGCATACAAATTGAAAATATGATATTAGAACTTTTTTATGTACCGCGATGAAACTTTGGGGGCATATAGAAACCGACTCAACCGCTCGTCCGTCACCACTTCCTTGTCCGGATCATTTCTCCAAAGATGTTATAGGGAATTACTTGCAACTTCATACAGTGATAGCACGCAGTGAGAGGAAATGCCGGGTACAAGAACTATATTCCGCCATGTCTATGTTAAATTTTATCTCAGTCCTTTGATACATTTTCTTGTCCGAAGCGTAACTTTATGCACCTGAAGGAAATTCGTTCAAAATTGCATTCAGTGAGAGAGGACATTTATTTTAGACCATAACCCTTAATTTCCCTATCTGTGATTTATCTCCCTTTGTTTTCTTTAAAGTGACATTATGCGCATCTTACTACACATAGTGTATTGTTGATGACAGTTTTATAAAAGCAGTTTTCGGTTGCTGTGCATTTAAATGTGTTAAATTAAATGTAAAGCTACAGCAGAAGCAAACAATAGTAATGAAACTGATAAGTGCAAAACAACTGTTTATATACTAAGACTCACAAGAAGGGTTATATATGGCAGATAATTTGAAAATTATATATTACTGTGACATTGAACAACAACTTATTAACATGTGTAACACTTGTATCGGCCTCAGCAACACGTAAGAGTTATCCCGAATTAATCTCCCCTGTTATGAGCAACGCATTGTAGAACCAGTCTATTTCGACCTTGACATTACGAAACAAAGTGTAAACAAACAGACGACAGAACACAAGTAGTGAAATGTCATATTATTCCATAAAACTTAATGGATGGAAAATGATGCAATAATGCATTACAAAATAAATGTAATTTTGCACTACCTAACAAAAATTGACTAATTTCTTTCGCTTCCAAACAATAACACGGAACAATATTTATGCAGAAAGCGGGTTTAACATGTGCTATTCTAACTTCCGGGCTGTGATGTCAAAATACAAAACAGCGCGCGTCTGGTTTAGTAAACATTTCCGGTAACACGGATACGACTCTACCACGATTTGTGATATGTGGAGTTAAGTGTAGATACTCGAAATATTTCTTCATCAAATGCAATATATATCAAACAGTTACTGTTGCTAGTTTATTACAATTGTTTTAGCTGTTTTGTATACTAGTATAGTAATTTAGTAATTATGTCTCCCCCATATATTGTTTTATATGGGGGAGACATATTGTTTTTGGCCCAACCGTCCATTTCATTACATTTGGTAGACATATAATACACGCAACTGTGGAATTAAACTATTTTAATTCACTTCTTCTCCACATTATTTTAATTTTAATATCCTGTTTCCGTATTAGAACCATTGACAAACTGCCATGGGGGAAACATTTGGTTTTGTGGCAAAAGCAACCATCTAGTTTATTTACGTATTGCACACAACAAATGTCGTCTTATAATGAAGAAAATTCTAACACCTAGAATAGGATTCTGATGCAAAACCATAAACAAATGTCTTCAATTCTTGGAATGTGAATCAATATCTCATAAAAAATTTCATTCTGCTTTGGATGTATTTTGAAAGAAAGTTCTGCGTATTCTCAAAACACTGTTTACTTTCTAAAAGTGTGCTATATACTACGGTATATATCCGTATTTTAACTTCTAAAAGCAATATAACAAATTGACCTGTACTTCCTAAAGAATCGTTACATAAATAACAATAACAAACACGGGGTGTAAAAGTAATTTAGCGAAGAATATAAACGATACTATAGCAGTGACGAAAAGGAGAACGCCGTTTTAATGAACCTGTCTACCGTTTATGTATGCGTTACGCTCATTGTTCCGTCAGTCACGTCATTTAATTAAGAAATAATCTATGTTTTTGAGTGCTTTATCGAAATTGAAGCATTCCCCGGAGGTGATGTGCCTGGCGGAATAATTCACGAGGGCGAAGCCCGAGTGAATTATTACGCACATTACCGACGGGAATGCTTCAATTTCGAAAGCACCCCAAGACATGATTATTTCGATTCTTAGAAGCCGATTTTTTAAAAACTATCGTAATACTACGGACCTTTTTCAGTTTGGCGGTAATGTGTAAAAAGCATAAGCAGTAGCTGTTGGAATTCACTCCCCTATTCGGGCAACCATTCAAGATATCAAACATAACTATATTATACAAACTTATTTTAGTTTAATCATCTAATACATAAAATATAAAAAAGAAATACCTGACTGACATTATGCAGAAGACGTCAGATTCAGAAGCTAACAAAGCAGCCAATTGTTTTAAATGCGTACCGTTAATTTGAACTGTACAACGTTTTAACGTGGAGTAATGACGTCAGTGTGATGACGTTAACGTTCCATTCATAGTTTTGTCTCCCGGAATCAAAACATTGTATGACTGTTCATCCTGAATTTCTTGGCCTTTTTTAAGGAAAACAAGATGAGGGTATTCTAAGGCTTACTTGACGCAATCAAAAATAATATTTAGGTTCTTAAACAAATCTTTTTCATCGACTGATGTATTTATACTGATATTATTTCCATTTCTATATTTTATTTTTTTGCGCGGGAGTAAATTAGAAAAGTCGGAAGGAGCTACTTCCATGTCCGAAACTCCGCCTACTTTTCCGAGTGCTTTAATCATATTAATGCACTCGAATTGACTATAGAAATATACCGTAGGCATATTAGAATTCTAGGTAATGTAGACGTGAACGTCTCAAGGTCCACTGCGTGGATCTTTATGTTCATTCATTTTTACTGCATGATATTTTTCTTTTATTTGATTTGTTTGCTTACCTTTGCCAGGAATAAACCGTGTACCCTTATTGCGTCCTTGTGCGATAGTTTATCGTATAAACCTATCTGTTTTACAGACTTGCGATAAATCTAACATAGAAGTGATAGAATACAATCTTCTACACTGTGTTTAAGTCTTCCAGTGTACATGTGTCAATACCTTTAAAGCAAAGACAAAAACTATAGTTCATTTGCGTCTATAAGTTACAGATTGAAAGTACAGACTCAGAGAAAACCAAAAGGCCAATCATTTCTTAGTATTTTTTTCTCATTTATCATAGCAGACCATTTGGAAAAGAAAGACTTATCTGTTGACTCATTTGCTAAATATACTGCATTGTCATTATACAAAAGAAGAAAATAATAATACATTGATTATAGCAAAATGATTGAATTTTCTTATCAGCTAGACGGACACTATAAATATTGTATGAAATTAATGCAAATTATCAGGGAGTGTTTGTTTATGAATCGTTAACCCCATCCAATCACATCTTTCTTCTAGGCATTAAATCAACTATGGTAATAACACATTTTCCCTTCTTTCTTTTAATGATCTAAGATTCATCTGGAAAATCAGGACGTTACAGACACTGTCCGCGAAATGATGTCTATAATATCCTACATGATTGTAGTAGTCTTGCTCTTTTTGAAAAGTTATTTGCTTTTCTCTGCAAATTCCTTGCAGATCGTTTCAGGCATCGTGCTGCTAATTGAACACATGATCGAAGGTTCAGACAGTGTATCTGCCTGCAAATGACATAAATCTAACAAAGATTTAACAAGCCTTTCAAATACATACATGAAGTAGGTCACAGAGCTTAAAGAGAATTCAGTATTTACCTTAATTTGTCTTGGTGCAAATCATTGGTTTCATATTTGTATGCACTATGTAAAATGTATTGCTGTACTTGTATACAAAACGATTAATATCGAATCATTACTGTTCAGATTAATACTACACATTTTGCTAATTGTTTCAACAGGGACTGTAATAACAGAAGCCATAGCTAATGCAGAATGCAAAGAACATAAATGTGTTATGTATCGTACTATCACTACTTTCTGTGTGTTTTATTTCGTTAAGACCTCAAATATTAGTTCAACTTTATTACTTTCACATACATGTTTTTACGTTACATTATTAGTTATACGGGTTTTTGCTGTGTACATCTGGACATGTCGCCCCCCCCCCCCCCCCCCCCCTTTCCCCCCCCCCCCCCCCCCCCCCGAGCCGTAAGGCGGGGTGACATACAATACAAACAGGGTACATGTCCAGATGTACACGGCAAAACACCCGTATAACGATTATATAATACCGCAATTTAAAATTATTGCGCTAGAATATGTATTTTCAATAATCTTAAAATGGAGCCGTATCGATCAAATATGTACACGGATCGATTAACCAATCGGAAAGCGAGCATTTTGGTAGCGGTATTATATATAATGACATTTAATATCTTTTATAACGAACAACTCATTTTTATATCGAATTTTAATTTTATTTCACTTTGTTCTTGCACACTGTTCAAATGTATTCCCATCATTATACTAGAACACTATATCAACATTTAAACTCCCAGAACCACAATTACAAGTAGCTCTAACTATACCCAGGAAGATGTCTCTCCGGCAGATATGAACTTTATTTGTATCAAAATCATTCATAACATCGTTTTCTGAGTCGAAAAGTACATGTTAGAAATATAGCGCAGTATTTACTTCAATGATATTGCAAAAAATAAGGAAGGCTTTCTGACAAATATTTCTCATGTCGAAACGACTTAAATACGAAAGAAAGCCATATGACGACATCGTTATAGAGTGAATAGAACATGGTTCTATCATTGTCATTGTCATATCAGTTAATTTATCTAACTTTATCAGCAAATTCAAAAAGATCCTGGGACTTTCAGTATTGTGATCGATGACTATATAGGAATTGATATGTGTCTTGTTGCTTTGTGTTATATATGTATATTTCAAGTCATTAGTAATTATATGATGACGGATAATGAGCCTGATCAAAAAGCATTTCCGATTAATCAAAATGAATTCTATTTGAGAGTTGTTGGTTGTTTTTAAATAAAATAATTAACGTATGACTTGATATAGAATGATACATGTAACTACATGTAAATTTCTGTATGCAATGGCAAAGTATTCAGTCTAAAATACAAATTTCAACAGTTCACAAGAAACGGCTCAATTTATGTAAAGTACAATGTATAATCTTGTTTTTCCTGTGAAAAAGATTACTCATCTGGTCTTTGACTGTTTTATGGTATATCGTTGGAGGATTTATCTCTGTTTCGTTTTTTCTATTAAATTCAGAAAATGCTAATAGAAAACTGACAAGCAAGTCATTTTTCGGTCATTCATTCTGTATAGGTCATTCATTCTGTATAGGTCATTCATTCTGTATAGGTCATTCATCCTGTATAGGTCATTCATTCTGTATAGGTCATTCATTCTGTATAGGTCATTCATTCTGTATAGGTCATTCATTCTGTATAGGTCATTCATCCTGTATAAGTCATTCATTCTGTATAGGTCATTCATTTTGTATAGGTCATTCATTTTGTATAGGTCATTCATTTTGTATAAAAGTGCGGCGTTTTCTTTATTTGTTATTGTAATATCTGTGCCAAAGAGTATGCCTTAAAAGGATTGGTTTTGGTATTATCAGTGTACTTGCATTTATCCTTTTTCAAATATGAACGTTAATAATGATATCTTTTATAAAATGTAAAATGTAATTTTACTTGAAACAATGGATTT
Source organism: Saxidomus purpurata (assembly GCA_022818135.1). Lineage (NCBI taxonomy): Eukaryota > Metazoa > Mollusca > Bivalvia > Venerida > Veneridae > Saxidomus > Saxidomus purpurata. Next base: position 8,953,822 of record JAFMSR010000015.1, read on the forward strand.
TAAATTTCATTTGTCTATTTCTACAGTTTTCCTGTCAAGTAAATTACAAGTTATAAAAGAATGAATTCATTTAAAGTTTGCCTGTATAAGTAAAATATATCTGTAAGCAAATGTAGGAAAAGTGGTTACATGTAGTCCATGGTAGATTAGGAAGACCTTTATACAGAACGATTTCAAAGGAGTTCTAATAAATTGCTGTATATAATAATGAGTGTGTGTTTCCATTCCGAGGGTTTCTAATACATTGTTTTATGCAATAATGCTTTCGTGCGTTTCCTTTTGCAGGAGTTCTAATACATTGTTGTCGACAATATTGTTTACATGTACGTGTGTTTCCTTTCGAAAAAGGTCTAATACATTGTTGTATACAATAATGATTACGCATTTTTCCTATAAGAGCGTGTTTCGGTTGCCAAAAAAAACAAACAAACCCTTTTTGATTGTATTTGATTGTGTTATTGTAATATGGGAAATGTTGTAACACGAAAGAGGCATTGTGTGAAAAACCTAAAATACCATTGCTGATGAAGCTGCTGTTACACTCAGAAAGATGTAAAGGACCCTCTCTCGGATTAATTTACGTCCGTATAAAATTGTATGAGTGTCATTATGGTCATTGGAAAGGATAAGTTAATTGCTCACCCTGGGTTAGTCTGGGTTAAAGGTTCAATGTGGTTTGATTGTTGAACATTTGAGGGAATTTTGTGTTGTGAGAGATGTGGAAACGCACGGCAGTTAATTGATAGCTGTCACAAATAAAAAACAAACTAAGATAAACAAATTCTAACAAAATCACAGATGCCGTCTTTTCCTTAAGGAACGATTGCCATTCGCTATCGGGGTCGGATTACGATGTTGAACTGAATTTAAAATGAATACTGCACATACTTAAGTTTATTGATTTGCAAAATGTTTGTTTGTTCGTAATATGTAATTTTGTAATATTTTTTTAATATTCTTATAATTTCATTCGACATAAAGCTATACACATTTCCAAATTATTACTATCGCGTCACATATGTATTACAATCACGTTCAACAACGTTAGCTATCTTTTTTCATTGCGATACTTTATTATATACCAGTCAGCGATACTTTATTATATACCAGTCAGCGATACTTTATTATATACCAGTCAGCGATGCTTTATTATATACCAGTCAGCGATACTTTATTCTACAACAGTCAGCGATGCTTTATTATATACCAGTCAGCGATGCTTTATTATATACCAGTCATGTATAACACACTGTAGTTATCATTATAAGCCGGGTTATATTTAGTAGAGAAAATGTCAGGGCTAGCAGCCATTAATTTATTTCGGAAGCGTTATTGTTGCATGATAATACATAGTCGTATTTCAGAGCACTTAACTTAACGGGTCGTAAAACATAAAATAATTACATCCTCCATTATATAATATACTTCAGTGGCGACAAAACAAGTTGAAAAGTGAATAAGTCTGCTAATGAAATGGAACCTACATTCTGCTCGACGTAATTGGAAAAAAAGACAAATCCGTGTCGTTATGAGTATAAAATGCAAAAGGAATCGTGTTTGCAAACGATTTGTTACAGCAACAATCATTATTAGACGCTCCCTTTTTTAATCACAATTTCAATGTAGGTTAGTGTATTTGTATGCGCATACCATTAAAATGCTGAGACAGATATTGTTACATCTTAAATTGTTTTCTCTCTGGTAATGACGGTACTTTTATCATTGTAGACCAAAAGAAAAACTTGCTCGTTTTTAGTTTCTAGATTAACAGCACAATGGAACAAACCTTAATTTGGCTCCGCTCATAGAACTTCAATTGAATTTCGGACATGAAGATTGATCATGGTGTCAGCAATTTGAATCATTTAAATGTGTTCTGTAAAGTTAAAGAGGCGCTTCCTAAAACTGGTGTAAAATCAAATATTAACTCCAAAAGCATAAACAATAGAATATTTGCGAGTATTATTATTTTACCTAAAAGTTGAAGCTATACATGTACATGCCAGGCATTATCGGTAAAATCAAAGTGTTAAAATATGTTGCAGCACCGTAAAACAATCGGCGATTTATTACTGTAGGCCCTTCTGCTGATTATTTGTGCTACAATGAGACATGTTTCGAGATATTTTTTTCTTTACGATTGTGTTTGCTAATCATCTTACTTTCACTGAACACATTATGTTTATTTGGAGAATACAATCTACTCAATGTAGGGATTGCCCCTTTGCTAAATTTCGCCCAGTTTCCGAAGTGGGCATGATTGCTTTTACATTAAAGAAAGAAGACAATATTTGAGCTCTGCAAAATTAACGTTTTAAATTAAGGGTTCTTCTTTGAAATTGTATTTATTTATCATTCTACGTTCCTTGAACACAAAATCTATGTTCCGAGAATATAATCTACTAGATGTATGGAGTGCCCCTTTAAAGCTGAAATAAAAACAAGAAATACTTCATGTTCTATATCTACATGTATTACTAAAACATGTCTTTGAAATGAACACGACGAATATAAACTTAATCATTATCTCCCGTTACAATGAAGCAGGGCTGTATACAATGTAGATGTATAAACTCAAAACTTAGAAAAAAATAAAAAGGTGAAACTAAAAAGCGTTAACTGTTCACAAAAGACAGGAAACCAATAAACCAAGGCACATTTTAATTAGAATTCAACATTTTCTGAAAGTCTATGCAGAATTGGATTTTATCATTACGTCATTGACAAATTGAAGGCGAACACGAGCAAAGTAGAAAACTCCAAAGAAATGTGACAGTAATGTTTTTCCAGTGTTCCGATTAAACTTTAAAGTACATTGTTTCTAAAAGCTGAATCATTGCTGATTTTTTTTTGAATTAAAGAAAACATATGTTATTAAGTTTAGTTGGAACATATATATATGTAGAAGAGTCGAATAATGAATGCATCCATAATGCGATAAATAATGAAACTAATGTAATTAAGTACTTTATGCAGTGCCGGTTTTGTTTGATCATTTTATTGTAGGTACTGGTGTAAGATTAAAATCTAATGAAATCATTTTTCAAGTCCGTCATGTAGTATAGAATTACTTTAAATTTAGCTGTAATCAAAATGGGATATTGTGACCGGTCGGTGTCCGTCGTAGGTCGACTGTCATGCGTCGTGCGTAAACAATTGATTGTGAACACTAGATACAACATGTTTGACCAATGTTGAACCGTATATGTCCCGGAACGTATATATCACACGAGAGAAAAGATTCGACCGCATATGTCACACATGTGATATATTCGGTCAAAATAGTCTTCGCGTGAAACGTATATGGCACATAATATGTATACGTTTGACTTCGAATTTTATAGGAACACGAAAACGAATATCTCACATGCAGAAAAAGGCAAATAAAAACGAAATGTAACGATGTTTGGGAGGCATCCATATAGGTATATACATGTATATAGGTGTAATGTGGAGAGCCGAAATGCAATGACATGATTATCCAAGAAAGTCCAAGGTAAACGACATGCGATCAACACTTATTGGAACTTAAACACAGAGTAAACTTGATATATCTGCATGGCCGGCTGTGGATCGGTTCCGATCCTTTTCCTGGAATGACTTAACAAAAGTTTAATTTGTACTTTCATGCACTTTAACATCACAACCTATGAGACATATACGTTTCGGTGTAAAATGTCAAAAATGACCAAACGAATACGTCACATTAAACACGTGTTATATTTACGGTCGAATATATCACATACGTGTGATATATACGTTCCGGGACATATACGGTTCAACAGACCAATGTTAGCATGTCGTTGAAATCTTGGTCGAGTTCAATGAAATTTGGACTGTGTTTAGAGTTTTGCAAGCAGATAACTAAATTGTCCACTGCTGACCTTGATCGTGAGCTTTGGACCTACTTCTTGTCTTTCAGCGCAATAGTACTCAGGTGAGCGATATAGGGCCGTCATGGCCCTCTTGTATACACGAGAAACCCTCATCGTTAATGAACTCTGTTCAACCCACATACCATCCCTGTCGTATAGCTGAGTAGTTTTTACAATTAGGAACAAATAGGTTGGTATTAAAACCAGCATATCGTCTCTTTCTAGAGTCATACATCACACATTTACAGCAAGGTGTTTAATGCGTCTGTTGCGAATGATTTAATGCAGATGCAAATTTTAATTCTTAAAGACCCCGTGATAAATACGCAGTCTGTTTACTAAATAGGCAAATGTCAGACTGTTACTTTCAAGTTTGAAAACAAGCACCGATTGCTAAATGGCACACAAGATTGAAACATCTACAATAAAAACAAAAATAATATCAAACAGGGAATGCCACGTACCAAAAACGCAGCCTCCCCAAAACGAGCCCCACAGCACCCAGAAGTGCACACCACCAACACACACACACACACACACACACACACACACACACACACACACACACACACACACAAACACCACCACCACACACAACACACACACACAACACACACACACACACACACACACACACACACACACACACACACACACACACACACACACACACACACACACACACACACACACACACACACACACACACACCACACACAACAAGTCAAGATAAGTCAAACTGGTATCTTAAAAGGAGATAATTGTATTAGAGGCAATCGCCTTTAAGATATATCAATACGCGTTTAGTCTTGAAATTTAAAGCTGATTGTTCAAAGCCTTGGTAATCTATGAGTTAAAAACAATTCATTTTCGGTGAAGCCGGATTAAGCCCGCTTTTGCCCGGAAATATGTAACCTTCTAACTGCCAATGAAATGACAAGTTGAATGACAATTTTTAAATTGTTACGTACGCCATGTGAAATATCTTTTTTCAGTTTCACAACCATCATGATACAAGTCATTTTATGCTTGAATTTCATAATAAGAGGGTGCTATAGACATAGTTTGTTGGCATAGTAAATTAGAGGAATTGAAAAAGTTATTGTAGACGAAATTCAGTTTTTCCGGTAACAGTTAATATGTACTTGTGCTGAAAAGTAAAACAAAACTGTTTGGTACGTTTGCAAATGTTTATCGTTCAAAACTAAATTTGAATTTTCGAACCACGCATGCGCAAACAAGAATGCGTTGCCATTTTTATCGCTTAACGGTATTGACTTGATGTGACTGTTTTGTAAGAAATTCTTGAATTCAACCTAAACACTGTGGAAGTTTCTAATGACCTCTGTAATGACGAAATGTTGTTGTTGGCTGAAAATGGATATTATGTCTTGTTTTTAAAGAATGTGTTAAGACGCCTCCTTGGCCAAGTGGTCAGAGACACTCATATTATACACAAACATATGTTTGAACCCAATTACGTGCGAATATTTTCGTGTGTGTCAGAAACTTGTCAGTTTCATGCGGAAGACACATGTATTATCATATTAAGGGTCCTTCTAAGTACAATAGCACTGGTTACATAATCTGAGATTGGAGATGAAAACAAAAGCATGCTATGATACGATCTTATACTTTTCCCATGTATGGAGCTGCGATAGTATCAATTTTGGAATATCAAATTTGTTTAATTTACAGAGGTAATAACAAAAGTCTTTTTAGATGTATTTGAAATGTTTGGATAAAAAATTGTACTTGGGTAGAAACTTGATTTGTCTTTTTGCTATGTGACCATAACCTAGAGTTAGTACTCCGGGATAAGCATCCGTGTTATTGTGACCAATCAAGTGTCAGGCCGTACACCGGTCTGTCAGTACTTTTGAATGAAGGTTAATGGTTCTAATACATCTCTTTTGCACACGATACAGCGCTATCTAAGACGCTTGTATGTACGCCGACTATTTCTTGCTTCTTCTTATTTTTTGGTCTTCCAGTGAATAGCTTTGACAGCTGCAAGTTAATACTCTCAATGTACTGTCACTATTGCATCACGTATATACATGCATTTCTATTTTTATTATTCATTGTTATTAAAGTGACTAAGTATATGTCGTGGCGGAAGCAGGTAAGAGGCGCACGTAGCCATCACAGGTCTTTTAAACACAATCTAAAGGCATCACATGTGACGTTGTTGTTGTTGTTCGACCTTAACGCCCGTTCCAATAATGTGTTCGGTCATTTTAACAGGCGGGCAGTTTTATCTAACAATCGTTCCTAGGTAGAACCAGTACTAGACTCCTATCCTCCGGACGAACTGCAAACTTTCTCACATAAGGTGACATGGACGGTAGCAGGGCGCGAACCCATGGCCATCGATCTGTGAGAGGTTACAGTGCTTTCAAGTCAGCGCTTCTAACCACTCAATTACAGAGGCGGACGTCACAAGCAACAAAACATTGCTATAGACCGTTGATTTGTTGAAAAATGTGTTGTAGTGCTGACGGCCCAATGTTGTTGTACACAAGTGCCTTTTATAAAAGTACATGTTGTGAAATTTTCCTGTTGCTGTCGACAGTCATTATATCCCCAGACACATAAGAAAATGGTAATGTTTCAACAATGATGCCAATGCTTCTGGCGTTTGTATTTGCATTGAATTTCTTAGATTATAGTGTCTAACACGCAATAAATAGGCACCGTAATAATAGAATAAGCAGGCCATTTTCGATTCTTGTCTTGCTACTAAGAAAAGTTGCATTTAGCCAATATAGGAGAGTGAAAGTGACTGATACAAGTGAGTCCACTGTTGCTACGCATTGCTATAAAAGAGGCATGTCAAAATAGCTCCCATTACTTGATTCAGCCTTAGGGTGTTAACAAATGTACAAATGATACTTAACTCATCGTCGGACTACCAAGTTTGACTTTACCTCTTCATTACTTTCATCAACCGTAGGTCAAATTGGCTTACGTTCCGTCATCTACAGTAAATAGTATAGAATAGGATAGACGTCTGCAAGTCCAAAAAGCTCCTTACATTACGGGTACTCGTTAGTTTAAAGACTTAATTTACAATGTCTGTGGCCGTAGAAAAGTATACCTATACTTTGATTTTCTTTTTTTGGTTTTATGGCGGGGTGGGGGGAGGGGGGAAGGGGTGTTGGCAAACTTTTTCGTTATTGTTGTCGAAACCAAGTATCAGTTCTATGATAACCTGATGCAAGTGATTAGCGCGTACTGAGAACAACGCACATAGTGACTAGAAATATGCATAGATGCATATAATATTTAGGCATGTCAAATCTACATCTTTAAATTATATCTTTCAAATTATTTTAGGGACTGTTTTCTTTCAACATGTTCTTAAGTTAGCATTTAAATTGGCTGTAAAATTGTGGCTGCAATTACTCTCAGAGATTTTTAAACGACATTGTTTCTTCTTTCAAGCATTTTGTAAAATTATTGTCGTGTACATATCAAACAAGTGATGATCTGCTTTGTGGCATCAGCAAAGTGGCAGATCCAGTTAAATTTCAGCATAACGGACCTTTAGTCTATTGTTTCTTGTTCTTATGTTTAGGACGGCTTTGGGAAATGTTTATGTCAGTGAAGTAGTGAATAGTTCTTTGGAAACGTTTAGAAAGTAGTGAACAGTTTGTATTGTACACCAGCTTCGGTTAAACGGGAATGTAAGTGAAATAGTGGATAGTTTTTTGCACAGATTACAGCACGAGTGAAAATCGCCGACGAAAGTAAGATAAAGAATGGTTAATCATCACTCTTCAATGTGTTGTTCATGATACAATTAGTAGTAATCAGTAGCTTACAATATATTCACTCGATTGCTGGGTGTAGCGTGAATGGTTTGCATACATTGCCTTTACATTCATTTACTTACCATTAAACCAGTTTTTGATGTGTATTGAATTTGCTTCGTCTTGATGCCAGGCATTAAAATTTGACTTGTCTCATTTTATCTGGTACATTGTCTTTTTTACCAAGAAAATTTGAGTGTTGGTATCATCAATAATTTACTATAGTCATTGCTTTTTAAAAATATAAAGTTTCCTTAAAATAAAAGTTTACATGTTTCAAACAGGTAGGAAGCTGTCTCTCGAAAGGAGAAAAAGAATGTGTCTTGGCGATAGCTATCTAGTTAAGACACTGTTCTATGATCCACTGTAATACTTTTGTATTACAACCATTTGTTATTGAACGCATCAAGTTCGTTATTCATTATCCCTATGACCATTTCACTGCCGAATTCCATTTGTAAATATAGTTTTTATTATTCTTTGCGACAATGGCATGGCTTGTGGCTTTCCCTGTTTGATATTATTTTTGTTTTTATGCTAACAACTGTGTTGTTTGTGCCGTGTGGCGGCCGTAAAAAGTCTCCCGTACATTCAATCAATGTTGTTATATTTTCATCCTTCAGGGATTGTTATTCGTTCTAAACCCTCGGCCTCTGTACTGACCGTTCCAAGGCGGTGCCCCACTGTGTTCCTTTAATTGTTCGTTTTGTCCTCGTGCTTTGTATGCTAGTGTGTGTTGGTAGTGTACGTGTGTGTGTGTACATGATTGTGTGTATGTGTGTGTTGTGTGTGTGTGTTGGTGGTGTGCACTTCTGGATGCTGTGGGGCTCGTTTTGGGGAGGCTGCGTTTTTGGTACGTGGCTTTCCCTGTTTGATATTATTTTTGTTTTTTTGTAGAATTTGAAACGGTGACCTCGTTTACAAAAACTGCTGTGAAACAAACGCTTCTATTGGACAATATGATTTTGATTATGTCGAAGAGAAAACGATTCTTGTATACGTTTTTCTGTCAAGAATCACTTGAAAAAGCTTGTGACAAAGAAGTAAGTGTTACCTGTCACAAACTAAATATATTTCAAAAGTACAGAGTTGATTTAATAGAGTAGACTATTCATGTTTTGTTTTAATAGATCATCAGTTCATCACCAGACCAATATTAATTGAACCCTTCAACAACCAGCTTCTTACATTACGTATTTGCCATTTTTCTCAGGTTTGCTAACACTTCATCTATAACCTGGAGCACTGTATTTCGAGAGACAACAGACGTTGCCCAAATCATGCTACTGACAGACATGATGTTGATTATTCCATCCACAAGTGTTACATGTGAAACAGCATTTTCCCGGTTGAAATTGCTGAAAAATCTGTCGAAGATCTCGCCTGGGCACTTCCATGCTCAATGATCTAATGGTGGTAAAGCTGGAATCTCCAGATATTGCCGAGTTTCAACCAGAGAATGCCATTGAATTTTGGCTGGTAATTCTTTTATCATGTTTTATTAAAGATTACATTAAAATGCATGCATGATGTAACTTAAAATTATTTAAAGATTCTTGCAACATTTAAAGATTATTTTACAATGTTCATATAAATTTAACAATGTCCACTTTGACCATTTAGTTGGAAAAAATATCAACTTAAATAAAGTCTAGTTTAAATTATCAACTTTGTCTTTCTAGGCAGAGTCTACCATGGGAAGAAGGCCAACCTATAAAAGAGAAAAGAAGGACAAAACTTCCACACTTGAAGCTAGTATGTCCCAGGTGGAAACGACTCAGATTGTCCTGTCTGAGTCTGAGGAGGTTCTGGTTGAGGAGTCAACCCAGGATGAAACAGCAATGTCAGAGGCAGACGACACACCACTAGTTTCTCCATTTGAGATTGAAAACGAGACTGAGTCAATTCTGGCAGAAATGGTGTCTTACACATCTGAATCTCTGGATGTTCAATTTAACCAATTGTGTGACAAGGAAGGAGAGCCAGACTTTAACGAAGAGTGCTTAGATTTCCAAAATGAATTAATGAACTTTGAAAAGATTTTAGCCTTTAGTAGAGAGTAAAAAGTGTGTCATTTTGACCATTGCCATAATTGTTCTTGCAGAAATTAAAATAATTGATGAACTTGGTTTACTTTTACTGTAAACTTTGATTTTTGATTTTCGGTCAAGCAGATTTGTATTCGGTCCAGCAAATGTTTGGATCTTGCCGGTCCGAATGTCCGAGTATTTTTTCAACTTTCGCGAAGTCTGTACTGGAACCTTTTAATATGACTATACGTTTTAAAATGTGTTATTTTCATACATTTTGAAGAACTTTATTTTCCAACCAAAAATCTGAGAGCGAGCAGCTTTAAGACTTTTTTTAAATATTTCATTTTAAATTAGGTTTTAAACGGAAGCTTCTGTAAATGTGTTTTATCGCTGAATACATGTTTTAATGTGTATTAGAGGTGTAATTGATCAAACACAGGTGTAGTTCCATATTTATAATATTATCAGTTACTTTCCTTTGTAGGTTCAACGTACTTCTATGAGTGACAAAATAAGGGTGTCCTGATCTATAACAGTTTGACAGATACAAAGCTGGTAGAGCTTTTACATGTACTTACATCATTGATTTCTTCATACAATTAAAGATCAGGACACCCTTTTTGAGGTACATGTATGTATAATTAAAATATACCAACGGTCACAACTGTTTCATGTTATGCAGTATTATAGTAGTTATCTGATAATGCTGTCTAGCATATATGCAGATGGTAAATTACTCTCATTTATATGTTTTGTATTTAGTACTTTATATTTACATTTGTCTCTGTTCAAAGTTTTGCTTTGTAATCACGTGACTCTTAATCAACTCCGAGGAAATACAGTTGTATGTATACAAGTACACTTAGGTTAGTGTTAACAAGTATACGTTCCGAAAAACGACAAACAACTGGATAAATAGTTCATGATACTTCGGCAGTTGAAACCATAAATTTAATTACAACTTGCAATTTATTTCATATTTAAATTTACCTGCTTTATTTAATACTAATATGGCAGTACGCGCCATTAAGTTTCATGATTTACAGAAAATCGTGATTCAGTTTCAATTTTCTTCAACAAAAGGTCTTTACGACAAAAACTGCTTGTTATTTTGGAACTCAAATTGCTCTGTAATTACAAAAGCTACCATTTTTTCTTGCGTGGGTTCGTCAATGATCTGTTTATAGTACCAACTTGACAGACGATCCGCCCATGATACAATTACTGTCTAAATGCACATGAAATTTAGTTAAATACTCTATACACTTGCCAGTATATTGATGACTACAAGTTGCAAGGTCTCCTTTCCCTTACACCCCCAGTTTATAATATAAAATAAAAATATTCAAGTCACAAGCATTCAAATAGGCTAATGAATAATCTCAGATTTAAAATTCATCCGAAAAATAAGCAACTGAAAGAATTATGATAATTATGAATAAATGTTTAATTTAATACTAGTTTATTGTTCTTACACGTACACGTATAACATTTGGATAGAAACAATGTAAATACTTTTGACAAATGGATTAGGTCACGACTGTTATAGCAACATCAGTAAACGGCAATCTCCAATTTGATAGATATGAATATAATGGCAAGATGGTTGTGTAACATAGAAACTAAGCAAAGGAAGACAGAAAGGTCATTACTTTAAGAAGAAAAAAAAAGAAAATATGACATGCAGAAAGATGATTTAAAACATATAGGAATATCTGTACCGTCAAAAAAGTACATGAGATAAAATTCGTTAGAGTATGTAAGATAAGAAAAAAGGAAAAGACAAAAACTGAAAATAAGTAATAAAAGGAGAAGAAAAAAAAACATTGGTGCAAACCACACATCTCCGCAATGTGAACTCCGCCGCCGACGAAACACCCCGCAAACATTCATAGCAGAACTTGTGGAGGACAATAGCTTTTTAAAAATCATCATTATTAGAAAACGTTCTAGTGTTCTGAATAAATTTTTGAACTTCGTTAGAGACAAGGGTATTTTGGACGTCATTTAGTGCGTCATTGCCATATAGCAGCTTTGTTGTGCTGACAGGGTAGAAATCTCTCGTGTTGCGGAAAAGTTAAATTCTTTCATTTAAACAAGAGGGCCATGATGGCCCTATATAACTAACCTGACTACCATTGGCTATAATACAAGGTCTCATGATTCTAACTTAATTCGTAGAGGTCCACTACACAATGCTAAGTAACATTCCAAATATCTATTCTCTGCCTGTCGGCCTTCTTGTTTTTTTAAGTTTTCCCTATATAAGCTTATGCAAAACCAAGTGACACCTCCGGGCGGGGTCAATTTGACCCAGGGGTCATGATTTGAACAATTTTGCTAGAGGTCCACTAGCAAATGCTACGTGCCAAATATCTAAGCTCTAGGCCTTGTGGTTTCAGAGAAGAAGATTTTTTAAAGTTTTCCCTATATAAGCCTATGTAAAACTAAGTGACCCCCGTGCGGGGTCAATTTTGATTCGGGGGTCATTTGAATAATCTTGGTAGAGGTCTACTAGACAATGCTACATACCAAATATCTCAGCTCAAGGCCTTGTGGTTTTAGAGAAGAAGATTTTTAAAGTTTTTCCTATATAAAGCTTATGCAAAACTAAGTGACCATCCGTGCGGGGTCAATTTTGACCCGGGGGTCATAATTTGAACAATCTTGGTAGAGGTCCACTAGACAATGCTAAGCTCTAGGCCTTGTGGTTTCAGAGAAGAAGATTTTTTAAGTTTTTCCTATTTGTTGCCATAGCAACCAGAGTTCTGCATGGAATGGAATTCTTTGAACAACTTTGATAGAGCTTCATGCAAGGAACATCCCTGCAAAGTTTCATCAATGATGTACTCCAATATATCTTTAACCTGATAGATAATAGCAAGAAACAGTTTTGCATTTAAATAGTGTTTCGAGTTTTCATAAGAAATGTCTACATTATACGATGCCCGTGAATTGACATGCAATACATTTTTTATATCGTAATTACGTAATACATTTCGTAAAAACGAAATAAGATTTTGTAAAAACGAAATAAGATTTCGTAAAAACGAAATAAGATTTCGTATAAACGAAGTAAGTTTTCGAAAAAATACAAAATAAAAAATGTATCACATGTACGATCCAGACATTTTATTCACATATAGTGTTTTCTTTACATCTTTCTAGTCACTCAAAATGTTTTTGTTGTCTCCTTGTGACTCTAAGACGGTGAAATGAAGAAAAAACTTTTTCGTGTATGATGCTGTATTGAAAACATCTGTATGTTGCATAGATCAGTCGAAATGTGTTGCTTGAATTACTATGTCTTAAAATAGAACAAATTAAGGATCTATGTTAACAGTAAATTCAAGATTTAAAAGGGAAAAATAAACCTGTATGTACAAATGTATGTTGTCTGCAACTTGAACTAGTATTGAACCCTATCTATTTATATTCCAATGGTTTATTACAGCCGATAACATGTGCATTGTACCTGAGTGTGGTGTCTTATTTTGTTTTAATAAAGCCAAAAGTACGAGGCCATTGACAGCAGTTTGCTTCTCGAGGAATAAATAAATGCAGTTAAAGCCTGTTTTGACAGTTAGGCTAGACATACCTGCCACTACTGAGACAATTGATTATTCTGATTAACAACATTTTCTTCCAAAAAACACTTGTGTACTTTAGACAGCATAGATGTGATGCAAGGATTACCTTGCAGAAGCATTAACATATCATTTATCTCTATTATACTGTTTTACGTGAAAGAGGAAACAAATCAAATAAAAAAACACAGCGGGCATTTCAATATGCCTTTGTAGGAAAATAATGAATGCCGTTTCAACAGTCTGTTTCTTAAATAATTTTCTCAGGTAAACGAATAAATTCGCGCACAATTAACGTGGGCGCTTTTAATTTTGAGTAGACAAAAATCTTTGACGTCCGAAAACAGTTTGAAAACAGTTTGAAATTAGACATGTCAGCAATCATTCTAATCGACAAGACTATTGAAAAGTGAATACATTTTTAAGAACTTGTATCCTCAGATAGCACAGTTACGTGTATGTAAATAAACCAAACAAATGAGTCAAAAGAGGTGCATACATAAACATAATCGTATATTACTAAGAAACAATCTTAGAGTGAACCTTATTTGTTCGAAAACACATTCCTTAAAATATGTTGTTTTTCATATATAGTAAGTATATGCTATAAATACAGAGAAATATAAAGTGTTTTTTCAATGAAATTGTAAATAAGAACGCTCTCGGACAATAGTTCGTGAAGAAGCAGTTTTACTCACCAGGCCCTGACATATCCTTTTTACTAATAAATATATATCAGTTTTGTTCTAGAGCCATTCTACTATCCCGCCTGGAAAAAGGCGATTAATAACACCTCAGAAAACTGAGGTGTCTCCAATTCATGCCAAATCTTGACCGTTCTCTCCCAGCAGGTGATCAAGTTTTATTGCCTGGTGTTCAAAATATACAGCCAATAAAATCTCTTGTGGTAGCTAGTGGTCAGTTGTAATTAGAACCTTGAAACTAGGAGAAAGGATTTACTTCACTGAAACAAAATCATGAAAATCTTGAATTGAAATTACGTTTTATTTTGTTCACAGACTGGCAGTGGTGAAAGTTTACTTTTTGGAATAACTACATGGTTCTTTTGAAACATTTGTTGCCTTATGCATGAAGTGTGCCAGTATTTTTTCATGAAGATGCACAGTTGAACAGTTTTTACATGACCTCAAAACTTGTGTGAACAGTTATGAGTCTTTGCACAAAACATACTGATTTCATTTTTAAGTGCTTCCGTTACTTGGACATATACTTTTGTTTCCATTGCGTGTGTTAGAGATTCACCTAGCAGGGATTACTTTTATTTACACTGTCCTGTGACTTTGGAACATGGTGGGGGTAAGAGTGAGGTTGGGTGCGCACCATAAACCGGTTAAGCTCCCCAGTGGTGTTTTTGCCACTGACCGTTCCAAGGCGGTGCCCCACTGTGTTCCTTTAATTGTTCGTTTTGTCCTCGTGTGTTTGCTTTGTGTGCTAGTGTGTGTTGGTGGTGTATGTGTGTGTGTGTGTGCGTGGTTGTGTGTCGTGTGTGTGTGCGTGTGTGTGTGTGTTGGTGGTGTGCACTTCTGGGTGCTGTGGGGTTCGTTTTGGGGAGGCTGCGTTTTTGGTACGTGGCATTCCCTGTTTGATATTATTTTTGTTTTTAAACATAGTTAAAAATTTCCTGATTTACATATTAAAAGACATGTACATGTATACATGTATAAAATGTGTAAAATGTGTTAAACTTTTCAGTATTGACAATAGGACGGCATAGATTGCTGTACTGGACAATAGCCTGGTGTAGTAGGGAAGCGTTTTATACAACATGGCCTATTTCTGTACAGATCATGCAGACTTTTAATAATAAAGGCCAACCTCCCTAAACACACATAGAAGAGCAAAACCCTCTCTACAAAGACAGATGTTTTGTTTCCCAAAGCAGTGATATCTGAATAAATTTACCTCCCCAGATCAACAACCTCCCCACACCAAACAAACATTGATATTCTCTTTGGTGTTGTTATGGAGAAGTTGGACTGTATCATTGAATAAAGTTTTATGAAAATCAAATGAAAAATTAAGCTTGTAGAGTATTAGAATATTTTGCAGAACGGTTTCACAATAAACATGAAACATTGATTAAGTGGGATATAGCTTTACTCGACATGGTCCAATACCGGTATCACGTGTTACATGTATGTAGAATAGTGCCAACTGACATAATTTATGATATTCAATACAAAATATGAAGCATGTATAAGGCAAAGAAGGTTTTATATGGCAGGCCAATTTACTATTCAATCAAAAAAGAAGTTCCTCTGATTTCATAAAGATATTTCCTAAAACATGGTAGATATCTCTTAAAACTTTTCAACACGTGACACCTAAGCACTTTGGCAGAAGAATTTTGAACTTTTGGCTATAAAAAGTGTGAAAAATACAAAATACTACACTCAGCAACTTTTCTAAGTATACACCTCAATTATGTGTAATATCAAAACCATTTTTAAAGATACCTCATGAAAATTGATCAACAAATTATTTGATTCATTCTTCTAATACTCGGTAAAATTTAAAGATGGATTTGATCTTTCTAACCGTAATGGAATTTCCTTTCCCATGCATTTATCCAACAAACCTCGTAAATGGATTCCATACAGTGCTGTATTTTCTTCAAATTTAAGTTTTTCACACACCAAACTCACCATGAGTGATAAATGAGAAATACCGAATGCAAATTATTGAAGCGACAAATGAGTTGAAAATGAAGTCAGGGTACTCATGTTCTATCAAATAATCTTCCGGTTGAAATGCAGTTGAGAATTAAAATCAGTCAAAACTGTCAAAATTCCTTTTTACACTTTACGTCTGCCCAACAGCATCTTCTTAAAGGATTTGAATGAGCAAACATTTTCACAAGTCTGCTAATTTTATATAAGTGATTCAAAAACGAGTGTCTGTTTTACGCGCAGATTGATCACAGTCTGGTAATTTTAACGTTTTCGTGACTTTTGAATATTTGGGTTACTGTGTTTACAGCGCTGCGGATCATAGTGTTCGGTACCTATCTTTATAACTTTGGTGAAATGTTTAATATCTTTCTTTGATCTTAGGACTTTGACATATTCATCAAAATATCTTAAAAATTGAATAAACTACAAGACTTCTTTTAGGTGTATACTTAGAAAAGTGGTTGGGTGTATAAGCATATTAAATGAAACTTCGCGTTTTAACGTTTTACTTACAACACTTCACTGATATTAACTCATTTGAAGCTTTTATAATCATTTTTTTTTCTATATTTTTTTTTCTAAATTACTACGCAAGGACGGAAAGATGTGAGTTTTGAATTTGGCTTATAATTATGTCTGTGTGAACTGCAAGTAGCATAGTCCTGAAAATTTAGAGCAAGCCTTACAATCTTTCCTAGAATATTATTCAATATCTCACCAGAGAACATTTGTGAAGTTGATTCACATCTTAATAAATGACTTCACAGCACTTATACAAATGAAATACTGACCACAAGATGTTATCAGCAATCAGAGGAATTAGCCATGGTTTATTATATAGCTGATAGGTGTCAATCATGCTACTCTGGGCCATTTCGCCTTTTACTAATCTGATTAAACTGCCCCAGTCATACAAAATAGACTGGAAATTGTGCATGAAATATAATGAATGTATACAGAACAAAAACATAAATTTTATCAGACTAGTAACTGAAATCGGCGCTGGATAGAACAAAACTGATAGATATTTAATAGTAAAAGAGATATTTTAGAGCCTGGATACCAGGCTAAAGACAGATGTTTAATTACTTAGTTACATTGTGTTATTCTCTATACGAGTATCTAAAGCCCTAATGTCTTTAAAATGCATCGCTGGTGTAAATATATATACCTGTATACTATATTTAGAAAGAATATATATTTTGTTTTGTAAATTTATCGTGGGTGTAATAAAGTATTACAAAATGTATAAAAAATATAGATTTGAAACAAAGTCTATTTTTATCAATATGTGAAATGTTTTTTCTTATTTTAACCGTTACACAATTAAAAATAAATTGATTTGAAGAAAATGGGGGTGAGTAATGAACAGCAAACATCTGCAGAGCAATTTGCCAAAATAAATTGAAAGTGTTGTTGGGTTTGGTTTAACGGCACCGCTACGCTATGCAGTACGGTTATATTTGGATTTTCAAAAGCGTTTGCAACAAATTCAAATATACAGATATGCTTAACATTAATTTATACTGGTACCTTTTTATTTGACTTTTCTTTCTAAATGATGTAATTTTCAGAGTGTTTGAAAAAGTTTATTTTGTTTCACCACAATCTGAGCGCGATCAGCTTTAATAGAGATCTACTAGAGTAGTCGAAAAAAGGAATGTGGGCTGTTCTTTAACTTCATACTGTATCGACAATGTAGTGTATGTCTTAGATGTTAGATCATATACAAGCTCGCAAATACAATATCTATCAATTCTGCAAGCTACAAATCAACATCGAAATTATTCTGTCAGACATGATTCCTAATTCGTGTAATTCAAACAATGTCGTGGCCAACCAACACGCAAAATAAACATATATTTCAGATACACCATAGAAGACAGTACGTGTTAAAACGTATCTCTTATTGCACATGTCTACAGGGACGGTAAAACAGAAATAAGAAAATAACTTTATCGTATTCAAAACGTGCGTTGAAAATTGAAAAGCTGTATCTTACAAGAACCTTAAAATTAAAATGATGGTTGGGTGCGCACCATAAACCGGTTTAACCCCCAGTGGTGTTTTTGCCACTGACCGTTCAAGGCGGTGCCCCTTTTTTTTTTTTTTTTTTTTTTTTTTTTTTTTTTTTTTTTTTTTTTTTTTTTTTTTTTTTTTTTTTTTTTTTTTTTTTTTTTTTTTTTTTTTTTTTTTTTTTTTTTTTTTTTTTTTTTTTTTTTTTTTTTTTTTTTTTTTTTTTTTTTTTTTTTTTTTTTTTTTTTTTTTTTTGGGGTTGAGGCTGCGTTTTTGGTACGTGGCATTCCCTGTTTGATATTATTTTTGTTTTTTTGTTTCTA
Organism: Saxidomus purpurata; assembly: GCA_022818135.1. NCBI lineage: Eukaryota > Metazoa > Mollusca > Bivalvia > Venerida > Veneridae > Saxidomus > Saxidomus purpurata. The sequence goes on from JAFMSR010000015.1 coordinate 8,972,164, forward strand.
AGATTAATTTGCTATCGGCTTTCAAAGATAAATAGACAGAAAATGCATAAAATGGAAAAAAAAGTTTTAATTGTGTCAGTCATGGAATAAATATCTAGTCGTTTGGAAACAATACGATCAAACTGCATGTGGCATTTCTTTACTGCGTAGTCACGAATTGGCCATTCTATACTCGCTATAGTGGACCTATATCTATATATTATAATGACAGGAAATGACGTCTGTCTGTTAATAGCTGTCACCAGTTTGTATTGCATTGCATTAGGTTAAAAAATGGCGGTGTCTATGGCGAAATGTGTTCTCGAAAGTAGATAATCCCGTCTGGTTGTGATGATAGCTCAAGTCAGGGAAACTTGGAAAACTAATCCAGAATCTTCAGACCTTTAAAATTAGATCTTTGAAGCAAAAAATACAATGTTCCTTTTCACGTGTTTCCTTGCATTGTTACGTTTGTATTTGTTCATCCGATGCTACACATTTTGCTTTCTTCTGAAGAAATAAATAGTATTACTCGTTTCTGAGAAATGAATCGATTCCACAATTAAAAAATGCAGAAATTTCCTGCAAGACGGTCCTCATGTTTTTATAGATATTTTTTCAAAGTATGTATAAATGTTTTTGATACAAAAATAAGAAACAGTTACAAGAGTTTGTGTTGAGAGTGTTGTTAACTATGTTTTAGTTCCTTTATTTTCGCTGACTCTGTCACACGGTCTTTGTTCGTCAAAGAGCAAGATTATATGACAAAATGTATCCGTTCTTCAGTATAATCCACTAATTGCAAATTTTCTTAACATGAACTGCTAGTGTAATAATACTAAAACATTATGGCATCCCAACTAGATTAAAAAAGTTTGTTGTATAAAGAAGAAGTGGAAAATAATTAAACATGCACCCACCCGTGCGCTACCTTAAATACATAGATCACACTATTGTTCTTTTAATTCTTATTGTCTATATAAAACACACAAAAAGAATGAAAGTTATTATCAAAGGGACATACCCTATAACTGATGTCGAGCTAAATAACCCCCAAAACATAAATAATATAATCTTTGGAAGTATTATAACTTAACCTAAATGTTTCAGCTATGCATTCCAGTCGTTATCGATAAAAACAGCGGATTAAAATATGCTGCAGTACCGTAAACCATTCAAAAATCTATGTAGAGTTGTTGTTGTACAATTTGTTGGTGGATTCGATTTATTCAGAAGGCCTATATATTTGTTAATTGTGGTAAAATGAAGCATTTTTCACCAAAGATTCTTTTTTCAAAATGTATTTACGTTCATTGAACTCATTAGCCATGTTTCGAGAATATAACCGGCTAGATGTAGGGTATGTCCCTTTAAAAAACAATTACATTTAACTCGTTAACTAAGGGCAAAATGTCAAGCCCGCTAATTGTTACGGAAGGAAGAGAATGTGGTTATTTGAGGCTATACTTGAAAGAATTATCGAAGATGAAATGCATTTTCTCCAGGACTGCCATGTAATGATTACTGGAGGAGCGTTACTTGATTTGCTGAACATTGCAAGCCATGAATAAAAGTTAATAAAGAAAAAAAAATTAAACAGCATTCTAGCATAAAACGTGCTGTTTTTGCCCATTTTGCCGGTGTTTTAACAGGAGAAAAAAAGTGTGTTAACGGGGAGATTCACGCGCCATTATAACCCGTTTTCATTTATGCGCAGTATAGGGCCGTTGTAAACAATGGACCTGATTGCCAATCTTACATCATGTACGGCGTCAACAGTGCCGGGCTTAAAAACCACTTGTGACGTCATAAATACGACTGAAACAACACGGACGTTGTCCTGCGCATTATTGAACATCGTACCAGTAAGAGCGTTTAATTGTTATTTTTATGATTTTTTTAATGTTATTTATGCTAGAATAACGTTAAATCACGTTTTTTCGTGTAATAACACCTGCAGAAACCCTCAGGATATGTTGGTGACCTCGCCCTAACGGGCTCGGGCTACAACCATCCCTCGGGATTCTGCAGATGTTAAAACACGAAAAAACGTGCGTCAACCCTACATTTGCAACCCGGTTGACAAAACTAATGTAGAAATTGTATGCCATCTTATATCCACAAATAAATTATTTAATATGATATAGTTTAGCAAAACGTTTCATAGTTGGAAACGTTTTGTATATTGATATGTATGCTTACTAGTTTGTGCATTTTGTTCAGTAATGTTATAATTATGTTGTTTGTTCATTATAATCATTGTATAACACTGGTCTAAGTATCAGTTTAGTTTCAATAAACGTATTATTATTATTATTATTATTATTATTATTATTATTACTATTGTTATTATATATCAACACCATGGACAAACTAAGCAAAAGAGTACATACACATGTAGGTCAACAAGACTTCAGTTTATTTTGTTTCATCGATAATGTGAACATATTGTTTAGTGAGCAATTTTCGATATAAGATCTCACTTCATTCAATATAATATCATTTCAATGTCAATTTAAGATCATTCGTCTAACATGTCCATATTTGATATTTGACGGACCTCTTTCACACAGTCTCATTCCGATTCAACGCAGTGATTGACACAAACACGCAGCCAAGACGTTAGTGCCGATTATTGACCTAATTGACGCAGAGAATTGACACAAAAAAACAAAAATAATATCAAACAGGGAATGCCACGTACCAAAAACGCAGCCTCCCCAAACACGCACATACATCAAACTTCATTCATTCATATGTTCAATTCAATTCAATTCAATTCGATATATATTATTTAATGACGGTTACACAATAAACAATTTCAACATCATTGATCTCACTTGCGGCCGTCAACAATATGATTAAAGAAAACATTTACACACAATCAAGCATTCTTAACACATTTAAACAATGGTACATACAATGTATAAAGAAAAATTAAAGAAGACGAACGGTGTGAGCGAGTTGCCTGTATTACTTCATATAACCATTCTGTTTATAATCATGGTTGTTTTCCAAGAAGATAGTTTCTGTAGTGTTTGCGAAACGTGTATGATTTATCATAGGTACGGATTTGACCCGGGATTTCATTCCAGACAACCATAGCAGAATATTGGAAACTGTATTTTGTATAACGCGATTTAATTAATGGATGAGGAATATCGTTTTTGTTTTTGGAACGAAGATTATAATTTGCAGTTGCATATGTATCGTTAATGAGTAGGTTTGATAAATACACAGGGGCTAAATTATGAAAAACTTTCATTTCATATTTTACATATTAATTGTAGGGTCACCACAGCGGGGGGGGGGGGGCAGAAACCAGAGATGTGTGAGTCTGCTTACTGAGTGTTTCACTACGTCATAAACAAAGCTCTACTCCAGATAATTTACTAGATTTTAAATAGGCTTATATCCTTCTTTCTCCCCGAGCCGAGGTTTCTCCGTGATTCGCGTGATAGTTCTTTCCGACGAATGATCGCACGCGAAATAATTCCAAACATCCGGATTCGATGCAAGTTTGGTATCGAGCGATTTTACACGTTTACGAATTACCATGTAAAAAATACCTTTATCTTCAAAAATATTAAAAAAACTACTCCATTTTAACATATTTCATGGAAATAAGCTGAAAATTCTTATCCTCCATTTTGCCCTTGGTCAGGAGTGATTATTTCCCTTGCGTTTGAGCATACTTACTGAATTTACCTGTAAGAAGTGTGGGAAGCACATAATGGAACAGCCCAATTTCAGCCAATCAGAATCCTCGGATCGCGGAGAAAGTGTCAAGAGTGTATCAGAGAGTCAGAGGTCATAACATATCAGGTAATTTTGTGTAAACAACAAATAACTGCATCAAATTGTGTTTCTAAGAGGAATAATGAATAGTTATCTTAGATTTTTAGAGTTAAATTTCATTTGAAAAAAGTATTTAAACATAGAATATGCAGAATCATTCTTTAGACCCTCGGGTCGCGGAGCAAGAAGCATACATGTATCGTGAAAACTAAAAAAAATCTTGTCTCCAACCATAAGACCAAGAGCTTAGTTTTTGGGATGTAGCATTGTGTATTGCATCTCTACGAAGATTGTTCTAATCAGGATCCCCAGGTCAAAACTTTATCTGCGACGTGCTTGTTGACCTTGTACTGTAGACAATAGAAGCCAGGTGAGCGATATAGGGACACCTTGGCCCTTTTGTGGAAATTATTCCCTTGGCTTTAAAATCGTCCCAACTAATGACTCTAAATTATGATATGCACTATTCAAACACGACCAGCGAATAACCTACATACATGTAGAACAAAATCTATTCAGGTTATTCTGCGATAAACCAACATTGAACGACGCTGCATGCGCATCGTGTTTTGGGTGTTCAATTTACCCGACGAATAGAGGATCTTACACGGCATATTGTGGATGGCTTGGGGCAAAGCGGGGGTCTCCGATAGATGACACACGTCCAGTTAACTTGATTTATGTTACGATACCATTTACACTGACTTTATTTACTGTTTTGTTGTTATTGTTTTTGTTTACTGGTGAAAGTATCGATGAGTTCATTCTCGTCATTAGTAAGTAGAAAGACTTATGTACTTAAGCCGCCTTTTGCCATGACTCTGTGTACTATATACTGTGATGTACGTCACAAAATGCTTCCTTTTAAAATGATAGTTACTTATTACATGTAGATCTATATAAGTTCTAGAATCTCAGCAAATATTAAAAATCAATTTGAGTGGCAGATCGCAGTGACAAACTGTTTTAATTTTGTAAATAGGTAAGCACCCAGTGATTGTGAATAATTTTTAAACGTCGTTATTATCATGCCCTCTTTTGACTCTGGTTGCTATGTTGTAGTTAATCCGTATTTATTCTAGTTCTATTTCTTCTTTACTATTGACATCTTTGAAACAAATATAGTAAGTATTTCTTTTAGAAAATTAAAAAGAATACAAATATTATAGATTTCGAAACAGATGACGAATTTGAATATATGTGAGAACATTTTGCTAAAAATGTGTATTTACGAGAACTGGCCCGCGACAAAAACCTTAACAAAATCATTTTTATAACTCGTTAAAAATGAGCTTCAAATCACTTTATTTTATTTCAATACTTTTCAAGTTGATAATAATTCTGTCTGTGAGACGATAAGTTTGTATGTAAAAGAACGAGGAACTTGTAAAAACCTTTTGATTGGGAGTTGACAGACGCCATTCCACTAGAATATTGTACTTTTTGTTTTTTGCATTTTCGGACATTTAAAAGCAGTGTGTTGTAACCAGATTTTTGTATCTATATCGTGCATGTAATACTATATGAAGCATTTGTATATTGTAAATGTACACACTGTATAAAACCGGACTTGAAAATTTCGATAAAAACCTTAATTTTGAATTGTTTTATATTGTGGTGACTGATAACTGAGTTAAACTCTACATAGATGTCTTCGTCGATCATTTAAGTATAAAGAACGGGGTATACATTTACCAACGCAAAGCAATGCCAATGGCGAAATTGATAGGTGTAGTACTACATGTTTCTCACATCATTGTGTTTGATCTGTTATCAGAAAACCGTTAAATCCTTTTGATTTTCTTTGAGACAAAGCAATATGATCCAACATTTGGATAAACCCGCATCTTCATCGTGACGTTTTTCCTTAATCAGAAAGGACCCAAAATCGTAAACTGGAAATCTCCAATTAAAACAGGATTTACATTGTTGCTCGGTTTCTACAATCTGATTAACAACTTTTCAGTGGAATTACAATAGCAGTGAGATTTTCATTAGACATGCTCTTCTCAAACGACGTTATTGTGATTGCTAAGTTTAGTTTTGCTCGCTGACATTTTTTTACGAATATTGGTCTCATAAAATGCGCGTGCATTAAATGACAAAAACCTTAGGCAAGCTTAAAATGATGAATTATTTTTTATTATTATGACGTATATAAATAATACAGTATCTATCGTTAGTTTATGTCTCTTTCTACATTTTGCTATTTAAATTATTTCCTTTGGCCGTGTGAAATACGTTGAGTTTGCTCGTAGTAGGTCACCAGCATCATACTTTGTCATTCTACACACGTCTGGAAGTTTTAATACATTGATCTCACATTCCAATTTATTTAAAACGAAATCTGAGCATATTCATACATGTGTTTTTAGCAAAATCCTTCCTGATTAAACATACTTTAATGATTAAATGAAGGAAAATGTTTGGAGTTGCATTACAAACAACAATGACATATTGCAGTAAGGAGAGAATTTCCCAACTTTCATTCCCACTTGAATTATTTAATTATTCAGCAAATGACACTCAGCCCAGTTTAGCGGACATTTGATAATAATTACAAATTTGTAAAGAGTACTTATTATCTTCAGAAGCTATTCTTGGAGTTATGTATACTTTCTTAATCAAACTAAACAATTTTTTGCAGTGTCATGTCGATACATTTAATGGGAAGATCTATAGTTACACTGAACTCTGCAAAATCAGAACACATGCCTTGATTAAGCAAATTGCATCTAACTGAAAAAGCCATGACATGTCATTACAATATATACCCTCCAGTTGTCTACGTTTCAGTTAATACACCGTCCAATGGCCACCTTTAATCTAGTTAATCTAGATCAAATGTATTTCAGTAAATTGCTTGTTTTATTTGTTAATTGTTAAACGATTGTCTGCTTTTCATTGGACTTTGCAAATGTCAACCACAATATCATAGAGTTTCTTATCACCCATATAGAGGAAAACCTCAGACTGAATGTGTATTGAACGTAATACCCTCGTGTTTTCCTTCTTATTTATAGGAATGGTTACATTCGAATCTTCCCTTAAAAGAATAACGACATATTTATGATTATGCAGCACGACAGCAATTACCTGGTGCATTAATCATAAGGGTTTTACTTTTAAATCAGTTAATTACTGAAGAAAAATAACATGTACGCAGACGGTCTGGCATTTAGAAACTGAAATAAAATGTATGTGGAGAAACTTCGTTGCGTATACATCTTGATATTTCGTGCACTAGCACTTGAAAATGCACCAAAACTAAAAACGAATTTTGAATTGTATAATTTCAATTAAAAAAACTTTGAATCATATAATGTATTCTACAAATTTAAAACCATCTGGTATATTTTACCAGGCAGATTTTAATGGACTCAACGTAATTAAATCATACAAAATATTTTATTTTGATTTTATTTAAAACTTTTAACAAGGGCAAACGTAACAGACTTACAGCATTTAATCTGTTAACAAATACGGAAAGGATACGTCACTTTTCGTTTAACCAAATAATAATTCTTATTGCATTGTTAAAGTTTATATTTCCCTTGAAATAGCTATACTAATGTGGTCAGGAAAACTGCTTTTGAAACCATTAAAGAAGTGAAATTACTTTGAAAACATTCAAGGAATGAGTTTCACTAGGTAATTTCTCTTATTATATGCCTACTAATGATTATTTCTGAATTTTCTTTAGCTCCCCCCCCCCTGTGACGGCCATACAGCGACGCCGCAGATCAACCGACCGTTATAATATTCCGTATTTATTGACAGATATAATTGAAGGCATACGCAACAAATGGTTTGCCCGGTATACATTTGCTTTGTAGATTAAAAACAACAAATTGAATCATCTTCATTTAATGATACTGAAACTTTTACATAGATTCATTATTTATTTTGTTTATACATGTAACTATGAAATTGTTCGTTATTACTCTAAGAGTGCATGTGTATAATGTACATTGTACAAATCAGCGAAAAGATTTATGTTATTTTTTTAAATTACGATGGCTACTTTTAACGGTAATGTAACTTGACGCTGTGTCTATTTTGCAAATCATTGATCGACGAAGACATTTTATGTAGAGTTTAACGCCATTTATCAATTACCAAAGATTTGTTTTCGTTGATAGATGTATTGTTTACATGAAGTTCAATTGACAAAGAATAAGAAAATACATTTTTCACGACAAAAACTTTGCGGTAATTTAGAGTACAATACAGAGTCATTTGTCAATTTTACTATAAGATTGAGATAACTGTAAATATCTTTGTACTTTTTTGCCAATGCTTCAATTTGAAAGTAGTTGTGTGCACTTTTGTGTTAACATCACAATAAGACATTCCCGATAGCAATGAAACATATTTTATGGAGATGTAGTAGATAAATTAGATGGCAAAGTTGTATTTCAATGTTAATAAATTATGCTGAAAATGACATCAAAGGTTGACTTCTACCGGCCCGCCCCCCGGTCTCCCCATCAGTAACTAAATAGCGCCATGCATAGCCGACAGTGATAAAAGTGACTATAATGCATAGACATGTAAAATTCCCGATATATGGTCAGGTTTAACAACTGGTTAAATGTTTGAGGTTAAATAAAATGTATCAAGCTTTCCAATGATGCATATATTGTGACAATATCACAAGAAACCATGTCAGACAGATAGTTTACAAATAGCTTATTTTCTATTGATTACAAGTGTAATACAGTCAGTTTACCCGAAATTCAAGGGAGACAACTCTCAACTTCACACAATACGCTTCGGATATTTACGCTGTACAGTCTCAAAGTATTAACTTAGAGCACTCTTCTGAAACTGTTATTCGAAAAGTCTTCTTACAACAGTACGATCTGTGTATGTTATACTCGCGATGTTTTCACAAAACTTTGATTCAGCTGGGTCATTTTCAAGAAAACAGAAACAGAAAATACAAACTAAACTATTTTAGTTGTCAGTGTAATACTTTTGGATATATATTTCTTTTAAATATTACGCAACTGTATTTTACGAAAATTGAAATGAATCACGTCTTGAAGTGGTCATATTTTGATGGGTGAACTTATTTATTATTTATTCTTTATTACAATCTTTGTAACATGTTTATGCTCAAACACAATTTAACAGTATTATCATTTTTATATTCCTGTTACAAATAAAAAAATTCTACATTTCCTTTGCTCTTGTTCAATTCTTTAGCGGCGACGTTTAATACTTTGCATCAATGGTTTCCTTGTATAGAAGTTATTGGATGCACTAAAACCATCAAAAACGCCAAACAAATTATTGTATACTAAGCAATTTTACATTAACTCCAACCAAAAGCCACTCAAAACGGAAATGAAATGGGAAAAACGATTCAATAAGCTACGGAGCTTTCCTCGTAATCGAACTAAAATGAATTTGTATTAAAAAAAGTGGAAATTGATGGTAAAATTCAACATCATAATTTGAGATGTGGAATTATTACATTTTTATCTGAGTTTACACATTTTATCAGGACTATTATTTACATTGTAAAGATATAAAATACAGAAAGAACTAATCTGCAATGGAAATGACACAATTTTTTCTTTTTTTTAAATCATTTTTTTAAACAAAATACAATTGTTTTGAAGTGTGCTAAGCGTGATTTAACACAAACTAATGATCACTGTGTTCTAGTTGCCATTGCTTTATGAAATAGACTAAAAGATTCCAATTGCTGTTGTATGAAAGGCATTGCCTCTTTTGCAGTTCATTCACCCTGCAAATATAACTAATATAACTATGTCTTTGACACAACCTTTTATTCAACGAAAAAAAATATATCGAATCAGGGATCTGTTTTGGTCATGTCTTCAAACTATTGAATGTCAGTCTCAGACGATTTGCTATAGGGAAACAAATTTTCTCTGTCTTGCTCCATTCATATGTCTCAAATGGAAACGAACCAATTAACGTGTAAGTGGTTTGTTCTGAGGGGTTCATCTCATCCTGACTATAAATTGATATAAATTCTGCGGCGTCGGAAGATATAGTATCGTGTCTGGAATGTAGGACACTTATATCATTAAAAAAATTGTCATTTTTTTCAAATATGTACAGAAACATCATCATATACGGATATAATGTCAAATATTTTGCTTATTTCATTTTTGCGATGCTTTGTTTTACTACGGAAAAAGCAGGAATAATGACAACGCAGAGAAATAAACCCACATTCGGCTATCGTATGTTTTCTTGTGACACAATGATGCACATGCATTAAGTTGTCACGCGAGGTCGTTATAGTTATTATATTTGCATTAGAAAGTAAAAGTTTATCTAGCAATGACAATATGATGTAAGTAACTATTTGAACTAGGTCAGTACAATATTCAAGACACGTAATGTATTCACTAAGTAAAACTTTTAATGTGCCTTTTCGTTACTTGCGATTGTTTAACTGTTCTATTTTAAATCAAATCTCTATGTCTATCATTAAGATAACATGAATTTGACATTAAAGCAGCCTCTCCCTATTGACGCATTCTATAATTTATGTCCTTTGTCTTTGAAAAATTAGTGTGTCATATTTAGAAACCTTTAACATGACTTTGAAACTGAAACAAGTTTATTTAATTAAACGCCTACGTCTATTGCAATGCAATTTTGTACGGTATTTCTCAGTGTGAAATTCAGAAAATACAGAGGATACAAAACATGTGTGCCAAACTTGTTTTAAGACTCAGAAAGTATGACAGTTCAAAACAAGCTCTGCTCCAACTACATTGGCTTCCTATAAAAGCTAGAATAGAATTTAAGATTTTAACCATCTTGTTAACTGTTCAATTGGCCGAGCTCCATCTTATCTTACTGAATTATTATCAGAACGAGTTCCAAGACGAAGGTTAAGGTCTTCAGACTCCGTTAAAATTTGTTACGATGTACCATATAACAAGCGTATAACATTTGCTGATAGAAGCTTTCAAACTGTAGGACCAAAACTATGGAACAAATTACCAGTCGACGTAAAAAAATCTGATTCAATAGACATATTTAAGACGAAACTCAAAACACTGTTTTTCAGAAATTTTGAATCATGGTTTTAATTACATTTGTATTTCTGTGTTGACGGACTTAATAAGGAAAGATGCTGAGTCTGTAGTTGCGATTGATTGATATATGTTTATTATGTATTGTTGTTTTCTGTCACTTTTTACATGATTGTATGATTTGCTTATTTGTTCTTATATTTCATCATAGTAATTTTAACTTCATGTACAACGCCGTTAGATTTAACATGTTTATCTTCTTGTTTCATTTCGTGTTTAACTTAATTGAAGAGTCTGTTATTCTCGACAAGAACATTGTATTTAAGATTATCATATCGTATGTACTTGCGAGAACAGCCAACTGAAGTTATTAAAATTGATTGATATTTATCAGTAAGTGTCGTGTTCAGACTACTTATAAGAAATACAATTGTCCTTCCCGTCTTGATTTATTCGTTGTACTGTAGCTCTATTTCTGTATTTAAACGGAAGACATTTTTGCTGACATCTCTTTTCCAGCTGGTTCATGTACACTGTATCTAACAAATGTTCGGTCAAAGACTATTTACACATGAAGGCAATTCGAACTTTTTGTCCTCGCTGTGTTACGTTTTCATAACAACAACGTCTTACAAGTGTTCTTATTTTATAAAAGCATACGTGATTTTTCGGCGCAGCCGTATTAAGCTCGCTTTTGATCGGAAGTTTGGAACTCTTCGGCCGCCAATGAAATGACGAGTAGAATGTATAACATTTTTTGAATTGAGAAAGTTACGTTGTAAGGCACCTTCTAATTGGATAATAACGGGGTGCATAGAATTACCGAAAAATACCAAAACAGACCTCATACATGGTGCATAGAATTACTGGGAAAAAAACGAATAAGAGTGAAGAAAGACCGAAAAGAAGTTTATACAGACCGAAAACAACTTGTTTACAAAAGATAAAGTATAGTTTATAATTAAAATTTTAAAAAATGAAGGAATTTGTAAATAGTGAACAGTCAATCACTACTAGCGGTATAATATTAATTTTAGAAAAACAAGTTTTTTTTCGGTCGGCAGTATTTGTTTTGCGGTCTTTTTTTGTTGTTTATGTTATAAACATAGTTTGTACGAAAACGGAATAGTATCCTTCTTTTTCTCGCAGTGATTCATACAGACATGCGCATCCGTAAATGAACCGTAGTTCGGGGTCACGCGTCTTCCAGATTCAGTTTCATTAGAAGCGGTACGCTTATCAACTTATCAACAAAGCGCTAGAGCTAGTCGGAGCTTACACATCTTCATAACCTTATAACCGCCATCCTTCCCCGCCACCTTTCCTTGTTGAGCAATGCCTAACTGGTTTACTCGAGTTGGTCTGTACCTCCCTTTGACAGGGCATTCGGCTGTCTAATAACAGCCTTGTCCCCAAGAAAGACGATAGCAGACTGGCTCGGTTACACCAGACTTGATATTTGTATTACTCAATTTATGTCACTTGTAATCATTTTAGTATAGTGATTGTTTCTATGAAATCATGTTTAATAGCACAGTTATTCAAGTCACGGTGTATCAGCCAGTTAATTGCCAAAAATAAATTACTTAGACTTTCGCTGGTGTTTTGTCATTTACTTTGGTAGTATGCAGTTTGAGTATAAATTGTCATTTTACTTGATTTGTAATACGATATATAATTCATATCTATCAACACAATATGTATATTAGTAGTATGGAAATGGGGGTGCGAATTACATCCCAGAAGATGTAAAAAGGTACTGGGGGTGCGAATTACATCCCAGAAGAGAAGATGTAAAAAGGTACTGGGGGTGCGAAATACATCCCAGAAGACGTAAAAAGATAAAAAGGCACTAATGATGCGTTTTACGTCCCTTAAGTACAAAAGCACTCGGAGACACCATGTTGTGAAACTGGGAACATAAAACACAGACATGAAACACAGCGTGACGAACTTTATAGTTTAAATAATACTGAAGAATATGATTTTTAGTATGGATAATGGGTTCAAATGGAGGAATGTCATTCTTGATAATAAAAAGCTAAATTATGTAAAGTATAATTTTTTGATGTAAAAACCATAAAAAAAATTTTTGATGTAAAAACCCTAAAAAACATCTGGATTTATTGGCATAATAGCTTGGACTGTCATCATGGAAAGACCAAATGATGAAGTGTTGAGAAATTATTATTTTAAATCGAAAAAGGCTGCTGCATTTTCGGGACCCAAAAAGCTATTTCAGGTACTGAATAAGAAATATCCTGGAAGATTTTCCTTAAACTTTATCAAACAATGGATCAATGATCAGGATGCGTATGCCTTACAAAAGCCAAGAAGATATAAATTCAAGACCGCGCAAGTTAGAGTGGCGTCTATTGGAGAACAATTAGATGTGGATCTGTTATCCATGACAAACCTGACTGAATATAATGATGGTGTGAGGTATTTTGAACTGTTATAAAAATATGTAACAAATCACCCGAAAAATATCTACCCCTGATTTTAACATCATATGAGCCACGTCACACAAATTATGATTTAAAACAGTTTGCATTCAGAATAACCTGTACGGATTAAAACTGACCGCAATCACCTGAAGGTTCATTTAAGTGTAACGTCTCTCAAATCATGTATAAAAATTATTGATCTAATTTTACCCGTAACTAACAATATACATATCAAGAACAAATTAAGAACAAAAACAGTGTACACTTAGATTAAAGCTATATACGGGTCGCGCCACGAGAAAAACAACAAAGTGCGTTCGCGACCACCTGTATTTCAGATGAGTCTACGCATCCGTGCAGTCTCATCAGATAAGTAACTAAAAGCCACGTCACTTGAATTGTTATTTCAATCAGTTTGAATCTAAAACAGCATGAACGATTAAAATTTATGTTTGACAGTATGGAAATAGTATGACAGTTGAGTTTTTAACATACTTTTGGATTAAACTATGAGAAGATACCGGTATCTGTATGAAAAAAGTATACTTATTATAGTCAGTTAGCGATTCAAAAAAACACGATAAAATTCAAATTTCTCATTAAGTATTAGAGAAAGAAAGTCAATATTTGGCACATTTGTATAAAACACTTATACCAACTCTACAAAAAAATTAACAGCTTAAACTGAAAATTATTTTAAAAGTTTTATTCATAGTGTCTATGTAAAGTCTTGACATTCTGTGGGTCAAAATTACGTAGGTTTTCTTCATTAAATACAACAGCCAGTTTTTGACCATGAGATCAGTTGCACTGCAAATTACCTTCACCCTTCACTAAACATGTCATACAGGTTTGAGGCCTGGACTAGAGGTCATCATAACTTTTATTACTTGGTCATACTTTTTTTCAACAGGAAACATTATAAATACTGACCAGTATAGAAAGGAAAGGCCTCTCACAGTTTTAACATTTTGGTTTACCACCAATGTTAACTTAATCCTCAATGATAACTGTAAAATAGTATTACAATTTTCGTGCAAATTGTAGATTTTGCGTATATAGCTGTAAGTGATCAATGGAATGATAGATTTTACTCCACCGTTTTCTTCAGTAAATATTGGTGAAATTTCTCTATAGAACAAAGAAGAAAACTTTTTAAATAATTGAAGAAAAATTCTGATTTTTACTTTCAGAGTTGGTATGGTCAATTTATGAACCTGTGTCAAATGTCATCAATATTGGACGATTGGTTTTAAAGATATTTAAGATTTATCATGTTTTTTTTGAATTGCAAACTGACTATACTAGAATCAGAAAATATTTGATTTTTGATAACACATACTATCAAACTCATATAACAAAACTGTGAATGTAATTTATAATAAAACAGACCAAAAAAAAACAACATATGGTGATATCAAGATACTGATTTTAACCTACATATATCTTGATGAAGGAAAAGAAGAGAAGAAAAGGCTATGTTATGCCTCATTTAAGAAACATTACATACATCTAAATTTTGTTCAACTTTATTGAAAGGTATTAAGAACTTTATTTTTTAAAACTACATGTCGTCGGTACGGCTTTGGTTAAAGTTTTGTTAGCAACATCCATAGACGGTATTGCCTTAAATCTTTATACATACCTTTAGGGTTCTGACTGTAAGGACGCTTGCCAAACCCAATAATCCTGACCTGCATTTTAACAGAGTTTTGCTCCTTTCTTGTATTTAACTGGTGAACGTTTTTTATGCTAAATCCATATCTCAGAAATTACAGAATGCATGTTATTTAAATTCCATGGGTCTTGCACTGATCCGTCCCAGGAACCATGATTAGGTAAATTGTCCATCTGACATGACTTAAAAACGAAACGGGCGATAAACCCAATAAACAAGGTACAGCTGACTAAAATTTAATTTGTGTTTTTCTCTCCTAATTGATCTCCCATGCCTATGATTTTTTTATTCTCCCCAGTAGAAATATCCTAATGTTTGCATTTTCATGTAATGTAAGTGCTATCATAATGGATGTTCGGCTCAGTGAATTTTAAAGTCAAATTACTATTTCCACTACCTGACAATACAGTTATATTACAGTGGTTGTTTAATGGATTAAATTGAGCTTCGAATCTATTATGTGAACAAGCCTGAAGTTTACATACAAGGTTGTGGTTGGTGGCATTGTTGTCACCGCTGCATGACGTACGTTCCGGGGCTGTCCCATGATGTGCATACATGGCTGTAGTACATCAAACACGTTGCATGAATATTGAAAATAATCCACGTGTGGAAAGTTTTGCAATACTATTAGAAATACACAGTCTTTAAATGTATTAAAATGGATTCTGGTAACACCAGGATATTTCCAGTGGGGATGAGTAAATTCCTTGGACACTTATGCAGCCAATTCACTTCCAAATGTACTACCCAAGTATCGGTGTGAATTTATTGCTAATACGGATGACCAGTTTCATAAAGGTGTGCTTTCTTGTTTTCCTCACTTAATTATGTTGAATTCCTTGCCAGTTACGTACGATTACCCAAGTATAACATAATTACTTGAAAACATGGTTGAACAATCACAAAAAAGTGACAAGTCCAATGTGTATGGTTTGTATTGTTTACATTTTCTCACTGAGAGACTGATTGGAAGGATACTAATGACATTATACAGTACTTTAGTACTACAGGTTTTTGTATGAATGATCAATATATATATTAGAATATGTGATGCACTCGTACCCTTATTGTACAACCAATGTTAATGTGTTAAATCAGTCATGGTAACCTACAGTGAAATACTAAATTGTAATCTGCAGCTATTTTTTTCGTGTGGGTTATAAAACACAAACGACCGTGAAGACGCGAGTAGTAAAATGTTTTATGAGATATTATATTAGATACTGTATACAAACATATTGATATATAAAATGTATCTGCGTAAAAATGTATGCAATAAGTTAGCAAATTGCTTGTGCACCAAGACCTTAACTTAAATGTTTCGTTTTAACTTTATATGTCATAGCGTCATTTAAACTGAAATGATTCTTTTATTCTTTTTTAAACGTTATGCAAGTACTAGGAAGAAGCAGCGGATAGAGAATATCTTTAATTTTTGATGGGGAACAGTTTGACAGTGTAATCAGATCAAAAAATAACATTTTAGAAGAATATTATAATTAAGTTTATTTCTCTACTTATACATTCAAATACATCATCATGGAGTAGTAGTTAATACGTTTTATTTTTTATACAACACCAAATCAATGCATATAGCAAACACAAAGTGCATTCTTCAAAGTGATTGTTTCTGTTTCGTTTAGCGTCCGTTATCAACATAACTATCACCATTTATATATCCAGAAATAGATGGAAGAATAGCAGTAGTCCTCAATGTGTTGATAGCAGGAAAAGATATCTACAAAGTCTGCTTCATCTGTTGACGCAGTTCAAAGTTTCAGTTTTTCGTATTCAAGAGAATATCACGTTTCACTTCCAACCAGGCTGTTTTATGAGTTCGATGACAGCATTTCCCTTTCTCGACGTTATGGTTTTGAATACATTTTAACAAGCCCACGCTTCTGTATGTCAAAAAATCTAAGCACGGACAAACGTTCCATAGAAGATCTAATCTTTCCAGTACTGCTCAGTCTGAAATGTCATCTACTTGTTCTTCATCTTCTCCTTCCAGCTCAGGAATCTCGTAATTGTTCAGTACTTTATCAAATAGAAACCTCCGCTTCAGAACAGCATACTTCAGAGCTTCATCAGCCTGATAGTCTTCTGTTTCAATGAGTTGATTGACAGTGTTCTTTATAGACTGAAAGATGGGGTCTTTCTTCATAACATTAAACCAATGCACTTTATTAGCAAATGTGTCCATAATGGCTCTTCTGTAGGTGTTTGTCATATCTTCGAAAACATTTTCTCTTGCCTCACTTTCGCTGATATCACTATCTTCGTCCATCAGTTCACTGACTTCAGTTTCAAACCGAGATTGACACTCTGTAAATGCTTCATCTACTATGGTTTGCCAAGGATCAATATCCACAGAGTCCTCGTAAGTCGTAGACATTTTATCGTCGCTGTCATTGTATTCATTCTCAGTATCCGACTCCAACGGATTAACTTGTAGGGAACTCTCTGACATTGTATCTTCGTCTGAATCCATGTTGGTATGTGTAGATCTTTTATGACGCAACATATTGTCCCGTCTCCCAAATCCTGTAAAACAAATATCATTTTTTAGGACTCTAAACCGCTCGAAACGTCATTATTTAAAAAAAATTATTATATATAGCCAAATGACAACGATCTCAACCATCTACGGCTTTTCATACACCCAGTACTCTTGTTTTTTTTCTCTCACCTTGGCTTTTTGCTACCGCAACATATATAACACGATTTGCCGGTCGCAGCCGTCGAAAGGGGATAGGTAGCAAGATAACTGTGTTACTGTTGGATATATAATGTGACGCTTTATGGTTCAAACAAAAACATTTTCCAGTTTTATCAGTCATGTAAATAAAATTTTGAAATCGGAAAATAGTGATAGGTTTTTGCTACCCAACAAAAATGGTACAACAACAACAACGTAAATAAAAAAAATAGCTATATCTTCTTACTTGTACAACATTGGCTACCACTTCTTCTGACAAATTATTTACCAAATTATGTTTTTTATATAATTCATTTTTTTTTCATGACATCTATGTCCTAGAAGATATAGGTACGTTACCTTTAAAACAAATATCACATTGATACATGGTTTTTCAACTTCCAACTAATAAAGTAATCCTTTTGGCTTCTCGATTATGAATGAGGAGGAGTAACATGAGGAGTCAATTTATATCCTCTGTTTTTTCCGTATTTTTCCATATTCAACTTGAATGGCTTAGTTTTGTTTTCTGTACATGGTTTCTGTCGTCGTATTTTCTTGTTTCCAGAAGCTTCACTATCTGACTTCTGTTTGGAACATTGACGCTTCCGTTTTTTACTGGCATCCTTCATTCGTTGCAGTTCCGTTTCTATTAAAGATACTTTTGGTCTTGACTGCCTTTCGAGTATGCTCTTCGCTATGGCTACCGTCTGCGCCGTTGGAAGGACCATCCGTATATGCATTTCGGATCCTGGACTTTGTCGAGAGGTACTCGTTTTTATCCTCCTCTTAACTTTAGTTTTCTTTATATCAAACAAATCCATCCCTATTAAGTTTTTGGATGCACGTCTTAACGTGTTGAAAACTAAGTACATACTGAGTTCAATAACTGTTATCGATTTATTTTTTTCAAACTTTGAAACTTTTTTGTATGTCCGAGATAATAAAAAGGTCCATTACACTTAAAATGAATTTCTCACATAATTCATCGACAACCATATGAAAATATAAAAATCAGGGGAAAATGTCATTGTTTTTGAGACACCCCTCATTGTTTTCGAGGCATTCCTCATTGTTTTTGAGGCACCCCTCATTGTTTTCGAGGCACTCCTCATTGTTTTTTAAGCACACCCATTATTTTCGAGGCACTCCTTATTGTTTTTGAGGCACCCCTCATTGTTTTTGAGGCACCCCTCATTGTTTTCGAGGCACTCCTCATTGTTTTTGAGGCACCCCTCATTGATTTCGAGGCACTTCTCATTGTTTTTGAGGCACATCTTATTGTTTTTGAGGCACATCTTATTGTTTTTAGGCAATCCTCATTGTTTTTGAGTCACTCCTTATTGTTTTTGAGTCACTCCTTATTGTTTTTGAGGCACACCTTATTGTTTTAGGCAATCCTCATTGTTTTTGAGGCACACCTTATTGTTTTTAGGCAATCCTCATTGTTTTTTAGGCACACCTTATTGTTTTTAGGCAATCCTCATTGTTTTTGAGGCACTCCTTATTGTTTTCTGATATTACTTTGTCCTATTCGAAGGCTATCTAATTCGTTGAACGGTTAAAAAAATATGTAAAGGCTTTTCTGTTTTGTCTTGTGAGTACAGCTAACCTGAAATTTACTCATCCCCATTGGAAATATCCTGGTGTTACCAGAATCCATTTTAATACATTTAAAGACAGTGTATTTCTATTGCAAAACTTTCCACACGCGGATTATTTCCAATATTCATGCAACGTGTTTGATGTACTAAAGCCATGAATGCACGTCATGGGGCAGCCCCGGAACGTACATGTAGCGGTGACAACAATGCCACCAACCACAACCACCGACGACATGTAGTTTTAGAAAATAAAGTTCTTAATACCTTTCAATAAAGTTGATCAAACTTTAGATGTATGTAATGTTTCTTAAATGAGGCATAACATAGCCTTTTCTTCTCTTCTTTTCCTTCATCAAGATATATGTAGGTTAAAATCAGTATCTTGGTATCACCATATGTTGTTTTTTTTGGTCTGTTTTATTATAAATTACATTCACAGTTTTGTTATATGAGTTTGATGGTATGTGTTATCAAAAATCAAATATTTTCTGATTCTAGTATAGTCAGTTTGCAATTCAAAAAAACATGATAAATCTTAAATATCTTTAAAACCAATCGTCCAATATTGATGACATTTGACACAGGTTCATAAATTGACCATACCAACTCTGAAAGTAAAAATCAGAATTTTTCTTCAATTATTTAAAAAGTTTTCTTCTTTGTTCTATAGAGAAATTTCACCAATATTTACTGAAGGAAACGGTGGAGTAAAATCTATCATTCCATTGATCACTTACAGCTATATACGCAAAATCTACAATTTGCACGAAAATTGTAATACTATTTTACAGTTATCATTGAGGATTAAGTTAACATTGGTGGTAAACCAAAATGTTAAAACTGTGAGAGGCCTTTCCTTTCTATACTGGTCAGTATTTATAATGTTTCCTGTTGAAAAAAAGTATGACCAAGTAATAAAAGTTATGATGACCTCTAGTCCAGGCCTCAAACCTGTATGACATGTTTAGTGAAGGGTGAAGGTAATTTGCAGTGCAACTGATCTCATGGTCAAAAACTGGCTGTTGTATTTAATGAAGAAAACCTACGTAATTTTGACCCACAGAATGTCAAGACTTTACATAGACACTATGAATAAAACTTTTAAAATAATTTTCAGTTTAAGCTGTTAATTTTTTTGTAGAGTTGGTATAAGTGTTTTATACAAATGTGCCAAATATTGACTTTCTTTCTCTAATACTTAATGAGAAATTTGAATTTTATCGTGTTTTTTTGAATCGCTAACTGACTATAATAAGTATACTTTTTTCATACAGATACCGGTATCTTCTCATAGTTTAATCCAAAAGTATGTTAAAAACTCAACTGTCATACTATTTCCATACTGTCAAACATAAATTTTAATCGTTCATGCTGTTTTAGATTCAAACTGATTGAAATAACAATTCAAGTGACGTGGCTTTTAGTTACTTATCTGATGAGACTGCACGGATGCGTAGACTCATCTGAAATACAGATGGTCGCGAACGCACTTTGTTGTTTTTCTCGTGGCGCGACCCGTATATAGCTTTAATCTAAGTGTACACTGTTTTTGTTCTTAATTTGTTCTTGATATGTATATTGTTAGTTACGGGTAAAATTAGATCAATAATTTTTATACATGATTTGAGAGACGTTACACTTAAATGAACCTTCAGGTGATTGCGGTCAGTTTTAATCCGTACAGGTTATTCTGAATACAAACTGTTTTAAATCATAATTTGTGTGACGTGGCTCATATGATGTTAAAATCAGGGGTAGATATTTTTCGGGTGATTTGTTACATATTTTTATAACAGTTCATATAATAAATTTTGATAAAATATTTATGCATTGTGTTTACAATTGTCGTCTATGGTCAACCGTTGTACACGGGTTTGACTGTATAAATGAATTATACTCTAGGTGGATTAACACAAAACACCATTTCAATTAATAGATTTTTGTGATCATACAAAGTAGAAAACATGTTGTTAAGGCATGATTCAGATGATCGTCGTTAAAATAACCCTCAATATTTCACATTATTCTTCAGGAGGTGTATCATTTAAACCATAAACTTCGTCACGCTGTGTTTCACCTCTGTGTTTTATGTTCCCAGTTTCACGCCTTGGTGTCTCCGAGTGCTTTTGTACTTAAGGGACGTAAAACGCACCATTAGTGCCTTTTTACCTCCCAGTGTCTTTTTACGTCTTCTGGGATGTATTTCGCACCCCCAGTACCTTTTTACATCTTCTCTTCTGGGATGTAATTCGCACCCCCAGTACCTTTTTACATCTTCTGGGATGTAATTCGCACCCCCATTTCCATACTACTTATATTTTCTCGGCCAATGAATACCAGTCAATAATTCGAGTAACATATTTATAAAAAAACAAGGATTAGGTTTGTTTTCCTGATACACATCTAATTACTATTAGAGACAAATTTGATAAGTAGACGGTTAGCTCAGTCGGGAGAGCATTATCACAACTTTGCAAGTGAAGTTCCATGCCTTCGAATCCCGGTCAAGGTCCTGTTCTTTCCTCACCTTGTGACATTTGGCGCCTTCCGACTGAATAAAAATTGCGCCGGCTATTTTTTTAAAGGTAGTTCTTGTTTTACTATTATATGACAGAATCTCTTAACTCTTTTAGTGTATTAGTACAATATGCACTAGACGAAGTTCGCTTTGGATTGTTTTGTTTGCATATTTAAGAAATAATCTATGGCTTGGAGTGCTTTATCGAAATTGAAGCATTCCCAGGAGGTGATGTGCCTGGCGGAATAATTCACGAGGGCGAAGCCCGAGTGAATTATTACGCAGGCACATTACCGACGGGAAATGCTTCAATTTCGATAAAGCACTCCAAGACATAGATTATTTCGATTCTTAGAAGCCGATTTTTTGAAACTACTACGGACCTTTTTTCAGTTCGGCGGTAATGTGTAAAACAGCATAAATAGTAGCTGTTGGAATTCACTCCCCTATTCGGGCAACCATTCAAGATATCAAACATAACTATATTATACAAACTTATTTTAGTTTAATCATCTAATACATAAAAATATAAAAAGAAATACCTGACTGATATTATGCAGAAGACGTCAGATTCAGAACCTAACAAAGCAGCCAATCGATTTAAATGCGTACCGTTAATTTGAACTGTACAACGTTTTAACGTGGAGTAATGACGTCAGTGTGATGACGTAAACGTTTTCATTCATAGTTTTGTCTCCCGGAATCAAAACATTGTATAACTGTTAATCCTGAATTTCTTGGCCTTTTTTAAGGAAAACAAGGTGAGGGTATTCTAAAGGCTTACTTGACGCAATCAAAAATAATATTTAGGTTCTTAAACAAATCTTTTTCATGCGACTGATGTATTTATACTGATATTATTTCCATTTCTATATTTTATTTTTGTGCGGGAGTAAATTAGAAAAGTCGGAAGGAGCTACTTCCATGTCCGAAACTCCGCCTACTTTTCCGAGTGCTTTAATCATATTAATGCACTCGAATTGACTATAGAAATATACAGTAGGCATATTAGAATTGTGGTTAATTTTGGAATATAAAGCGATTATCAGGTTTAGACATTTCAAATACTTACTAAAACTACGTTAGAACAATAGTCCTTACAAAATCGTAATTATTGAAATTATTGAAATATTAACTTTAACTTCGAAAAGAAACTTCGATGATAAATATCTCCCTTACATGCCTATCAAGCACTCACGCTATGCATGACGGCTAATCATTCATCAGCTGCCTGTTTTTCAAACAGCAAATAACGTTCTCATGTCAAAATGAGAAATTGCACTGTTAATATTTCATTAAAATGAGTCTGGAAATTAGATTTGCTACATTGTTAAAGGATGACGGATCTTGCATTTTAGATTGTCTTTTGAACTAATTAGATGTTTGGTTAATGTCAACATCTCTCCTGTGGCTCTTTTGTACTGATTAAGACTCACTTATAATATAATAATGCGTCACAGAGACTGTTCGACTGTCCTGGATTTGTTATGCATTGGATTGTTCAATTTAGTTGACAGTGTCTGCGGAATAATTATATTATAAGGAATATATCAAGGTAGTCATTCACTGACATGATTTAAGATCATGCCCGGTACTAAAGAAACGCTCGTTTACAATGTTTAAATGATCTCTAACTAAAGGAGATTGCAATGTATTCGTTTGGAATACTCTCTATAACAACATGCTATGTATAAATTTGAATATACATATGAAATAAGATATCTTGAGGAATAATTTCAATTAAGTAAATTGAATGTTGACGCCGTTTCACTTTAAAATACTTAACATGATAATGTATCGTGCAGATTCGTGCAAGTTATTTGTTTTGACCGCGACAAAATAGTTTAAATGTAGACGTATTCAAATAATAATTGATCGACGTCGCGCGAAAATGGGCCACATTTGTAACAATGTTCGACAACAATTAATTGCACTTATGTTGTTGTCACCCTCATTAAAGCTGCTCGCTCTCAGATTTTGGTAAAAAAATAAAGTTCTTCAAACTGTATTTAAATAACTTATTTTAGAACATATGTAGTCATATAAAAAGTTTCTAGTATAAATTCCTGTCAAGTATGTCCATATATTTGAAATAATACGCTGCCAAATAATAAAGCGTTGCAAACGCTTTTGAAATTCCAATATAAACATATAGTGTAGCGGTGCCGTAAAACCAGCATTTTCATTCGATTTTTGCAAATTCCTACCTAGATTTTTTACTTATTTTGTTGATTCCAGCCTTTAATTTATATTTATGTATTAGTTTGTCATTTTTGAAAATTTTATTTTTTAACGGCAATTGAGAGTGAGCAGCTTTCAATGCAAAAGCAATGTCCAAATGATAGCCACTTTATCTTCCTACACATAAACAAACCATTTCATGTTAATCCTTCAAAACTATTGTCATGACAACAGCGATTCGAAATGATTCATTTTTTCCATTTAGATATACCCAATGAACAAAAAAACATATTATGGAAAGAGGACATGAAATATTTTAACAGATACGATATATATGGAAATAGAATCTAGTATATAATTTTGCAACCAAACATAGAGAATGCTGTTAGAAAATGTGTACGGCAATAATTTACTGCTCATGTAAATGCAAGTGAGTTTTGACGTCATATTGAGCAGACGTCATTTTTAGAGTGAACAATGATGCTTTAGGTTTACTTTTTCAAAATGTTGACATTTTGTTTCTTGCGTACTATATCGGGGTATAGACAGTTTTCACCAGTGCTAAAAATCTAAAATACATCCCCCATGTAATACATGTATGACTCTCTCGGATTATTTGTGACGTAACGTCATTAATATTGTATCGTCACTTTCCCAACCACAGCATCTGAATTACGTTTCGATTGAGCTAAACACTTCAAGAAACTGAAATAGTTTTTGTTTAAGTGTTCAGCTCAATCGTGACTGTGATTGGGACCTGTGTTTTTCCAGAACACTTTCATGTTGCCATATGATAGGCTACAGTTTATATTTACAGCGAAACGGCTTTCATTATTTTCTAACATTTTTACATCGACTTATTTTTGTTAAGAGATTATTTCATTCCCAGCTGTGTAATATTGTCTTATTTTGTCGTTATATTATGTGAAACTTACGAGCTATCTTGCGTAAATATCACGTCTACGTGATATATTATCATGCATAACTGACATGTTATCTTTGTTAAATACAGTGTTAACTTTTTCAAAATACTTCTTGTTAAAAAATTAAGCTGTTATGTCAAATTAACGTATTACCATCTTGCATTCACATGATATCCTGTCAAAGCATCGTGCAATTTTGTTACAATTGACTGTTATGTCAGACCCACATGTCATATTCTTAAAGCTTGTCTAAGTAACGAAATAGTACATTTATGTCAAACAGCCATGCTATCTTCTTAAAAGTTTGTATTTAATTAACATAAATTAAAATAAAATTTTGTATTTAATTACCATGACTCTCAGTTAACAAGACAACTTGTAATGTCTTAACATAAGACAGCTCTGACCTTCCATAGGATGCTCCCCGAAGAAAATGTGTATTGACGAAAAGTAAATGTAAGAAGTAAATATATCATATTTGATTTTAATGAAATAGACATTTACGTAACTATAGAGGTAGGGCAGTTGTTTAATTATACAAACACATGTCACAATAACCAATTCTTCTTCAAGATTGTACTTCAGTTCAGTTTCCTACATTGTGTATATACAATGTTACTGTATTTTGTATGTTCTTCAATCCTTTAATGTCGTCGTTAAGTCTGATCATACTAAAACATAACCAGTGACCGTGGAGTCAGATACAAAGTTTGAATATCAATGGTAAAACACTAGCAAATCATGTGTCTTTCATTGAAAACGTTCGTATAAAAAACATAATTGAATTGAAGTTCTTCTGATCAACACATGTATTAATACATTGTAACACGGCGATTGATTTGTTTTCGTTCAAAGTTGGATTGCCTTGTTTAATTGTTCAGTACACGATCGTTGGTCCAATCTTAAGTACCATGTTCATATCAATATTTTGAAATATTCTCTTTTCATAGTTCATGTGTAATTGAATTAATTCTGATATTTTCTTTTATAAATACGTTATCCCCAGACTCAAATAAAACGGTTAAAGATTGCTCTGCTAATTTGTACGGCACTTGTTTTATTTCTTTTAATTGCAAAACGTGATTATCATTATGCAATATCAGCAAATGCTTCCAAGAAGTCGGTTAAATGGTTAAAATGTAGTTGAAAAGTCAACTGATGTTTTAATCATCATTTTGTAATAAGGTTCTACTTTTCAGTTGAACTTCAAAAATCAGGATAACTGTTTTTTTGTTGCGAAATTAATGACAAAATTTATAATTTACTTTTCTTTGTAAAATAATTTTCTACTAGTCTGTACAGTTTAATGTAAGCTTATCGCTACAGCCTACCTTCTCTCAAGCTTTCTTGTCCTAGATATTTATTATAAAAGACGTCGAAGTGCGTCAAGTTTGTAATATATCGTGTTTAAATATACAATTATGCTATACTTTAAGTGATTTTTTAAAGCATACGCGTGTATAACCATTTATAGCATTTACAATGTACTTACATTTGTATATGGAATTAAATATAAACTTGATATAAATCAATTCGTGTCAACGCAGGGTTCGGGCACTGCTTTACATAGATCGATGTCCCGGAAAAGGTCCATTTACGCGCAGAAAAATATATGTTTCAAAGACAGACTGACATTGCGAAAAAATGATCGAACGCCTGTGAAATTTAAGCTGAAATAAACAATCGAGTAACACAATCAGTGTACCCAGAAGCCATTTCACAGGTCTTGTCTGTTTATTTTTGGAAATAACACACGATGGAAAAGTGTCTTTGGATCGCTGTACGCTGTGGTTTTTATCAAATGTCCACTTGTTGACTGAGAGACATTTACACCGCCTGACTATTTGAGCAGGACAGAAACAAGTCATTAAATACTTCAGCCAGTCTGTCACAAATTCGCTCCTATGTAATAACGCTCGTTTTTAAAATAAGATTTTCCATAACTCAATCATCTAAGCAACAGTTTGCGGAGAAGAGGCACAAACCACTTCAAAAAGCAATCAATCTTCGCAATGCATGTACAGTCCAACTTCCACAAAACTAGACCTCCCTAGAGCACCAAACTCGTAAAAAGGCCGTCGCGTCAATTTTGTAAAGAACCGATCTCTCCATAAAAACACCTATCTACAACATTTCGATGGGTGTTCGCTCCTAAGAAGTTGCACAGTACATGTACAATGTCATACATTTACGTGCATAACACAATCTTTCGTAAGTTTATTTTTACAACTGTTCCGAAATCGGATACTTGTGTAAAACTATCATTTACACACATCTAGGTAAAAGTCAGTGATCCTACTGTAACATGGTATTGTTTTCACAGGCACTCTAAAATTTTGAAGACTTTTTATGGTCCAATCAAGGTCACCGATGATATGGTAATGGTCATAAACTCAGGGTTGTTTGTGTGTTTACTAATTTTGTGTACTGCTTATTAGTGTTTGTTGTGCTTAGCAATTTATGTCATTATTTACATTTTGTAAAATCATAAAAATTCTGAACAACTAGATTATGGAGAAAAATCTCGCACTCAACGAATTTTGAGTTTTCCTTCTTGAGTGGTATAACGCATTTTTTTCTAGAAAGTACAATGGTATTAATGGTTATGCAAAATAACAGTAACAGCTAGGCTCATAAATCATCAAGCTCTTGTTTTTATTTAGTTAATTATAAAAGAAAAATAATGTATATGTAGACAGTCTAGCAATTTGCAACTAAATTGAAATATAACTATAGAAAATAAAAATGCGCAAAACTTAATATTTCTTAACTTAACAAAGGTGTTTCATCAAAATTTAGTGTATGCTTTATCTTTTTCTGGAGTAACTGCTTGATTTTGGATAGTGTAATAGATTTTGTTTGTTCGTTCTTTTGACATAAACTCTGGAAAAGTTCATTCTAATGTATCGTATGAGTCCATCATTTCCAAAATTGCACTTATTATTAGTTGAAAACACTCTACACTGATTTTTACAGTGTTGCCAATGCGTTTAGTAAACGTAAAACATAGTTTCATTCAAGACTGTCATTAGCAAAAGTAAAAAATTATGTACAATCATGTTCTATAATACTAATTTGTAGTACTAACAACAGCAAAGAAAGAAAATCGCTAGACAATTTTGTCGTCATGGACTTATTATAGCTCTGAAAAAAATGTAGTTTGTTAATCCTAAGATGAACTTCCATGTACCTTCTGAGTGTGTACATTTACATTCACATAAGCTCAATTTTGGGAAAGACATTTCTTATTTTTCGACAAAAGAGTGTATTTGAATGACTTATTTGTTTTGAAGAAATTCTGTCAATTTTTTATGTAATTTAAACGATATGAGAAAAACTGAGTAGGCTCTTGTGATATTGGAGTTTCAAACGAAAGGGCAAGATGACTATATTATATTGGTCACCTCAGAATATCTGCAGCACAGCCTGGACCCACATGCGCATACAGAGCATCAAATCAAGTTCATCAAAACATGTGTCCCAACAGATTTTCATGCCGATTTAGGACAGAATTTGAAAAAGTGTTTACATTGTGTTTTTATATGATTTGAGCTGGGACCTAGTTTTTGATTCAATGTTATCTAGTTTCAAAGCATTCCTAAGATATATGAAGACAAACAGTCTGACCAAGTTTCGTGCTAATTAGAAACGATTGTTGTCTTTAAGGGGTTCGCAAGAATTTCTCACCATTGGACCAGTCAACAGACTCAATTTCTAATCAGACAGAACGGTTTCCTGTAGAATGTTTACAAGGTTTCCCGATAGTAAACCTGTTTTAACTCTCTGAATCTCGTTTGAGTATCATTCCAGATTTTATGAATATATATTTGGGTGATTCCGACCCTCTTTCCTGATAATTTTCCTAATAATTGGGGGGGGGGATGTAGTCTGTTAAGTGTTAATAATGTGGTATCTATAGACAGACAGGCATGCGAACATGCAAGAGTAAAACAGGTTTTGGAATAAATCAATTTTCTTTTGAAAAATATGTCTGCGAATTAATCCATTTTGCAGCAAGTTTATGAATTAAGCCCGTACAGTTTCAACTAACGATTCGACGATGTGAAATTTCTAAATTTTGCTTGGAATAAACAGTTTAAACCCATCCATTATTTGAGTTGAATGTTGCCAGTCAGTCCCCGTCGAAATAATCATTGTCATTACAGATGTATACTTTAGACAGACAAAGACTTCAAGTAACAACTTTAAGGTGCCTTTTATCAATATTGTATATAGTTTAAAATTCAAGAACTGCTCTGATTCGATAAAGAGTTTGATACATGTTCCGAATGATAGATGACTTAAGCTGAAACTCTGTCAAGATTAAGGTAATTTTAAAACATGTGAATATGGTCTGACCGTCAGAAGCACATTCAAAAATCAAGTTTTGTAGTTCGCAAAATCATATATTCTGTTAGCTTTTTGTAAAAAGATGGAAAATTGTGCTATTAAATTAGTAAGTCACCAAAATAAAACATATCAAAAGAGAAAACGCATATGGTCTTATTTTTCATCGTATTTTACGTGTATTTCAGCATAAGTACAGTTGTTGCAGGAGGGTAGTTTATTCTACCATCGTTTCTAGGGAGATCCATTAATACACGTAAGAGACTGCAAACTGTTATAAAGATAGACAGGTCGGTAGCGGCACTCGGACCCAGGAAACCCAACCAGTGAAAGGATTACATTTGTAGTTGTTTTAAGTCGGCGGCCTAACAACCGACTAGGGAGGCTGGTCTAACCGACTGACAATGTCATGGACTTGTAATCGTGGTTTTATTAGAGAGGTCATCACTATATGTTTTATCATTCAGGTTATAAAAGGAGCAGTTACAATGTAGTATCATTTGCAGCAATAATTGATTTTGAACGGGTTCCGACAAACACTTAGTGATAATATACATTAAAAAATTGTCATGTAAATCTACTCTTTAATATTTAATTCCCGTTTAATAAAATTGAATTATATATACAATGCATAATAATAGAACTAGTGAATTAAAATGGCAAACTGATCAAATGCCCCCACACCCATCGTTTGAATAATGTTTACATTTAATGTAAGTTTCATGCGAAAAACGCAGATGTGAAAAGAAATCAACGCAATCTTAATTCCTCTTTTATTACAAAAAAATGTATTACTCTGTGACAATAAGGAGTTTGATATCTCGTGCTTCTTTTATTCACGTTGTATAGATGCGTTTGAATTCGTTTAATATGCTAAGCAAAGTGTTTCATTTCGCCTAATTTGATAAAAGTATGCATATGCAATGTTTCTGTACTCTCATTTATATGAATGCGACATAGCATCTCTAAATTTATATCACCACACTCATTCTGTCCTCCTTTTGTGTTATTAAGAAAAAATACGACACATTCAGTAGAGCTTATCATTTCGTGTTAACTTCTATTCAAGAACGTTTCTTACTGGGTAAAACATTTATCAAACATTACAATATCGAGTTACGAGACCTCCCGACTGATAGCATTAATCTTGTAGTGATAGACATGTTTTAATGTTATTTTAGTGTTCTTGCTGTGATACTTGTACTTTTAAACTTCGACATTTATAAATAGTTTTGTGGATTATTTTTCGGTGCAGCCGTATTAAGCTCGCTATTGACCGGAAGTATGGAACTCTTCAGACAAGTAGAATGTATAACATTTTTTGACGCTGTAAGGCACCTTCTAATTGGATAATACAGGGTATATGAAATTACCGCAAACAAATAAGACAGAAAAAAGGACCGAAAACAACTTTTATTTTTCAAAAGATAATGTATAATTTAAGTTGTAAACAAATGAAGGAATTTGTAAATAATGAATTATCATAATCAACCAGTATTATCTCTAGAAAAACAGATTGTTTCCGGTCGGCAATATTTGTTTTTAGGTCTTTTTTGGTCATTTTACATGATACTACGATATTTACAAATTTCTTGAATGGGTCAATAATCTTAAGTAGTTCTACTATAATAATTCATATTTATCAACATAATATGTTGTAACCTCCAAATTAATGTAAATTGTAAGTGTAGAGTATTTATACTTTCTCGGCCAGTGAATAACGGTCAATTATTGGAGTAGCATATTTATGACAAAAACAAGGATTAAGTTTACTTTCCAGATACACAGATATTAGGGATAGCATTAGGTTTTTCAACTTTGCAAGGGAATGTACATGGGTTCGAACTCAGTTTAAGGTTGTGTTTCTTTCCTCACCATGTGACATCTTTGTTTTATTGTTTATTGTCACATGCTTATTTATCAGTTTTAATGTTAACATGTTTATACCTGTTGTTTCTGTACTAAGGTTTTCTCTTTTTTCTCCGTTTTTT
The DNA here is from genome assembly GCA_022818135.1 of Saxidomus purpurata. Classification (NCBI taxonomy): domain Eukaryota; kingdom Metazoa; phylum Mollusca; class Bivalvia; order Venerida; family Veneridae; genus Saxidomus; species Saxidomus purpurata. Next base: position 9,003,359 of record JAFMSR010000015.1, read on the forward strand.
GCCGTTGCTTTTTCCCTTCTTCCGCTTCTGCCATATTTTAATCTTCAGGCAATTAAGTCTGTACTTGTTGACTGAAAGCCCCGTCTGTAGTGTGATGCCTGTCTTGCATTTGATTTAAAAACTGCTGATAAAAGAAGATTTTTTGTGTAGGATGTGTAGGGAAACCTTAGTCTTGTATATACGCAAAGAAGTAAAGATAGAGTCGTACAGTGCATTAACTGTTACGACGGCAGTTCATTTCATCGATTATTGCAGACTCAACTACAGACAGGGTCATATCAGCAGTACACTCGATGACAATTTGATTGGAGTCCTGGTATCAAACAGAGATATAACTTCTTGATTGTCCGACAAATGAAGCATACCATCTTCTTAAAGATGAGACTGGTTGTCTTCACCCTAGTTATTGCTATCTGTCCATATCTCCTACAAGATAAGTATTGTGAAAGAAGTAGAAGCTTGAAAACTATGATTCATTTTGAAAAAAATGTTCCACTGGCGCTATTTCACTTAAAAAAGACATGATGGTGATCTATTTCTTTTTTTGGTTAGCTGTTTGTTGTAATCCAATCCTCAGAATTTTAAAATATTTGACGGAGTTAGTAAGATGAAACTGTATGTATATAGCTGCATTTAAATTATGTGTCATGTGAGACACTACACTTTTACTCCTATTCAAAAAGTATAAACGTGATCAAAATGAACAGTCGTTAGAGTTTAGAGTACTAATAAGGCATTAAATATACACGTTAACTACTGGGGTTAATAAAGTTAACTTGATTTATAGCAGTACATGTAACAGCTACCACTCTTAAATGTTTGTGGTAAAATATTAATAACAAGATAAAAGCAACGTCTTTTAGAAAAAGGGACTCTTTTACTTCTGTCTGACACTTCTGTTTATGTATTTAATTTATTCTCTCGTTTATACACTAGCATGTTTCTATCAAAATCAAATTTTTATTCCATGCACGATCATTGACCAAATAATCGATCCAATAACAATCGCTCAATTTCAATTGCATTATCACTGTTTTATGCAGCACTTGATTGAAATGATTTGGTTGATGTCTATGCACTATCCATACACTTCACTAAAATAAAACGGTTTGTTATGGAACTGCTATTTGAGTCAATTTTTTTTCCACGTCATTTGTTTCCTTTGAACGACAAAAATATGTATGTTTGATCACTACGCGATATTGAATATATTGGTCAGAGAGTCAATAACAAGTTAGGTATCTGATGCCTTAAAGAGGCACTCCCTACATCTAGCAAATTATATTCTCGAAACATAGATTATGTGTTCAATGAACGTAAAATGACAAATAAACACTATTTCAAAGAAGAACCTGTGGCGAAAAATGCTTCATTTTACCACAATTAATCAATATTTAGGCTTTCTGTAATAAATCGCATCCACCCTTTTATTGTACAACAACAACTCTTCATACATTATTGAATGGTTTACGGTACTGCAGTATATTTTAAACGGCTGATTTTATAATAATATATGATAATGACTGGGAATATATAGCTGAAACTTTAGGTTAAGTCATACTTACGGAAGCACAGAGGTGACATGTGGGATTTTTTTTATATTATCTCGTGGCCACGCGATAATAAAAAAAGAAAAAACGAAAAACTAAACGTTATCGCGTGGCTTTGAATTATTAAAAAAAACGAAAAACAAACGTTATCGCGTGGCCACGCGATAACGTAAAATAGAAATTCGATATTCAAAAGTTATCGCGTGGCCACGCCATAACGTAAAATAGCTTTTCACTTTGTTCTTTTTTATTATACTTGGCCAAAGTATCTATTATTTATATTTTGAGTTTTTTTATTATCGACATCCACGTTATAGGGTTGTCCTTTAATACTGTTTTTCTTTTTTGCATTAGCCTGCTTTCCGTAGTCTACCTCGATATAGAGCTCTTATATGTTGTTTTGTCATATAATATGATGGTTTTTATTATGTGGCCAGAAACGTTCTGTTTTCAAGTTTTCCTGTGTTTAGTATCACGCCACGCAATAAAATTATTTCGTCAACTTTTGTTTCGCGTGGATACGCGAAAACTTGCTTAATTCCTTGAATTTTTTTTTTTATCCAAATGTACTGCAAACGATTCATGGATATATAACGTTTGTACTTTAAAACTTCTAATACATCTTTAGTGCTTGTGTTACGTACATTCAAAAGTTTAGTTTATTGACATTCTTCTTTTTCGAATATCACGTCCATAAAGTTTACGTTTTTCGTTTTTGCTTTTTTATCAGCACGCCACATAAAGATAATATTTCACATTGCAAAGAATTGCCACATGAACCAATTTATCATAATTAGTTTACTGCCAAAGTATTTATTAGCTGCTCGCTTTATATTTTGAGATTTTTATGAAAACATACAGTTATAGGGTGTATCCCTTTAATACTGTTATGCATTTCATTTAAGGCACATAGCTACCTCCAGTATAGAGTTCTTATACAAACTAAACCTGTACATTTGAAATTATATTAGTGACGATGGCTTTTGACATAAGTCCCAATAGAACTCAGATGGTCTAGGCTGACGTAAACTAAACCCATTATGCAACGGATTTGTTCGCAAAAAACTACCTAGCTTCACTTCCTTGTTGTTCTAGCCATAAATGTACTGCAAACGTATATCACTTATAGATATATATCATTTTCCGGAAACTTTAAGCGAGCAGCTCTAATAATATCTTTAGTGAATTCAAAAAGTACTCAAGTAACTGACATGCTGTATGTGTAAGGAAGCATATTAAGTAAGAAGATTTTATCGGAAGCTTTGCAGAACGATTTTAAACTTAATCATTTCAACATAGAACAGAACTGCTACATGAAGCAATTTATCACTATTTACAGTAATTAGTCTGCCATAATTTTAATAAGCTGTTTAGCTTTATGATTTTGATGAAAACATAAAGTTATATATATGTCAAACCTTTCTGAAAATATAATAGTCACATAAAAAGGTTCCAGCATAAATTCTTGTAAAATAAACCTGTACATTTGAAATTTTACGTTAGTTACAAAGGCTTTTGAATATCCCAATATAACCAGATAGAGTTTCGGTGCCGTTAAACTAAACCCATTTGCAATGGAATTTTGCAAAATACTACCTAGTCTTTCACTTACATTGTTGATTCTAGCCATTACTTTTACATCGCTTTATGTATCAGTATATCATTTTTGATAATTTCATTTTTTCGACCGGAAACTGTGAGCGAGCAGCTTTAATACAATGTTTGAAAAAACGTACTCAAGCAACATACTTGCAATATATGTACCAGGAAGCATTAATGTACATTGAATATTTTATCGGAAGCATTGCAGACGATTTAAAACTTCATCATTTCAACAAGAACCGAAATACAAAGCAATTTATCACAATTTTTCAATCATAAAGGTACAAACATTTTTAATACAGTGTTGAACAAAAGCATCATTCCGCCAAATTCTCGCAAATGTTTTCTTAGTAGTTTCTGGTAGCAATTTGCAAAAGAAAAACAGGTAAGACAAATGTCACTTTCTATTAAATAAGTATGCGTACATGTATGTGCCGACGCCTAATTATTAATAAGTTTTTACGTAAAGCTGTAAAGCAAATCATGAAAATATAACAAAGTAGACAAATTTCTTTCCGGTATTTGTAGTATCAAAGTATTGGTATACTTAATTTTTACAAAGCAACTTCTTTTCAAAATTAAACAATGCTTTCAACTGCATCTGAACTAAATATTTCGTTGATTAGAGACGAACAAGTTTCAAGTTTTATTTCTGATCAAGGCTTATTACAAGCACGTGATAAACATGTACATTTGTCATATCCTAGCATCAATAAACATGTGATATTTTGAGGAACAAATACACAATTCTGTATATTACAGATATAAATGTAGATTTCTGTGCGATACCTTTATAAAGTACAAGAAATTTAGGAGAATGAGTCAATATTTGAAGGCAAGTTTTACCGGTTTAGTTTTGTTACTGGTACACATTAAATCACACAATCTAATAGAATTTGTATTTCTACAATAATACTTAGATAAATAAGATTTCCTAACATCAAGAAAATAGGGGCATTCAAATCAATAGTGAAATTCGTCCCCTATACATTTACAATATGTGCAGAATCTTTGGCTTCTTTTCAAGATTAAATTTCTACCTTTTGCAATTGGTAATTTATGATTTAGCGTTCTGAATTTCCACATTGTTATAACAAGATTTCTAGGTAAAATATCGAGATACTTTTCAAAAGTTAACTCATTTTCATGCAGTCTATACATAATACACTTAGATGACTGATCAATTTGAAGGGGAGCGGTGGTGTAGAGGTTTAGGTGTCTGCCGCTCATCCCGGAGGTTGCGGGTTCGAGCCCTACCAAAGTCACGACCGTACCTCCTCATATGACACCAGTACTGGTTTTTCCAGGAAGCGGACTCGAGAGTGACTCGATAAGCTCAAAGCTTTCTTCACAATCGAGCTAAAATAAATTAGTATAAACTAAACTAATTTGACTGGACCGTTCCTGTAAAACTTGATCTTCCAACCTTTTCTAAACAGCCAATTTAAAAGCATTTAAATTACATATTTTTTTATTAACATAAAAGTAAGACAATTCCAAGTCATCTAATGTTTTTAAACAAATTTCAGCCATGGTGAATTAATAACATCATTACTATGCAAATTAAACATCGTTCTATATAACAAATTACTAATCTTACTATCTTTATCAACCAACACATTTTCCTAATATGTCAATACTCTACATTTTATTTGAACTGAAATAGGTTTAATACCCAGTTCACCATAAACCATAACAAATCAAAGGACTGAAAGTACTGGAGAATCGATTGTTTCTGAACAGCACAGACTGTACATATACATGAGTAAATATCAGGAAAACCCTTACACGAGTAAAATTGTAAACAGGAGACACAACTGTCCACAAACGTTGACCTTTAACCATGTGTGTAAACTTTACTTTTGAGATAGGAACCCATGTGCTTTCCTTTTGCATTCAGTGACTATGTTCAACTACCCTATGAAGTATCATAGCTGTGAATGGTAACTGAGAAGTAAATTTTAACAAAACGGAACTAAAATTCAAAGTTTGCACAACTTTTAATGTCATTCAAAAGTTATGGGATTTGAACATTAAGGGTTGATTATATTGTGCAAATTGATTGATTCGGAGTTAACGTCGCACGCAACAGCAAAGGACATATGACAACTTCCAGCTTTCACGGAAGAGGAAGACCCTGGGTGCCAATTCGGGCATTATTTCAGTAAAGGGATGGCACCTGGGTAGAACCTAGATAGCTTCCAGACATAAAAGAATCCGACCAAAGTAGGGCACCAACCTACAGCAGTGAGGAACATGTGCTGATCGGTCGGTGGCCTTAAACACTCGGCCACAAAGGCCATTGTATGATGCCAAGCAGTTGTCTGCAGTTTCAAAGCTTTAATGGTTACAATGTACCGAGAAAGTGAATTTTAAGAAAGCTTAACCAGATTTAAGGCGACACTGCCGACTGACGTCAAGAAGGTAATGACAATGGCTCCTCTGTTTTTCACAGAAGAGCTAAACATTTATAAATCATTATTTTGTTATTGATTCAGTATATACCGATTGTAGGACAAGTACTTTCAGCTTATATTAACTACATCGATGAGTGCTTCCTTGGGCTTTGACAAATACTCGCTCCGAATTAACGGATTTTGAAGGTCTTAGTAAAAATGGACCAGGATGAACTAAAATAATAAAACAGCAAGTATTCTTTAATTTGCTAACTCAAAATTAATTAACATTCCGGTTTCAATTGCTTCTAAAATCTAAATACATTGATGTCAATGTTGATGAAAGAACGGAAAATAAACGGTACCGTTCCAGCTTGCAGTAAGCCTTCCCAGTACTCTGTGATGGGCAGTTTTTAAATCCCACTGGGACGAAACTGTTTTGATTTCTGTCCTCTGGCCTGTTTCGTCGGGCCCTTAAGGGTGTTTCTCTTGGTGCTCTGCCTTCTGCAAAGGCATTGAGTACATACGTTTTTTGGTTCTCAAGGTTTGCTTTTTATATATTTATACACGAGCATTTTTGTGTTTTACATACCATGCCTTTTGTTTCCATTGCGTGTGTTAGAGATTCACCTAGCAGGGATTACTTTTATTTACACTGTCCTGTGACTTTGGAACATGGTGGGGGTAAGAGTGAGGTTGGGTGCGCACCATAAACCGGTTTAAGCTCCCCAGTGGTGTTTTTGCCACTGACCGTTCCAAGGCGGTGCCCCACTGTGTTCCTTTAATTGTTCGTTTTGTCCTCGTGTGTTTGCTTTGTATGCTAGTGTGTGTTGGTAGTGTATATGTGTGTGTGTACATGATTGTTTGTGTGTTTCGTGTGTGTGTGCGTGTGTATGTGTGTGTGTGTGTTGGTGGTGTGCGCTTCTGGGTGCTGTGGGGTTCGTTTTGGGGAGGCTGCGTTTTTGGTACGTGGCATTCCCTGTTTGATATTATTTTTGTTTTTATTGATACAAAGTATCACAGCAGACCCACAAAAACACCTGTCATGTAAAAATTCTAGAAATTGTTGGTGGTTGATGTTGAGGCATGGCCGCAAAAGAACTCAAGGAAATCAATTCTGGTTGAACAAGCAAAACCTGACACGACTACTGACTGACCTGTAGTATCGAAACTTACTGTTATCGAATAATATGTATACAGTATGTCTTAATTTATCATTGCCATTATCCTCATTAGTTTGACATGAATGAAGATTTTTATGATTATTTGCCGTAAAACATTTAAAAATGGTTTAAAAACTGTAAATGATAAATAAACCAGAAGAAAAAAGTAAAAAAGAAAACTTTGTCTGGGTTTCGAACTCATGTCCGTTCAAATCCGACACAACAGTTTTAGGTACAGACGCCTGTACCAATTACACCACGGATGAAGGGAAAAAACAAGTTTATCTCTATTTTTCTATCCAAGTTGTTCGTTCGCGCATTAATAGTGTTAACGATTAATTACAAATTCAAAGAACAACAGCAAAATAAAATTATGCTATTCTGAAATGTTTTGAAATTATTTAGATTTTTCTATATAATTTTGAAAACAGAAGACAGTATAATGCATAACAACTGAATATATGGAACTACTTGTTTGTATGTTGTGTGTTCCGCCGTTAGGAATCTATACTCTGTTAACATTGAATAGATTGAAAATAATCGATCCAAAAAGCTAAAATAAAATCCCGACTGAGTTAACTTATGTTTACTGGCACACTCGTGCATTACTCAGCCTGAACAAAGGTATATTCTAAAAGATCCTTTATAGTAGGCTAAGCAATACAGTCCACGACTGTGTAAGAAAGAGAAACTGTACATATTGTATGTTTGTACTACTGTTGTATACAAGACAAGTATGCATTAATACGCTGGCCGCTCGTATTTAACAAACGTTAAAAATGATTTTTAAACCATAAACAAGAGGGCCATAATGACCCTATATCGCTCACCTGACTACCATTGGCTATAATACAAGGGCTCATGATTCTAACATAATTCGTAGAGGTCCACTACACAATGCTAAGTAACATTCCAAATATCTATTCTCTGCCTGTCGGCCTTCTTGTTTTTTTTAGTTTTCCCTATATAATTCTATGTGAAATCAAGTCACCTCCCTCCTCCACCCACCCTCCCGGGAAGAGTTAATTTTGACCTGCGGTCATGATTTGAACAATCTTGGTAGAGGTCCACTAGACAATGCGACATGCCTAATATCTAAGCTCAAGGCCAATGTGGTTCCAATGACCGTTCCAAGGCGGTGCCCCACTGTGTTCCTTTAATTGTTCGTTTTGTCCTCGTGTGTTTGCTTTGTATGCTGGTGTGTGTTGGTGGTGGTGGTGGTGTGTGTGTGTGTGTGTGTGTACATGATTGTGTGTGTGTACGTGTGTGTGTGTGTGTTTGTGTGTTGGTGGTGTGCGCTTCTGGGTGTTGTGGGGCTCGTTTTGGGGAGGCTGCGTTTTTGGTACGTGGCATTCCCTGTTTGATATTATTTTTGTTTTCTTGTTTTCAAAGAAGATTTTTTAAGTTTTCCCTATAAGCCTATGTAAAACTAAGTAACCCCCCCCCCCCCCGTGCGGGGTCAATTTTGATTAGGGGGTCATAATTTGAACAATCTTGGTAGAGGTCCATTAGAAAATGCTACATACCAAATATCTCAGCTCTAGGCCTTGTGGTTTCAAAGAAGAAGATTTTAAAAGTTTTTCCTATATAAAGCCTATGCAAAACTAAGTGACCATCCGTGCGGGGTCAATTTTGACCCGGGGGTTATTATTTGAACAATCTTGGTAGAGGTCCACTAGACAGTGCTACATGCCTAATATGTAAGCTCAAGGCCAATGTGATTTCAGAGAAGATTTTTTAAGTGTTTCCTATATAAAGCCTATGCAAAACTAAGTGACCACCCGCACGGGGTCAATTTTGACCCGGGGGTCATAATTTGAACAATCTTAGTAGAGGTCCACTAGACAATGCTACATGCTAAATATCTAAGCTCAAGGCCAGTGTGGTTTCAGAGAAGAAGATTTTTTAAGTTTTTCCTATATAAAGCCTATGCAAAACTAAGTGACCACCCGCGCGGGGTCAATTTTGACCCGGGGGTCATAATTTGAACAATCTTGGTAGAGGTCCACTAGACAATGCTACATGCCAAATATCTAAGCTCTAGGCCTTGTGGTTTCAGAGAAGAAGATTTTTAAAGTTTTACCAATTTGTTGCCATAGCAACCAGAGTTCTGAATGGAATAGAATTCTTTGAACAACTTTGATAGAGCTTCATGCAAGGAACATCCCTGCAAAGTTTCATCAACATTGGCCCAGTGGTTTCAGAGGAGATGTCGTTTTAAGGAAATGGTGGACGGACGGACGGACGTACGACGGACGGAATGCGATCCTAATAGCTCACTCTTGCTCTTTGCCAGGTGAGCTAAAAACGCGGGAAACGATATGCTGTAAACATGACGTCATATTGCGACGCATCACGTTAAATGAGCGTTCGCATATAAAGTAACGCTTTGCATTTATTCACCTTTTGTAATATATGGTCATGTTAAAATCCAAATGACATCCTTTTCGATGAACACCGCTGGAACGGATGTTATTTCATAATTTATGACTTTCAAGCTAACGCTGCTATTTCTTTTCTCTTAATGGAATATATTTGATTACAGCTTGTGGCCGATGTTTAACTGCAGCACATGAACAAAGCGCATTTATTAAGGTTTTTGTTAAAACAATTATACAGAAAAAAAATCAAAATCGCTTAAGACACGCTGTAACTTATTGCATCATGCTTCCTGTGAAAAGTTTATGTCATACGGAAAAAAACTGCAAATACAAGTGTCTTTCTTTTAGTTATATAGTTTCGTTGTGAGCAAAACGTGTGTTAGAAATATTTCTTAAAACAAAAATACACGATATCTTAGAGAAAGCTACATATATAATATTCATTACTTAAATGCCTCGATCAATACATATGTTTAGCACTTCTAAGCACAAAATGCTCATGGTGAACAATTGCGACCGCGTGATTTCGTCCGTCGTCAGCAATTAGTTTAAAAGATAAAATTTCACAGGTCTGGATTTGAGAAACAATGTGTCTCTGTATTTTATCGTTTATTAAAATGAAGTCAGAAATTCGGATGCGTAGTAGCACGAATGATTTTATTTTTCATATACGAACGACTGGCTATATTTTACAGGGACAAATTTATTATTTCGATTTAACATGAAATTGTCTTCGAAAAAATTTCCAGACAACGAGAAGCAACATTCCGTTGTTAATTACTTACATGGAATGCGATTGGACGCGCCGGTCATCTGCCGCATATGTTGCCCGCGGAAAACATGATGTACTTTATCGTAGATCAAAAAGTTGCGGATCGTGTTAGAATGGTCCTTAAATTGTCCTCTACTAAAATTATTCACATGGTTCTGTTTCGCTGCACATAATAGCCGCCAGATAAAAAACATGCCTAACACGTATAGAAATTTAGTTGTAGCGTTGTCTAGAATAGCTCTGTTATCAATTTGTTCAAACTTTGACTCTTGGTTCACTTGTTTTATGTAGATCTATAAAAGAAAATACTTCAACAATCTGCTTTTCCAAAACGATGCGAACCAGAAATTAGATAGTATGTAGCATTGCATAGTCGTCCCCTGCCAAAACTGTTCACATTGTCCATAGAGTTAAGATTGACACACCCCAATTATTTTACACAGACTAAGAAGAGAAAACTTCCGAAAAGCTTCTTATTAGCAATTTCTAGGTATAGAACTTAGATATTTGGTGTATTGACATCGTCTTGTGGTCCTCTCCCTATGTTCTTAATAGCACCTTGGTCGAAATTAGATACGGTCTTTTGATCTACACTTACTTTCTTATTTGTTTTTTTCAAATTACAGTGATGATATTTGGACCGTAAGTTTAAGAATTGTCAATACCTTGGATGACCTTGATTTTGACCTGTTTACATTCTCTTTTGTCATTGAAGCTACAGCAAAACCATAAAGACCATGTGTTTACTTTTGCCAATGACACTAGTCTATTGTTTACCTTCTATAATGGCAAATGGTTTCCAAGTGAGCAGTCATTGCCCTATTTATTAATAACATGCAAATTGTCAGCCAGACAGGCTATTCTTACATACGTTAGCTTCTAATTCAAATTTATTTCTAATAAATTTGTAATGTTCTCTGTTTTCAAAACGCCTCTACAAATGTATTTTCTCTGAAAAGTGGATTAAGGAAAACAAGATCATGCAAAAAGACATTAATATCTGCCATCAGCAAAGTCCTCGAATATCTGTTTTGTTTGGAATATCTTGTAAATGACACCGAGTGTTCTTTCATGGACATTTGATCAATACCGTGGTTTGTGAAGTGCAATTGTGAATTTTAGATCACATTTACGTCAAATATAGCTTCTGATATAAATAGAAAAGGCTGTAGTTCTTATATATATATGGAAAAACTGATGCGCTACCCAAACTTTTATTTACTGATTCAAGTTGTCTCGTTATTCCTTGGAATCTAGATAAAAATCGTATGAAACTTTGAAGGCTTTGTGGTTTTATAGACAATAAATGCACTAAACACTGGTCGTTTGGGAAAGGAAGTTTAAATGTATTGAGGAGACTAAAACCATATAAGGCAAGGCAACCCTTTGGCGGTTTAAATTTGTATCTAACGACAATATTCACAAGAATGTGCCTTTAGCACTTTGTGCTCAAGCAAGCTTAACCAGGAATTTGTTAAAAGCGCAATTACAATTCCTTAATTTAAGCACAATATGCCAAGGTGAGTTAATTAGAGTCCTGAGATAGACCAAGACCGGATTTATTTAGTATGAAAGCTGTTTTTACGACCTAAACGAAATGGTACATTGAAAGCATTCTTTGTATGTTTTAGTTGATAACTCGGACAGTGCTTAACAGTGTAGTTGGGCCACTTACCTAATACGAGAAATGTTCAAATATGAATGCATTTAAGCACATAAAAATGTATCATTGATAGATTTCAATGAAATTTTGTTTTGTCACGTATACACCTCCAACAGATATGCAAAGTTTCAGTCTTCTTATCCAATCCTTGAAGGCATTTTCATAGTATTTTCTATGTATACTATGAAGACAGTAGAATATTGCAGAACCGATGTGTTTGTGCTGGACAAATTTTCGACCAGAAAGGTATTTTTTTAGCCTTTTTAAGTCACACGGGGCAAGGTCAGGCGAATACGGTAGGTGAGGGAGCACAACAACCTTTTCCTGCTTCAGAAAGTCTTGTATAATAGTGTGCGATGACGCATTGTCATATAGCAATCTGACATTGGCTAAACCAGTTGCAGGTCTTCGATTTTTGAAATATTTCTTCAGTTTTCGAAGAACTTTAGTGTTGTAAAACTTCGCATTTACGGAATTACCTTTAGGTAAAGCAACCTGAATGGCAGGACCCTGATTTGTGAAGAATATGGCATACATTACCTTCTTGACACTCATGGTCCGCTTTGCAATGCATGGTCTTTTGCCATACTTAGTTGCCCATATTTTGTTCTGAATCTTTCGTTTGAGCTCAAAACAGTGAACACATGTCTCGTCACCATTGACGACATTTGCGAAAGTCCGAGCATTGTAATTTGGGAACTGTTTAAGCAAGATCTTCGCGCATTGCACGCGTGCCTTTTTCTGCTCATCTTTCAACAGACTGGGAATCAATCTAGCACAGATCTTTTTCATTTTCAAATTACGTTTCAGAATTACATGAGCTGCTCCTAATGAGATGCCAACCATACTAGCTATTTGCCTAGCGGTGTATCTTGCATCCGTAGCAACTGTTTCTTTCACCCTAGCAACCATCTTGGCAGACGTTGCTGTTTTCGGCCGACGGCCATGTGGTGCATCTTCTGTTAAAACTAACCCACATTTGAATTTCTTAAACCAACGATTAACTGTTGAAAAAGACATTTCATTATGCCCATAAACAGAACATATTTCATCAAAAATGTCTTTCCACCCTATGCCAAGAATACAACGAATCTTAATATAGGGCCGTATTTCAACGGCGTATGCTGACCTTCTTCCAATCATTTTTGTATTAGTAAACACGAGTAGTTAATGTTAAGCGAGCGATATACACAGCTAAAGTGAACGGATTTTAATAGGTGTGGTATTTCAACGGCGTATGCTGACCTTCTTCCAATCATTTTTGTATTAGTAAACGCGAGTAGTTAATGTTAAGCGAGCGATATACACAGCTGAAGTGAACGGATTTTAATAGGTGTGGTATTAATGTTAATCTAACTTGTTCATCTACCCAATAATCTTGATTTCCTTCTGATTTTGGCATATTGAGCGAGATAATGTTCTACATGCATTCATATTTGAACAATTCTCGTAGTAACCAAATCAATCAAACCAAAGTCGGGTAGAGTCAGCGTTCACTTTTCATTAAATGTTCTACTTATGCCCCATGGGTTGTTGGTTTGCACTTTTGATATATTGTCTTGCTTTTTCAAGCTACATGTAAAAATGTACAATGATGAAACATGAACCAATATATTTCAAAGCTTACAATTTACATATTTACATTGGATGACCTTGACCTGTTTGTAACTTATTACTTCTGTCTTGTTTTTGAAGCTACGGATAACAGATTGATTGATATCATTAAACAACACGTAGATAATTACAAGCAATGGAAAAAAATCATTTTTTCATTTTTTCATTTTCATGTTTAAATAGGATTTGGGCATAAGAATGTTTTTTTTTTCCTTTTGATTTTCAAAATTTCATTTTGCAATGCGACTTTTGGGGAGGCTGCGTTTTTGGTACGTGGCATTCCCTGTTTGATATTATTTTTGTTTTTTTGATGACCGTAACTCAATAGACCTTATAGCTTTAATTATAACAAAATAGTAGACCGGAAATCCAAACAGAATTCTGTAACAGAACCCTGATGTATAAAGACAATCATATACCGATGTAATCTATATTGCAACAATAATTTAAAATTATGAAATCTAGAGAAAGTTACTTTTATGTCTTTATAGAAATGTTTCCGCTATACAAATCATATACTTAAGACTATGAAAATAAGTCAAATTACAAACTGAAACATTATTTCCCCATAGTCTGTCACATATATCTTCATTTGCAGTAGCAGCAATTTTTACGTGCTGGATTGCGCACGCTGGAATAAAATAACATGACATGTCAGACAACACAATAAAGCATGGAAACAAAGAAGGAAATAACGTGCACTTTAATTATATTCTGCCAGTATTCTCAAATTGGCCTGAGCTGCAGTTGAAACTGCATTGACATGATTCAGTGACAAGGAAACAGATCACATTACCAGCTTCCATAACATGAGATCTAACCGATATTTAGATGTTGCTCATGAAACCCCGAATAAGATGTACATGCATGCAACCAGTGTTTACTGTGATACTTTGTAAATGTATGAAAATAGCATTTAATTATTATTATTATTAATTAACTATGGGTCTCGTTTTGGGGAGGCTGCGTTTTTGGTATGTGGCATTCCCTGTTTGATATTATTTTTGTTTTTACGTGCATAAACAATAAGCTTTTCGTAAACATGCAAAAATGCAAAAAGTCTGTTAAATAAGTATTCACATATATTTCCTATTGTTATAAATGAGATGAGCTACGATCATGATGTGTCTATTAAAGGGACACTCCATATAACTGATGTCAAACTGAATAACTTCAAAAACACAAATGATAGAATATTTGCAATACATTCCAGTCAGTATCGGCAAAATCAGCGTTTAGAAATATGTTGCGGTACCGTAAACTAGTCAATACTCTATGTAAATGTGTTGTTGTACAATGAATGGATTGATAGCGATTCATTACAGAAAGCCTCTTGTTGATTATTTGTGCTAAAATGGGGCATTTTTCGATATATGTTGTTCTTAATAAATGTATTTATTTATCATTTTGCGTCAATTGAGATAAATTTTTTTATGTTTCGAGCAAAAAATCTTCTACATGTAGATGTAGTGTCCCTGTAATGACAGTTGAAGTCAATTCATTCTACTGGGCACAACTAGTTTGCACACTGATATATTGTTTTTTTCTGTATATACCGCACAACTAGATTATAGCAGAATATTCGTACATGTTTTTCACTAGGACCAGGCTTCCTTAAATTAGTCTTCTGTTTGTGAGGCAGTCAGAACGGATACTTATCATACCTTAGCCTCCATAAAGCCTCTAAATCAACAAGTCCGCAACAAAATATCGGAAGAAAAGAAGACTACAAGTGAATCTTATGTACTTAATATGTAACTTAATATTCCAGCTGTCAGTTACATCAATTGGACAAAGGGAGAATTTATGAATGAAATATAAGTTACACAGATCTTTAGCATTAGATGCAGATATGTACTATCGGTTGGTAATGTTCTCTTTATTCACGCCGTTTGGCACGTTTGCACCTGACATTTGATGTATAAAACAGAAGTCTGCAAAGTCACTTTTGTTTTGGTATTTTTGTTTACCACTCGTTTTCGTTTATAAGTATTAAAGGTAGAAGTAACAGAACTGCAAGTCAAACAGTATTTATAAGTAGTTAAAATAATCTTGGGACTACATGTATAAGCTGTGAAGAAGGTAAACAACACCATTACTGACCCACCAATCGAATCGCTCGGATTTTCAAATGAACGTATTTCTTTTTATTAAAACTAACTTTTGAAATCACTTAATTATAAAGAGTTCGCTCTTAATAGAAAGCACTTTAGCTCCACCCACAACACATGTCACTGGCTATGCAAAAGGTCAAATGATAATAAACACTAAGTAAGTTAGAGCTTAATAAGTCAAATTTGAACAGTTAAGAACCCCGGTCGCTCGATACAGCTTGCTCCCTGAGGGTTTCTTAATTGTTAAAATTTGACTTAATAAACACTAACTTATACTTGAGGCTAAAAATAAGAAAATACAGAGCCACAGACGAATCACAGTTGTTTTTTTGTGTTGCGTAGGACAAAAGCTTTGTTTTGTTATTTATTATTGCGTGTTAGTATTTACCTGGAGAGCAAGTCAATTTTCCGTGTGCTTATAACGATAAATTTTTAGTTAAACTTTAAAATAATAATCTGTAGGTAACAAAACCGCGCGAAAAAATAGCCGCAGTTTAGCAAGTGCTAGTACAATTGAGTGCTTTTGTAAAATAATTACATCTTTGTCATTGCTTTGGATGAAGAAATAAGTGTGCATATTGGG
Source organism: Saxidomus purpurata (assembly GCA_022818135.1). NCBI lineage: Eukaryota > Metazoa > Mollusca > Bivalvia > Venerida > Veneridae > Saxidomus > Saxidomus purpurata. Next base: position 9,019,197 of record JAFMSR010000015.1, read on the forward strand.
ATGCATATAAAATATGCTAATTGCGTACATACATTTGTATATTTAATAAAAGAAATGTTCCATATTTCCATACGCTGCTATTGGATCATTTTAACAAGAGGTCCAAAATTGGTTACATTTCAAGTAAAATGAAAAAGTTCATAGCTAGACGTCACCTCATTACAACTGCTGTATGATTTGCTTGTGTTGTTGATATCTTGAGAGTGTATCTGGGCGTTTTATTTCTTTTTCAATGTATCTTAAATCAATTTGCGCTTTCTTCAGAAGTTTCGATTTCTGCGGCAAAATCCAACAAGCATAATAAAAAAATGCAAGCTCAGAAAGAAAACCAATTAACTTGTCGCCTTAGGGGATTCTAATTGACTATGTTCCTGACATTGTAGAATTTACTTTAAAGTGACTACGAATTAAGTTTAATTTTTCTTTTACATTTATCAATCGATGATGGAGTCTGTTTCCAAAAAAGGTAACATCACTCAAAAACAAACAGTGAAATTACAAAAGATTATTTATGATATAGAAGTGATTATTATTCGTGAATGGCAGCCGGTGAGGAGCACATATTAAGCAAACAGCTCATTTTTATCAAGTGTCCTATTACATTTAGCTTTAACCTTAAAGGGGCACTCCCTATATCTAGCAGATTAAACTCTAGAAACATGGTTAATGTGTTCAATGAACGTAAAATGATAAATTAATACAATTTGAAAGAAGAAACTATGACGAAAAAATCCCATTTTACCACAATCAATCAATATAGAGGCTTTCTGTAATAAATCGCATCCACCCATTAATTGTACAACAACAACTCTACATAGAGTATTGAATGGCCTACGGTTATTTTAAACCGCTGATTTTATAGATAATGACTGGGAATGCATAGTTGAAACTTTTAGGTTAAGTAATAATACTTCCAAAGATTCTATTATTTATGTTTTGGGAGTTATTCAGTTTGACATCAGTTATACAGTATGTCCCTTTGAGGATATGTAAGTTCCGCGAGAACACCGACATAAATGAATACAATATTACTTCGAATAAAGTCCACATGATTTTCTGAGACAAGAAGGTCCTCCTACAGACTCGGACTCATGCTTTTATGTTCCAACTTTGGTGTTTTATAGAGTACGTACATTCCACGTAACTTCTGTAGTGTAGGTGGCAACTGTGCAGCCTCTTTAAATATTCTTTTTTTGTTTGATAATATTTAGAGTTCCCAAGCTGGGAACAGTCATCCACGGCGTTGGCATCTCGGACACAAAATATTTAGTTAAGAAAACAAGTACTATGTATTTTATATTTATAATTAATTTGTTCAATATTTTCATTCTGGGAAGGGCCGTTTGCTACGTTAAAAGAACTTGTGGCCCGACATATTGCATTTTGTTTCGTTAAGTATATATGTCATTGTATTAACATATGTGTTTGTTGAAAAATAAAAGATGATTAACTAAACTAATAATATGTTACTCTTGATTTGTAAAATGAGACAGATCTAGTAATATCAAGGCGTGACAGTAGCGCTTCTTAGATTTCACTTCTTATATTTTAGGCTATAAAATCATAGTCCAGATTAATGCCAGTCTCTAAATATCTCGTATAATTAGACCTATTAATGTTAAATTTTAAGACATTTGTGTTTTTAATGTGTAATACATGTACATATAGTATCTTATAACTCTTAAAAGAGTGGTTCTGTAGATTGTAAATGTAAGTGTCAGTTGTAAATTGTTTTGTATATATGCAGAAATGAGACTTAAATAAAATATAAAAACTATTAGATTTCATTTCAGTTAACACTAGTTTCACACTCAACCATAAATTCACATGAATGCTACATATCAATAACTGGTCACCAAATTTGTCACTAATTGGTTAGCTGTTTATGCGATCACTGGACCTTTCATAGGGGTTTTATGGCACTCTGTGTATTGTACATGATTATGCCCAAGGGCATTTCGTGGCCACCTGATGTTTTATGACATGTACACTGCAGTAGGGCACCAATTTACTGTAACACATATCTTATTATAGTAAAATTGACAATGTTATTATCACTAATAGTTCACATTTTAACACGAAAACAGTTTGCTGTATGATGCAACTTTCAAGTTAAAAGTATTTATGTTGCACATTTATGTTGTACCTTACATTTTAGTTTTCATTTCATAACTTTACATTGTTGAAAAGGTATATTAATGAATTGCATGGAAATGAAAAAAGATGGTGTTTATAAAAATTAATATTTCTAATTATGTCATTGATTGTTAAAACAATAGGCCGTAGTAACATAATTAGTCCAGACATATGGCAACTTCTAACGGTAAACGGACATTATCCCCTTAGCAGGAACCGTCTATAGAGTATTCCTGCCCCATAGCTGATACTTTTTTTTAAATGTTTCTTGACAATAATTCTCACCAAACCATGCATTAATTACTTTAATTCATGTAAATCACGTTATTCCTTTTTGTTTATTTCAAAGCAAAACAATTACAGCATCTTTATTCGAAAATACACCAGTTTTTTCTAAAATATTTCTAAATAATCGCCGACTTTTTTCACAGTTAAATTATCTATATATATTATGATTATGATAATTCCGTAGAAATGATGTATAAAATGACAAAATCGTTACCAATAACGCCGTAAAAACTTGTTTAACCTGACTGATGTTTACGAACTATTACCAAGTAAGTGTCAGCAGGGATCGTATATACTAATATAACAAATCCTGGTGTCAGCGATGGTTTCATTTGTGCAATTCATCATCGTATGACGTCACAGCCGGTAAGGGACGCAACTCTTGGTCGGTAGATTATCGATTAATTGAAAGGGTGTATATGGCCACTTTGTGGAACAAACCTCTACTTGACTACTATGTAATTTACAGAGTCATCGAACATTACAGAAATGTTTATCGAGATACGAAGTCGTGCATCTTGTTTCCTGTTGTTTTTTGTCACGGCAGTAACGGCTGAATTATGTCCTTGACCTGGCATAAAAAGATGTGTCTCATATAGTAATGTTGCAGCCAAACACTTTATGTACATTACATCCATTTGATAAGGTTGTAAAAATCCTATGGCCCTTGACTTGGCCTAAATAGGTGTCTCATATAGCGATGTTGCAGCCAAACATTTTATGAACAATACATCCATTTGATAAGGTTGTAAAAATACTATGGCCCTTGACTTGGCCTAAATAGAGGTGTCTCATATAGCGATGTTGCAGCCAAACATTTTATGAACAATACATCCATGTGATAAGGTTGTAAAAATACTATGGCCCTTGACTTGGCCTAAATAGAGGTGTCTCATATAGCGATGTTGCAACCAAACATTTTATGAACATTACATCCATTTGATAAGGTTGTAAAAATACTATGGCCCTTGACTTGGCCTAAATAGAACAGTCTCATATAGTGATGTTGCAGCCAAACACTTTATGTACATTACATCCATTTGATAAGGTTGTAAAAATACTATGGCCCTTGACTTGGCCTAAATAGAGGTGTCTCATATAGCGATGTTGCAACCAAACATTTTATGAACAATACATCCATTTGATAAGGTTGTAAAAATACTATGGCCCTTGACTTGGCCTAAATAGAGGTGTCTCGTATAGCGATGTTGCAGCCAAACATTTTATGAACATTACGTCCATTTGATAAGGTTGTAAAAATACTATGGCCCTTGACTTGGCCTAAATAGAGGTGTCTCATATAGCGATGTTGCAACCAAACATTTTATGAACATTACATCCATTTGATAAGGTTGTATAAATACTACTAAAGTTGGAAGTCATCTTCACGTAGCGGACTCAAAACATATTTAAAAAACATGAATTGATTGTGATCTGCTTTAAAACCAAGTTGCAAATGCATTCAAGTGCAAACTGTATTTAGAGGTAAGTTTAATTCGCTTTATCTATAAAAAAAAGCTAATCGTAAATATCGTTTAAGTACATACACATGACTGTACTAAATATGACTCGGAACAGTTTCATGAGCAATTTCCTTATAAAAATGCATATTATTTTACCTACATATACAATCATAGTGCTTTTTAAAGACATATTTTCATTTCGGAAACAGCAAGACTGAAAGAGAGACATTTCAATATCATGTTGAGAAATATTACTCCTGTCCTAAATATAAGTTAAATGCAGAATTTGATGTTCAACTTAAAATTGAAAAGCTGATAGATACAATGCATTTGCAATAATCATCATTAGCATGCCGTATGCAAATGTAACAACTTAATGTATGAAGGGTCCCGGCGTGATATCCGTAGTTTGCAAGACTTAGTACCAACACTATTTAATTGTTACATGTGGTCATCTTTCTTGGTAAAATAAGAGCTACTTGTAATTGTGCACTTGGGACTTTTAAGGAATTAATTGATACGAAGTTTGTATCGTCATTCAATTGTTCTAGTTGACTGAATACACACTTCACTTAGAATACATTTACAATGTATTAATAATTAATAAGATTAAGAAAGCGGTCTGAGGACATATTTCTACGTCTTGTGAGAAATATTTCAACGCCTGTGTTCATGTGTTTGATGCGTCGTTTCCGCAGCAATAAATACTTTCCAAGAAAGATGTATGACGGTTTTACGAAATCTGAGACAATCCTCCTGAGGGAAACGTTAATTAGATATTTTTATTTTGTTCAATGAAACACGCAATCAATTTGCAGTAAACACCATGATGACCTTATCGAAGTGATAGTGCAAACATCTTAATACCGAAATGATGTAGCAACTAGCATTTCAGTTGTCACTAGATCAGATGTTTCCTGGTTGACAGACGTTTTGCTATTGCCAACTAGATTAATTGTAAAGGTTTTTCCAAAGAGGTGTGATTTTCGCTTTAAGTTTGTGAAATGTTTCTTCTGTTAGCGATGTTGTATCTTCAAAATAGTTCCTGTAGAAGAGTAAGGTCAGAACATAAACACGTAGTGAATGAGAGCATATGGAAGATTATTCATGTAAAAACTACAAAACACTTACTTCCGAATGCTTTAAGAAAAACAACATGTGCATGCATGTATGTACACCTTTCCATGAATTTCTGTTTGACAGTTTTAAATGACAAGTGTGTAGTGCTAAATGTTATGTGCTAACTGGGTATTAATATGCCAGTATATTAAGACCAAGGTGCTTACTACCAAATGATACATTACAAATGAGAATATATGTATAAGCAGATATCATGTTGCATTTCAGCTAGAGTTTTTTTTAATTAGTGTATAGTGCTAAATACTACGCTGCTTTAATATACTGAGTTAAAGTTCATTTACAATAACTTAAAATTCTTCGCAATATACGTTATTTATTAGTGTTAGCCTAAAGATCTATGTCAGATATTGTAAATGATTTTAACAGTCACATGTTTTTGATAAAGAAAAATACAAACTTTGCTTAATTTTACATTCTACATGTAACAACCGTTCACTGTCCTTGCAAGTGTATACTGCTTAGAATTAAAAAAAAGTTTATTTGTATACAAGGAAGCGTACGACATTCATAACCTTCGTCTCCTTTATCAAGAGTTTTGTTTGCAGAAAATATATTCAACACAATTCAAAGTACAAAATAAAATATGTAATGCCATATGGAACGGAACTTTCTTTATTACGTAGGAACGGAAAGGTCACTTCTTATAACGAGTTTGTCAACATGCAGCTGTACATGTGTATATTTTTGTTTAAATAACATTACCATTTTTTTAATATACGAGTACAAATTTATTACATAACAATGCCATGCTTAACCTTACGACTGTTCCAAGGGAAGGTATCTTCTTCCACTAGTTAAAGACTAAGGGAAAGAATTGTACAAGAGATGTAATTCATACTTGTCCGTGATAACCTCCCTTCATATTATCTATAGCAATAACAACAATTTACAGGAGAGCGACGCTGTAGAGGTTAACTTAAAGGTGTCAGATACTTTACGTATACAATAAAATAACTTATGCTATAAAACAACATTTCCTGCACAAATACTGACAAATGTATATAAATGTAATAAACTTGAATTCTTTACATGAATAAACACGCAAGGGGTAGATAAGTGTTGAAATAAGTTGAGCATGCTACTGAGAGTTTACTTAAGTATTTTCGTGAAATCGGGCCTGATATTAAAACTTGCACCGCCCTTCATTTTACCTGCTTTCTTGTTTTTAAAGTTGCAGTGTTGACACTGCTCATGACCTGTCGAACTACGATCCTGTTTTTGAAGCTACAGGAACGAAATGAGGAGAGTATGTACAGTTTTACAGACAATTGTTAATATTTTCAATATAATTATAACCTTGATTTCCTAGACCTTGATCTTTAGACCGACTTTCTCGTTTGTGAAGCTACATTCATTAAACTAAATTTGAAATGAAATTGTGAGTTTTAATGTTATTTTATTTAGTACGTATATTATTCATTGATGACCTAGAATTTGATTAATTAGTCTCCATTTAAACGATTGGTAGCTTGACATAGATTTAATCAAAGTGCTGAAGGCACTGAGTTTGTGTGTGTCTCAAATCAAAGTTGGTTTGATCAGCTCTCAACTACTTAAAGCAGAAATTAAAGCAAGTGTTGAATGTTGCAGACTTGAAATTGTCAATATAATTATTAGTATAAGACAGAGACCATTGAAAAACAAATCATATTGTAACAACATGTTTTAATATTGATCTTACACTGATCGCTGTGGATACTCATTTCAGTTTGAATGAGCAGAGAGAGAGAGAAAAAGAGAGACAGAGACAGAGACAGAGACAAAGAGAGAGAGAGAGAGAGAGAGAGAGAGAGAGAGAGAGAGAGACAGACAGAGACAGAGACAGAGAGAGAGAGAGAGAGAGAGACAGAGACAGAGAGAGAGACAGAGAGAGAGAGAGAGAGAGAGAGAGAGAGAGAGGTCATCATGACCTCAAACCCAAACATACATGACTGTCATTCAATTGTCATAGTCAGCATCCCTACCAAGACTGTGCCTCCTAAGCCTAAGCTTTGTTTTGTTGACCCAAGGTCGACTTGACTTTTGACCTTAATATTATTATGTTCGGTCTAGGTTTGGTCAAAAATAGGGATGGGTATTGCCAGAACTCGTATTGCGATATATTGAATTGCACTGTATTGGGACCCCAATTGCATAATATTGAAAGTGAGTAACTCAATCAAAAATATACTTTGAATTATTCAAACGTGGGTATAGTATGGTTGTAATTGTATAAGTATTGGACAAAGTCATACATGTTTATTTGCTTACCTTTTTGAGATAGCGCAATATACCGCCTACCGTCCGTCATAGTCGCCAGGGAACAACATTACAGCAAGTTTAAACTGTGATTTTTTAAAAACGATTTACATATGTATGGTTTATGCTAAAATATTTTTATTAATATATTATTAATGTTGTATTCTAAAAATATTTTTGACACAAAACAATTTTTTTTAACCATGTCAGCATCAAAGTCTGCTGGTATTTCCCCTTATATTGTATTTTATAATTGTGAGCTGCGTTCAATCTGCAGGATTATTTTAGACCGTAATTAAGGGTCGTTATTTAAACCCGGAACGGAAGAGGTTCTTTGGTTTTAAAAGTTTAAAAGAAGAGGATGCGTGTCTTGAATTACGGGCTATATTTGTGAGTGACTGACGTCACACATAAATACAAACTAAACAGTCTCTATACGTTCTGCTACCCTATTATTGACCTTGTATATTGTGTTAGCGATATAGGGCCATCTTTGCCCGTTTGTTTCTTTAATTATAATCATCATTGAACCTTACTCGGGGACCACCCATATCGCTTTTTCGGCGCAGCCGTATTAAGCTCGCTTTTGACAGGAAGTTTTGAACTCTTCACTTCCCAATGAAATGACGAGTAGAATTGTATAACATTTTTTGAAATGAGAAATTTACGCTGCACGGCACCTTCTGATTGGATGATACTGGGTGCTTAGAATGACCGAAAACAACCGAAAAAGACTGGAAAAGGACCGAAAAGCAGTTTATGCAGACCGAAAACAACTTTATTTTGCAAAAGATAATGTATAATCTATCATTTAAGTGTTTAATAGAAGAAGGAATATGTAAATGGTGAATATTCAATCAGTACTAGCGATATAATGATAAGTATCATATTTAGAAAAACAAGTTGTTTTCGCTCGGCAGTTTTTTTCTTGTCTTGTCTTGTCTTTTATGGTCATTTTACTTGATTTGTAATACGATTTTTCAAATTTCTTAATTTATTCCCAAACTTATATTTTTACTAAAAATTGCGCCGACCATCTTTTTTAAATGTAGTTCTTGCTTACAAATATTTTGTTTTACTTTTTTAATAATGATTACATATATGATCATTAAGTTGTTGTCCGTTTATTTATATAAATAGCACGTACTCACTGGCATGTATATTATGTGAATGTCCCTAGGCACGTTGTGAGTTATTGCGTCTTTGTTATACTAAAAAATTATACGTCTATTGCGTAATAAATTTCCTCAATTATACGGACAATTGTAATTACCTACAGTTTGTTTACCGCAAAACTGTTGTTTGCCTCGTTTGTTTACCACATAATTGTTGTTTTGCCTCAAATGGAATGTGATGCATTAACTAGCATTTTATTTAACTGTATAAAAAATCATACTTTTTTTAGCCATTTGCAATTCATTTAACATCGTGTTGTCATACATCATTCTTACATTTTTGCACATATAATTGTTTACTTTCTAAGTACTTTATCTAAGTTTTTATTTATCATTTGTTGACGTAGATTATCATTACATCGTCTAAACCTGGTCACGAATATCCTACTTCAGTAGGAATAGAGATTAGAAACAGAACAGTTTTTGAGGAACCTGTCGTAAATGTTATTTGTGGTAAACAGATAAGATCTATTAAACTTCGAATTGAATCTTAATATTACTTATCGAGTTGTACAAAAAATGTTTTACCGAATTTAATGTTAGTTTAGCGGTTGAATTTAAATAGTTTGTCAGCTGAAAGCACATGTCGTTCGCAAGCTGTAATCTTACATACAGTTCGGCCTATGAATGCACATGTCTTTCGCAAGCTAGGAGCTTACAATCACCTCGGCAGCTAAGCGCACATGCTCTTTCGCGAGCTGTAAACTTATCCTACAAGCATTTTTCACCATAGGTTCTTCTTTCAAATTGTATTTATTTATCATTTAACGTTCATTGAACACATAATATATGTTTCGATACTATAATCTGCTAGATGTAGGGAGTGCATGTTTAATTGAACATATTATTTATGTTTCGATATTATAGCTAGATGTAGGGAGTGCCCCTTTAATTGTGATGCTTCTACCTTGAATAATGAATATTTTTCTTACGCAAAAATAAAGTGTTTATCGTAATTTTAACTGTTGTGTTAAACGGCTCATTTAACCCACATTATAAAAAGTACTGTTGTTTATAAAAAAAACCGGAGCATTAAATGTAATTTTCAAAAGATGTTGGAAATAACAACTGTCTTTTCTTTGTTTATGCTTTTAGTAACAGGTAAGAAATCATAATCATCATGCTCATAATTATATCATTATTATTATTATTATATAAAAATCATTTAGATTAACGTGACAATGTGCAATGTATACGGACAACATTAATTACACTCCCCCCCCCCCCCCCCCCCCCCCCCCCCCCCCCCCCCCCCCCCCCCCCCCCCCCCCCCCCCCCCCCCCCCCCCCCCCCCCCCCCCCCCCCCCCCCCCCCCCCCCCCCCCCCCCCCCCCCCCCCCCCCCCCCCCCCCCCCCCCCCCCCCCCCCCCCCCCCCCCCCCCCCCCCCCCCCCCCCCCCCCCCCCCCCCCCCCCCCCCCCTTTTACGGTTTGATTTTATTTCGAAAACAACAACAAATCAAACAAATAAACTAGATTTTTATTAAATGCTCTATTGCATATTAAACTGTTGTCCTCTATTAGTTCAGGTACAACAAAACAGAAAAATGTTTCTACTAAGATACACATTTCTCGATTTTGTAAATAGTTATTCAACCAAACACACCAAGTCAAGTTAATTTTCACAAACTTACTAAACTAATCCCACAGTTTCAGCTATATATTTCATTAAATTGAAATTTAAACATTCCTTCCTTTTCTAATCTCAATACTTAACATATGACCAACATTTTCATAATTCTTGTCAAATGTGTCCATTAACATTCTTTAAACGGACGTTTCCTTTCAAAATATTTCTTTTAACCAGTCGCTAGTTTCGATTTGCAAAATTTAAACAATTCCGTTTTACTAGGCTAAGGTCTCTTAACCCATCGCTAATTAAACAAACTGGACCGACATTTGTTAACAATACATTCTTGTAACAAAATGTATTTAAATTGTCCATTAACTTTTTTTCAGATCAAACGTTCATTTGTTTCCTTAAAATCTTATAGGCACATCGGGCAGTTGTCTATTTTAATTGTATGACGCATTCTATCTGAATTGCCAGTATATATATCTATCTATATCTACTTATAACATTTTACAATTACAGCTGAGGAATGCAGCCCGTATGCAAAATGCCTTACATGTCCGGCTGAAATTCCGTACCTGTGTACTAGCTGTGAAAAGGGTTATTATTTGGCAAGAGGCGGGGCGTATTACAGCTGTCAGCAGTGTCATGACGCATGCATAGAATGTGAAGACTCATTTACATGTACAATTTGTAAGTCCGGTACATACGGAAGTGAGTGTCAAAATGTATGTGGTAAAGGTTGCGTTAATACTACATGCGATCAAAATCTAGGTCACTGTGATTGTAAGGAGAACTATTCTGGTCCTAAATGTGACACGTGCACAAACGGTAAATATAGCTACGAATTTAACTGTCAACTGGAATGCCCAGTAAACTGCAAGATGTGCATTTCTAACACTTACTGTACACTATGTAATAACGGTTATTACGGTCCAATATGTGAAAATAATTGTTCAAAGGGATGTTACTCAGATGTGTGCAGTCAGAGTAATGGAACGTGTTTGGGGGATAAATGTAAACCAAATTTTGACGGCTTAAACTGTGTCAAATGTGCAATAGGACTTTACGGGAATGACTGTTCATCAACCTGTCCCAAAGGCTGTGTATCTTGCCAATCGGACGCAAATTGTGACTCCTGTGAGGACGGACATTGGGGCCTTATATGCGAACACAATTGTTCACACGGGTGTTTGGAAGGTCTATGCGCAAAGGAGACAGGTATTTGTAAACAACTGAAATGTATGTCTGGGTTTGTTGGCGACACGTGCAGAAATTGCATTCCTGGAAAACGGGGATTCAACTGCAATTTAAATGCTACCGCAGGTGACTGATGGTTGAACTAACAAGGTGCAGAAATAACATTTTAGCGACAAAGCATATGCATTAATGAAAGCATATTCATTAGCGAAAGGTCCAATACAAGAAAGCAAAAATCAAATATACTTGACATTAAAAAACCAAGATATGTTATTTTTAATATAAAATGAAAGTTGGTATGTGAAATTCTAATTAAACCACAGTACATGTACATTTTTTTCTATGCATTATGAAGAAAGTTAAAAGGACCTGGTTAGTCATTTTGTCGAATCACTGAGATTTCAACAAACCATCTGTTCCAACTTTTCTGTAAATTGTAACCTGACAATCTTCATTATTTAGTGTCTTGCATAAGGTATGTCTGCCATGAAACTGTCACTACGCTTATTACCTTTAAGCTAATCTACAAACGTTCACGTAAATCGTTATTCTGAAATGCACTTAGTATAATTTTGATTGATGTTTCTTAGAAAAAACAAAATGTGCAATTTCATTCATTATCAGTCATCTTATTATATTGTAACAATTAAAACATGTAAAGCGCTATAGTTCTGTCACGCTTTTAACATGAACTATATATATATATAAAAAAACTCTTTTGCCTTCAGAAAAAGACTACTCGTCGAAAGCTCTGCACTTTAAGATGAGTGCGTTGGTGATTGTTTTACTGTTATTAGTGAACCGAATCTCAGGTATGTTGGCAACAAAGGCAAATTGACATCATTGTATGTGTCTCAATATTGCACTAAGCAATGCTTGAATTCGGCTATAATTTCCTGGCCTTTTTTAACTTTTAAATAACCTTCGCAAATATATCTTAACATGTATAACTATACAGTTCTACACATAAGTTACATTGATATACAGAACAGTTTTGAAACACCTATCGCAATTGTGGCACACAATCCTGTATAAACAAAACAATTTAAGACTGGAAAGCATGCACTGTATAATCATGATGCATTGCAAACACTAAAAATAGGCAAGGTGGCATTTCATATACACATCATATAAACATTCCACGCATGAGTCGGTATATAAAATGCAGTCTAATTACTTAATGTTTTTTGTTACTTTTTAAGTCGCAGATTAAGATGTTGTGAAACTGCAAGTTCAAAGCAACTCCTCGTGAAGTACGTGCTGAAAAAAAAATTCCCTTTCCCCCAAACCCCCCCCCCCCCCCACCCCAAAACACCCCCCCCCCCAAAAAAAATTTTTTTTAAACCCGAAGAGGATTTTTTTTTGGGGGGGCGGAATAAACACGCGACTGAGGGCAGCTGTAAAACTGCCTTAGCTAATGAACGAAGAACTACAACTGTTACTGTTAAAATCCACTCTCCTGGAATAACAAATATTTGCAAGCGTAAATCTTGGCATATTTCGTACAATTTCGTACCAAAGGATATTTGTACCAAACGACGTGTCTTTGTCTTTTCAATGAGCGAGATATTTATTGCAATGTTTCCAAGTAGCCTTCTATTTTAAATGAAGGTTTATTGTTTTATGCTACGCTAGTGAATTCACTTCATGGTCATACATGCACATAAATTATGGACATCAGTCTGGTGCTTTATTAAATGAAAGAAATAAAGAAAGCCAGTTAGTTGTTATTGTGTTTCTTCTCTTATCTCCTTGGTATACATATGTACCACATATCATGTTAGCCTCTGTGATAAAAAATAGTACTTGTACATGTAAATGTGAGCCTGGGACTTTCAGTGATTGTATAAAATAAAATCAATACTTCAGTTGTTGTTTTTTTCATGCCAGAAATATTTATCCTTGCTGCGTTAACGCAAAAAATCACTTGGCGAAATGGTGAATAAAGGGGGTATGAGATCAAAAATAGTATTTCTCAAAGACTGTTTAAAATACTCACTTAATTCAAACTTACTACACATTAATTTGTCAGGGAAAGAACGACAGTAACTACAAGATCAAGTTTAACTTCCTTGTTAAAGATCTATGTCGTTATATCTCAAAGCTCAAACACATTTTTCTAATAAGCTATTATTTCTTATATGCACATCTACCCACCATTCTAGATGCGCAACATGACAAAAATGCCCTTAAATGTAAAATTATGTGTAACTTTTGAACTATCAGAGATACACGTTTGATGTTGGTACTATTTTAAAGCGCACATATTGGAATACCATCAAAATTTTAACGGCAAAATTAGTTATGAATATTTATTGACTGAAATGGCTCGTGCTAAAATTCGAACTTTATTAAAACTATTGAAAGCTTGAAACAATGTGTATATAAGATAACAGACTCTGAGATTGACAAAAATGTATGGCTTATGAAAATCGGTCGATCTGTGGCGGAGTAACGGTTATCAAAAATTTTGCTAATCATCATAATTATGCATAAATTATGCAACGAGCTAAATGTTAAATGCTTTTATTTTAGCCTTAAATGAAGCTATTTTGAAAAGAAAGACATCGTTGGAAAGCTGAATGTCTCTTGTTTTAAAATACAGTGGGTTCATTAGAATTAGAAGTTATCTTAACAGATTCGAGTTTTTGCACGTGTCTTTTAACCTATTTTAATATATTCATGAGGAATCCTGACATAAATATTTCGATCATGGTATTCATAAACGTGCTCTTTAATTTGATAAATCGATTTAAACTGTAGCATATTTACTTCAAAAGATAAGACATAAGGGCCCTTTTGTCATGTTGCGCATACTTATTATGTTTGCGTTCTAAAACAAAGGTCTTATTCATTCTGTAGGCAAAATATCTCAAAAACCTTGTGATTCCTTAATCATGAAAAAAAAACAAAAAAACGATTGATCAAAAATTGAAAAAAAAAAAAATCCCAAACGATTTTTAGAAAAGTGGATGGGGAAATGATAAGTAACTTACATATTTGTACCATTTACTCACGTCATTACAAAATATCACAATCCCTAATTTTTACCCTCAAGTATTAGATCTACATTAAAAAATGAAAAAAATGATATATTTTTGGCAAAACATATTACAGATATAACAGTTTACGATACCGGAATTCCACCTTATTCTGAATTTTAATTTAAGCACCTCGCTTTGATAGTGTATCAGTAAACATTAATATCCGAGAGTTGAATCCTCGACCCATTATTATTTTCCCAGAAAGTAACTAGTTAATACATTATTATCTATAAAAGCAGGAACAATAAAATTTCTTGTTAGTAATACACGCATACTGATTTTCACAAGTGGGAACCCATATAGGACGACACTGATTTATTGAATTTCTATAACTTAAAAGTAAAAGTTACTCGTGTTTTGAAATTATTACCTAAGAAACCATTGTATAAATAATGTTCTGTAATGTATTATGTTTCACTGCACATACGTTTAACTTAGTAATACATACGTTTAACTTTTTAACATTAAAGTTTTTATTTTCCCTAAAAAATCGACATCCAACAAGATTTTAGTTTCAATTCGAATATTAATTCAGTTTATTTTTCTATCCGAACAGTCTCACAGTAATCATGTTTCTTTAATTTTGTTTCGTAACTCTGCAGGGATGAAAGTTTTATTTATCCTCTATTGGATCAATGTTCGCGCAATGCAAGCTAACAGATTTAACGGATTATTAAAAGTTAGCCAAATGAAATACAACGTTTATATTATTACATTTTGCAACTTGAAGTTTTCAGAAACCACATCACACATTTATCGTATAAATCAATAACATTTATCGCTTGAATTCCCTCACAGAAATCATTTGTTTACTCTTATTGAAATCTTTCTAATTCAGTACTTCAAAGGAGCATAAAACATTAACATGTGGCAATTTATATAAAATTTACAGAAGATTCTTGGCGACATTTTCTGCTTAAGTTGCTAAAGCATAATCACACTTTATCAATTATATCTAAAAAGAATACATCTGACTTCAATACATAGTCTGAAGGATGTATTTTTCAAATTTTCGGCAGGAAAAATCTTTTGTTATTCAACAATCAGATCAGATTACTTATAAGATTCTTTTTTGCGAATGCTATTAACTTTATCCTTATTAGGACTGGTGTGTTCTGATTCAATACAACCCAACAAGGAGGGGAAGATGAGTAACATACTTATTATCTTAAAACACGTTAAAGACAAGAATACAGTCGTATTCTTCAAAATATCTTCTTCTGTACTGCATAATTTATAATTAGGGTGATGGCAAACAATTTGCTTGTGAAAAAACACCACATTGCTTTTTAGGCTTTTGGTATTGTAAGTCTGGCTCTTGAACTACGGGTAAATAATGTTAAGCAGACTCCTGCGGTCTTCGTTCGTGGAGAAAATGAAGCAGAAATACATCTATTAGATCTTCCGACCCGTAACACTTCTGCTCTTTTAATGACTAGTTCCACAGCATCTTGTGATTGAAACCCATTATCGGGTACTCCAAAGAAATTTCTTAAGGCAAAACAGGTACATAATTCAGCATGGCACTGCGATCTTATACGATATATTTAGGACATCATGTTTATGGTGGTCGTGGTGTGTGCGGTGTGTGTTGTGTGTTTTGTGTGTGTGTGTGTGGGGGGTGTGTCCCCCTGTGGGGTGTGGGGTTTTTGGGGGGGGGCGCTTTTTTTGGGCCCCCCCCCTGTGTGTGTGTTTTTTTTGTGTTTTTTTTTGTTTTTTTTTTTTTTTTTTTTTTTTTTTTTTTTTTTTTTTTTTTTTTTATATTTTTTGTTTTAATTGATCAGGTAATTAAAAGGTATTGTCAGTACATCTCCAAGAAAATGATATTTAAACATGTATAAAATGGCTTCATACCGTTTCAAAATAAAGTCATATGCAACAACAACTGTGACATAAGAATTACCACGATGACCTCCTTTCATTGTGTAAATGTAAGAAAATTAATGTGTTCGTGATTTACCGCTTATCACAAAGAGAAAAATACGATTTTATACATTTCTAAATAAATAAATGTCAGTTGTCGCTATTTTAGATGTGCTTCATGGTATAGCGTCCTTTCAAGTATAGTACAAATTACTTAGTTACATGACAAAATTGAATGTGTTCAGTTTTTGATTAATGAAAACTTTGTTGATTTTGATTCATTTAGTGATAAATGTTTGACAGCCACAATCATTACTTTATTAAAAGCACGGAAAAAGACGTAGAATGCCTGCGTATAATGAGTTACAGAATTCAATTTTCAAATATAAGTTTGAAACAGGATGAGCGAAGATGCTTCACGTATCTTTAATATAGATCCAAATGTTGGTGTCTAATCTGTGCCTAACAATAAACACAATAACTGTAGCAGTTTGATGGATATGGTGTTTACAAATATGGTACGCCCCTAATTATTCACAAGGAATACGATAAATTTACGCTTTGTTAACTGCTGCAAAAAAATAATAATCGGTTTTTACAGGATTGTCCCGTTTCAACTTTGATATACTCACAATACATAAAATACATAAATTAGTGTAAGTTTTGTTTATTTATTATTTGTTTCATTACGCTTTACTAACTTCAACGTAGTTTATACGGAACACTATCAAATGTATATATGATTTGTTTCAAACTAGAAAGCATAATGTTGATGCGGGTATTTATACTTCTACTTCAACACTCAGTGGAAGGTAAGACAGAACATACATATATTTACACAGTGTGTAGTGTGCTTTTAGAAATGCTGTTTATTTACACAAAAGAATGGCAAAGACAATGTTTGCTTTCTTAAGTTTACGTATGTCGTAAAGCTTAACCAAGCTACAGTCTAAGTGTGACATCACTAGTCTACTATTTTTTGGAAAGGTCAATTGATGGCTCATTCATCATTTTATTTTGAAATTTCTGTGCACAATGTTATCGTTGCCTTTCTGGTAGTCAATGTAAATATTAACTGAACTGATTGCAGCTGAGGAATGTGACCCTGCTAGACATTGCTTAACTTGTCCAGAATCATACATGTACCATTGTACAAGCTGCCCAGACGGATACCAGAGTAAGCGTGGTGGTGCTTACAACTACTGCTGTCCTTCTGAATGCATTGACTGTAATAGCCAAGGAATGTGTATAAAATGTAAAACCGGTCGATACAGGAGCCTTTGCCAGAACGTGTGTGGAAAAGGCTGCATTCATTCAACTTGTGATCAGTATTTAGGTTTATGCGGTTGTAGGAAAGATTTCTCGGGCACAAATTGCGACCGCTGCACGAACGGTAAATATGGTTATGAATCCAATAACTGTGAACTTGCATGTCCGCCCAATTGTAAGGCATGCACGTCTGACAAAAACTGTACTGAGTGCAATGACGGTTATTTCGGCTTTACATGTGAAAAGCGGTGCCCAAGGGGATGTTATTCCGACACTTGTACATTTGATAATGGTACCTGTTATCAGAATGCTTGCAAAGCAAACTTTGACGGCTCAAATTGTAAAAAGTGTGCTTCTGGGTGGCACGGGGAAGACTGTACCTTACCGTGCCCAGGAAACTGTGTATCTTGTTCTTCAAAAACCATGTGTGTCACTTGTAAAGAAGGAAGTTGGGGTGGTGCATGCCAAAGCAATTGTTCTCATGGTTGTTTGGAGGAAACCTGCACGAAGGAGTTTGGTATTTGCGATCAATGTAAGCCCGAGTTTGCTGGAGAAACATGCACGCATTGCATTGCCGGACTACGTGGTGTTTTCTGTAATATAAATGAAACCTCCTAATCTTATTTCATTTTTTTCTTAGGAACTATTTACTGAAATTTCAAATCAATACTTAGTAAAATTAACGGAACAATCAAGATTTTTATATAGACATCCTCATGGAATGAGATGAATGTATCGTATATAAATATTTTAATTTATGAATCGGTACTAAGCGTTGTTGAATTTGACGGAACATTTTTTTTGTTAAATTGATTATCGTGTGTACGAAAGGATGTTTTTTACTTTTATGACGTTTTTCATTGTTATTGTTGTTAAGTTTCTTGAAAGTCATTCATTTTATTGTAGGCAATTCAATTATATTTATTGTTTTTGTTACATTTATTCAGTTATATAGAAAACAGTTTTACCGGTGGATCGACCTGTGACTTATTCAAACATCAGCATTGTAATTTTTTTCTTGACTACAAATGAAAATTGAAAATATTAAGACAAAACAAATTTTTACGATACTACATGTAGAAACGCCATAACTATTTCTCATTATATTCAATTGTTCTATTTGAACAGAAAATAGTTCGTCGGCTATTCTACGCGTCAACGAATTTCACATGTGTTTGAGTTTTATCGTTCTGCTGTTTAACTGCCAGGCACTCATAGCTACATAGGTATGTACAGTAACAGTATGTAAGTAATTTGATTATCCCCAGTCAAAGGCGGAAGGATATTGTTTTGGCGTTTTCCGTCAGTACACCCGTCCGTCCGGAGTCATAACTCAGGAACCAATGGATAGAATTTCATGCAGCTTAAACTGAATATACATTAGCATAATGCCGCGGTGGCTACACAACTTTCTTGTCAATATTTCATAAATATCTCCAGAATTATTGCCTGTTTCTAATATCATCCTTGCACTTTAAAATATATTTTTTTAAGAAATGAGGCACTTTAAAGGGGTGTATGGCTTTTCTTAAATATTCTATTTAGAATCTTAAAAGTTTGTTTTCTGAAACTAAAAGTACTGACTTTACTTAACTTACCAAAACTGATTTCTGAAACACTGTATGATGCAAAATAAATAATTAACTCTAAATAAATGAGGCCCAAATTGGGTGGTGAAATTTGAAAAATGCTTCTTTTTTCTGAAAATGCTTGTCAGAATTGATTTTGTTTGGCACAAATAATCAACTTTGTGTTTTCGAACAATGGTAAATTAAGAAACTGGGTCAACAGAAATGAGACCCTTAAGGGGGCGTGGTGCTTTTCTTACATAATCATTCTGTATAAAAACTAGATTTCTTGCTGTCAGAAAGTAGTAGTACTGATTTAGTTTAACTTGAAGATGAGTCCCCAGTGGGTTGTGACATTTTAAAAATGCTTTTTTTCTGAAACAGACAGACCAATACACTTCTTAGTAGTTTTTTCAGCTTGTTACTTCATTTGGTGGGGGATATTAATTTACTGAATTTACTTGTAAATAATTAGCAATAGATGTTGCAAATCAATGAAATATTTGATAAAATGATTTGCTATTGAAATCTTATTTAGATTTTTATACAATGTAGTATACAACAAGCCAAGCTTTGTTATTATGTTTTTAATTTTGGATAATGGCCTGAAGTCTACATAAAATCACACCAAGTCTTTCAACAGAAATTATTTCATGTAATGAGCAACCACAAACAGCATGGTTTAAAATATCTGCATGTACTACATGTAATAAGAAACATAGTTTGATTGAAATTAGCTCTTGTCAATTGCAATCATCTTAAAAAATCTACTTATTACATCAAATCACTGATAAATGATTATGTTAAACCTCTTTCGTTCGTTACAACTATGTATCTTGGTGGTAGAATTGTCACTTTAATTCTGATAAAAAAGGATACCGAGTTCAGTATGAACTTTCGTCATTGAAATTGAACTTGATATCCATGAAAGGGAATGAACTAGTCTGATATAGATGATTAATTTGACTGTGTAGTCACCCTTAGCATGGTGCTTAAGTTTATTTAATAATTTTGATACTAGTAACCTTTATCTTAGTATTGTATTGGTAAAGAAACTGTTTAAGAAGTTGACAATAACAGATTATTACTTGTCAACCCACGGAAAGCGCAGGATTGTTCAAACAATAAAAATCTAAACATCAACAGCAAACAAACAATAGGTTTGTTTTTGATACAGTCGTGTGATATAACCAACACGTAAGGCGATGTGAATTTTGTGTCATAATTAATTTTAAGAGGAAACTGGAGAAATGTTAAAATGGGATAAATGTACAATAATTCTGAAACTTTTCTAATTGAAGTTTGAATGGTATTGCGATATGTCTTTATGCAATATTAGCTGAATTTTGGCAGTGCTTCTTTCAATTAATGTATTTACTTACAGTATTTATAATAAATTAATAAATGAAATTCCATTCGGATTTAGGGTGTGTCGCTTTACGTAAATGTACCTGTATGCCTGATATAATTTCATTCGAATTTTACATGTACATGATTGTGTGTGTGTGTCGTGTGTGTGTGCGTGTGTGTGTGTGTGTGTGTGTGTGTGTGTGTTGGTGGTGTGCACTTCTGGGTGCTGTGGGGCTCGTTTTGGGGAGGCTGCGTTTTTGGTACGTGGCTTCCCTGTTTGATATTATTTTTGTTTTTTTTTAGGTTCAAAGTGCAACACACTACTGCTTCAGTTCACCAGAGACCATTTCTGTGACTTCCTTGGCTTGCAAAACGTTTAATAGCGTTTCTATCACACCCCAAAAGGCAAATATTCACCATCAGAATTCGTACATTTGCAGCAAGACTTCCCTTATACCGACCAATACTCGAACGTGTTGTTGTTTAGAAGCAATATGTGAAGTAATTGTTGTAGTACTTTGCTACGGGTTGTACCTTTGTTACAGACTTTTAATGATTGGTGTGCATATTTTGAAAAAAATGAAATAAATAATTAAAATACATTTCAACATTACAATTATATAGATTGAAGTTTTTGTAAGTCAGTTTTAAGTTTGTAGTTTAGAGTTATTTCCTAACATGAAGAGTGAAATACAGATCTTGCTTTTTTATTTATGACTGAACACACCTGTGTTATATGGACGATTTATTTTAATATAATGTGTCATTTAATGCAATAGATAACAACAGAACCACTATTTAACGACGG
This sequence comes from Saxidomus purpurata, assembly GCA_022818135.1. Lineage (NCBI taxonomy): Eukaryota > Metazoa > Mollusca > Bivalvia > Venerida > Veneridae > Saxidomus > Saxidomus purpurata. The sequence goes on from JAFMSR010000015.1 coordinate 9,040,309, forward strand.
TATCTAAATAATGCAAATTTGTTCAGCTGCTTTTTGTCGAGCCGCTTGCGAAAGCTCGATATTGTTGTCCAAATGGCGGTTTGGTGTATGTGCGTGCGTTCGCGCGTGCGTCCGTGCGTGCGTCTAAGTTTAGTTTGTCCGGGCTGTAACTTATCCATGGATCAAGGGATTCTTAAATAACTTGGCACAAATGTTCATCAGCATAAGATGTAGTGTTATGCGCAAGAATCAGTTCCCTAGGTATAAGGTCAAGGTCACACTTGGAAGTTAAAGGTCAAATTCAAGAATGACTTTGTCCGGAGCATATTATATATTGTAACTTTTTTACTATTGGCCGTAGAAAAAAATCAGCACAATTCCTGGTGTCTATTTGTTTGTCTGCGTGTACACTTCACCATATACTTAATGATCGTTAAAACTTTGATCATTTTTATTATTTCTAAACTCATTGACATATACATAAGAGCTTCACTTATATTTCTAATGCGTTCATTGTTACGATCTATAAGACGTGTACGAACTGTTTAACGTGTCTGTCTGTGGCTCTGTAAGATAACTCGAGCTTAAAAAAAACGAATAATTACCAAAGTGTATCATATTTTTTTAACAATGCTCTGATGGTAAAAATGCACTGTATTTATTCGAGACGGACCGGTATTTATGCTTCTAAATTTGTGTTCCAGAATAGTAACGTTGTAGGCTAATGAAATTCATCAGATGAACAATTATCACTGTAAAAAGACAATTTGTAGATTACAAGACAGTAATTGCATATATATATATCAGATTTTAATGTGTGTTTCCTGTTATAAATCAAAGTACTGCTAGTACTAAAAGACGATACAGCAAACCAAAGAAACCAATGGGTTTTATTTAGCAACAAATAACTGTCAAAGGTTAGGCTTGTTCGCATCCGCTTATTTGATTTAGAATATTAGATGCAAATGCGCATCGAAAGGAAGCAGGAAGCATGAATGATAAACGATGCATCAATAAATATATATTGACTGTAAACATGCAGTTTAATGGAACAGCAACTATTTGCGCTGGCTAAGCTTTTAAATTCTTTATTTCATGTAAAAGGAGATATTTTCTTTTAACACTTACATATTTAGTGAACCTTAACTATATGTTGTTTTATTGTTATAAATACTTGTATAGGAGAGACTGTTAAATACTTTTAGGATTTTGTACACATTTATATGTTGATGTTCATTGGCGCCGCCTATTATGGAATAGTTTTTCCGGAAATACATGGTAGGAGCGGTTATTTATCAGTTTACTTAAAATTATAATGTTGTTGCACGGATGTCTACAAAGAGTATAATGGAGTGTTAATTGATATTGCTGAATATCCCCACAGGTGAGTGTAGCGTACCAGGGACCCAAACAGTGAATGTTAGATAAATATAGCCTAATGACAATATATCAATAAGAAGGTAAACAACACAGTTCGCACATAGACCCAGTTTCAGCTTCAATTACTTCGTACAGAATAGTGCATATTTATCAAAACCTATTGCATATACAGCCTTCGTAATTATATTTTCCGTAAACGTTTACTTCAAGGTCCGAATGCAAACCGTTTTGTAACAGCGACTGACAGTTTCCGAATTTTTTACCATTTTCGCCAACTCGAATAAATCTCACACATTTCGGGTACGTCTATTTTCCAATGCGCAACCGTCACTGTGGACATACACAAGAACGGCGCAACACTGCTACTTGAGCTCAGTATTCCATAGACATGTATTAGTGATGTGTAACCTAGACTTGGTAAGACCTTGCCGATCGATGCGGTATGGAAACTAGTTTTTCCCATTATCAGTATGGCTGCATGTATATGTTTACAAAATATATCAACGAAATAAAATGAATACTGTATTAACGGATCGTATTTAAACTGGAAAGCTTGTAGAAATATTTATCAAATCAATTTCTACGAGCGTCGGTTGTGTAATATTTGGATGACACAAGGCGAAATTGTTTAAAAGCTTGTTAAAAGGGAAGAATTCAGTGTTAGAAATGTGTGAGATTTATTCGGGTTGACGAAAAATGTAAAAAAATCGGAAATTATCAGTCGCTATTTCAAAACGGTTTGCTTTTGGGCCTTTAAGTAAACATTTACAGAAATGATAAACACCTATGCTATATATGCAGTAGGTTTTAATAAATATGCATTATTCTAGACGAAGTAATTAAGGCTGAAAGTGGGTCGATGTGTAAACGGTGTTGTTTACCTTCTTATTGATATATAGTAACTAGGCTATTTTGAACTAAAAATCACTGTATGGGTCCCTGGTACGCTACACTCACCTGTGAATATCCCCTGTGACAGGGTCGTAAGAATTGGTTTTATATTATGACTGTACGTAATCATGATAAAAATGTAAATTGACATTGCATCACATACAAAATGTATTTACAAAGGAGAATTTCAGCGCGATATATCACTATATAACAGGAACTTTGTTCAGCTATTAAAATTGAACCCCTCTTTTTTAACATAACTAACATTAAAAATGTTCAAACATACCTGTTTACGCCAGTCGTTGTTTTTAAATATAAATTTAAGCGTCTTATAACTTTATTTGTTAAACATAACCGCAATTAAAACATTTTATGGACTCGTCTGGCTACTTTAAGTAAAAGTATTTTATTGTTCGTACCGGGAGCGGTCTGTACATGTGGACTTTTTGCCTTTATGCTATTTGGTACTAAATTTGTATTCGGAAAGTATTAAATACTTTTCAAAATATATTTTATTCTCCACCATTATACACAGCCATGCACATTTCCCATCTCTATGGCAGCATTTGTATTTCTTTTCGCAAACCATGAAACAGACCTATGTTTAAGGTACCGTATAACAGCTGAAAGCGGACCTAGACTTGCATTTGTTTCCAGCAATTATTTGTTTTCAGTTATGAAATGGCTATAGTGTGGGTGTGATGACATTTGCCATTTTAAAGAATTTATATCTGCCACTGAAGACGAAGCGATACGGGAAAGGGCGTTTCCATTAAGAAGAAAAACATTGTTTTGTGCTAGTCTTGAAAGTTTCTGAGGTTTTTAGGAAATGTTCTTAGCTCAATTTCGAGCCATTGTGATCGCTTTGTGTGCGTCGTTTGTCTGTTGTCTGTCGTTTGTCCACACTTAACCTTATGTATGCAATAGAAACTTCATTTTGCATTGGATCTTCATGAAACTTGGTCAGTATGACTGCCATGATCAAACCTAGGTCGTGTTTGAAAACGAATTATCTGGGGTCAAAAGCTAGATCTTTGCAATACAGGCTGAATTCTTACAAGATCTTTATCAAATCATAGAAAAACTTTGTGAATGCAATAGAGGTTGCATTTTTATATTGGATCTTCATGAAGCTAGCTAAGTATGACTGCCTTGATAATATTTAGATCGAGTTCGAATATTGGTTATCTTGGGTCGAAAACTAGGTCACGGGGTCAAAACATAGAAACAACTAGTGTGTGCAATAGTGGTTGCATTTTTCAGTAGATCTTAATGAAACTTTGTCAGGGTGATTGCATTAATACAATATAGGCCAGGTTGTTATTAAGAAGACAAAATTATTGTTCCGTGATAGCCTCGGACGTAACTGAGCGTTTTAGGAAGTGTTCAGGTCTAGGTCGAGTTTTATTATGGGTAATCAGGGGTCAAAAACCAGGTCACTGGATCAAATCATAAAAAACATTGTGTGTGCAATAGAGGTTGCATTTTTATTGGATCTTCTTGAAACTGGCTCAGTATGACTGCCTTGATAAAATCTAGGTCGACTTAGAATATGTGTTCTCTGGGGTCGAAAACTAGGTCGAGGGGTCAAAACATTTAAAGGGACACACCCTATAACTGATGTCGAACTAAATAACCTCCAATTATAAATAATAGATACTTTGGAAGTAATATAACTTAACATAAAAGTTTCAGCTATATAATCCTAGTCATTATCGATAAAACCAAAATTATACTGCAGTACCATTAACCATACATTAATATATGTAGAGTTGTTGTTGCACCATAAAAGGGTGGATGCGATTTATAACAAAAAGCCTCCATATTGATTAATTGTGGTAAAACGAAACATTTTCCGCCATAGGTTCTTCTTTGAAATTGTATTTATGTATCATTTTACATTCATTTTACACATAATCCATGTTTTGAGAATATAAGCTGCTAGTTTTAGGGAGTGCCCCTTTAAGGATCTTGTGTATGCAAAAGAGGCTGCATGTTTTATTGGCTCTTCACGAAACTTGCTCAGTATGATTGCCTTCATATAAGGTCGAGTTCGAATATAGATTATCTGGGGTCAAACACTATGTCAAGGTGGCAAAACATAGAAAAAACTTGTGTATGCAATAGAGGTTGCATTTTACATTGGATCTTCATGAAATTTGGTCAGTATAATTGCATTGGTTAGATCAAGTCCAAGTATGAATATTGGTCATCTGGTTTTCAAAACCCGGGTCACGAGGTCTTCCAATATAGAGACAATTATTTATTTTCCTACAGAAATGTTTATCTGAAATATCTTTTATGTTTTGGTCTTCCGGTATTTAATTCATCTCCCCTAGAGTACAATATAACAGAGGACATGTAGCAAGCGGAATAAAAGCTAACATATATCAATTTAATTAAAAGGCAACATATATAATAGCATATAATGCAAATTACCAAAGAGATGCAACACATTATCTCGTTAAATCACTTAAGTTAATTTCTTCAACTCCACCAAAGACATATTGTTAAGCGTTTGGGAAATGTCGGTAAATTTTGAAGAGGATTCGAGGCGACAATTTCTGTTTAAATTCTTTACACATCATCATACTCCATGCATCGCATACAGACAAAATAAAATGTTTCAAATACACAGGTTCTTCCTGATTTCTAAGACTGATTTATGAAATTATTCTGATTTTGTTGCCAGTAACTGTTGTGTTAACTTCAAGAAAGATTTCATTTCAATTTTAGCTTTTAACGCAGAGCAAAAATTACAGTATAATGCAGGTTAATGCGGCCCTATTAAATCGCTTGTCTTACAGCTGGTCGCTCTCACATTTTTGCGAAAAAGAAGATTCTTCGATTTGTCTGAAGTTATAAAGTATACATTTCTTTAAAGTGTTTCTGTATTTTTGAATTCATACGCTTCCAAATTATAAAGCGCTGCAAACGTTTATTTTGTAATTCCACTATAAACATAGTTTAGCGGTGCCGTAAAAACATTTTAGCTCACAAACATTTTTAACAGAATTTCCATTTGATGTTTAAGTATTTCCATTTTGGTAATATCAATTTTTTCACCAGAAACTGAACGGGCACTTTCAAACCAAAATATAAACTCACAATTTCCTTCCGATCACAATTTTCTTTAAACAATACAGAAGATTGAAAAACAGTTTCACCCAAGAATAGTTTGCCATGTAACTATCAGCATATTTCTCCTTAAGAACGGAAATTCCAGCACGAGTACTTCTTTTTTTGTTGTCATATTCGGCCGCTTACATAACGCCATCTACTAGGTGCTAAGGTATCACATCGTTTTAGTAATTTCAATTAAATTTATTATCAATGGCTTAGTTTCTATCTATTGTTTCACCAAGTATAAGTTAGAGTTTAATAAATTTTAACAATTAAGAAACCCTAAGGGAGCGAGCGGTAGCGAGCGACCGGGGTTTCTTAATTGTTAAAATTTGACTTAATAAACTCTAACTTACTTAGTGTTTAACCTCATTTGATCTTTTACATAGCCACCGATATGTATTGTGGCATGGACCTATTTGTATACAGGTCCGTGATTGTGCTTTCTATTTAAAGTGCTTTCTATTTAGAGCGAACTCTTAATAAATTTAGTTATTTCAGTTGGTAGTTTTAATAAAAAAGAAAGACGTTTATTTGAAAATCTGAGCAATTCGATTGGTGGGCAAATGGGGTCAAACACTAATATTAGATCAGAGATATATTTTCGATAGCATTGAATAAACTTGAAACACTTAACACACAATAAATACTAAACTGGTACCAATTTAATACATGTAGTAGTAGTATCAATAATGATGATGATGATAATAATAATAAAAAAAAAAATACTTATAATAGGTACAAGCATTATTATTCATTTCACGCGTTTCGCTAGTCTTCGCGAAACGTATATGATATACAGTGATACTATAATGTTATTAATCAAGTGATTTCATGTTTGCCTTGTTACTGCAGATTTCATAATAGCGTGCCGTTTCAGTGTTTGCTTTACACACAGGTAGTAAATGACGTCGATGTTACTGTTGTTAGTATGGAACAGTTTTGATGCAAACATTACATTGAGCCTTCTGACATCCCATCTTGCATTGTTACGTGTGTATTTGTCCATCTGATATTACATGTTTCTTTTTGATATGTTTTATGCTTAAAACTTGAGAAATGATCACACCTTTCTGAGAGATGAATTGTTGTATTCTACATTATTTCATGTATCAGTGTTCTGTATTTGCTATTAAACTGAACTTATATTAAAAGATGATTGAGTAAACGGTCGAAATTAAGTTGAACAACCTGACTGCGTCGTTTAGCTGTCATTCATACCTTCCTCATAACATTCTATTAATGATACTGGATCGAAATGTAATAACTGCGTTTGTCATACTTGAAATGTATGATTTTAACGTATTTTAACATATTAGCCAACTGCTAATATAGACCAATATAGCTACGTTATACTGAAATAGGCATAATATATCTAAGCTAAACAACGCTTGCCAGTTGGACGAACAATGCATGTCATAACGCACTGTTGAAACGTGCACTCGCATTATTACACCAGATGGCGCGCTTGCATAATCATCGACAATTTTCGGCACCTACGTAATAATCCGTTCTTTAAGGAGAATAATGTCTTGGGGAGATATATTGTTTTTGCCATGTCTTTCTGTCTGTCTGTCCGTCCGTCCGTCCGTCCGTCTGTCTGTCTGTCTGTCTGTCCGGCAAAATAGTGTCCGCTCCATATTTCCTAAACCCCTCAAAGGATTTTCATGAAACTTGGGTCAGATGTTTACCTCAATTACGCGATGTGCAGAATTTACAAAATGCGCCGGCAAAAACAACCATCTAGTTCGGAACTGCGACTGATATTAGTTTAATGACATTAAATTAGTGTAGGTTGTGACCCTTTGTATTGAACTCTCCATTTGTCAGGCATTTACGAGAAACGTCGTTTGAAAACGTCATTTTTACTGTTTAGAGGCGAGGAAGTCTTCATATAACCAAGTTCGATTTCTACGACCCGTTCTGGTACCCTTTTCCCTAGATGGTTATTTTTGTCACAAAACATATGTCAACCCCATGGCAGTTTTTCAATAATCATGCTGAAACATGCTTAAATAACACAAACATCTATTTTTAGTAATGATACATAAGTTACCCCAAGCTTCCTTTCCATGTAAGATACACACAGACCAAGTTTCATTGCAATTAGTGACTCCTAACTGAAGTTATTGAGCAGAATCAATTTTTCTATTTTTAGTAACAGTGACCTTGACCTTGAACTAATATGTTTGTTACATGCGCTTTGCCAACGTGTCAGTATGATGAAGATTTGTGTTGAGTTATTCTTAAATCCTACAGGGGGTTCAAGAGATATGGAGTGGACACGAAATATAGTCATATGACCTTTGATCTCTGTGACCTTGACCTTGAGCCGGCGCAGTTAGTTCATGGGTTCTGCACATCGCGTAGTTGATGTTAACATCTAACTCGAGTTTAATAAAAAAACCTTCGAGGGGTTTAGGAGATACAGAGCGGACACGAAATACAAGGCTCAAACCTTTGACCTTGAACTGTTACTTTGAGCAGGTTTCATGGGTTCTGCACATCGTCTAGTTGAGGTCAACATCTGACCCAAGTTTCATGAAAATCCTTCGAGGAGTTTAGGAGATATGGAGCGGACACTATTTTGCCGGACGGACGGACGGACGGACAGACAGACAGACAGACATGGCAAAAACAATTTATCTTCCCAAGACATAATTCTCCTAAAAGTACGGATTATTACGTAGGTGCCGAAAATTGTCGATGATTATGCAAGCGCGCCATCTGGTGTAATAATGCGAGTGCACGTTTCAACAGTGCGTTATGACATGCATTGTTCGTCCAACTGACATGCGTTGTTTAGCTTTGATATATTATGCCTATTTCAGTAAAACGTACATGTAGATATATTGGTCTATATTAGCAGTTGGCTAATATGTTAAAATACGTTAAAATCATACATTTCAAGTATGACAAACGCAGTTATTACATTTCGATCCAGTATCATTAATAGAATGTTATGATGAAGGTATGAATGAAAGCCAAACAATGCAGTCAGGTTGTTCAACTTAATTTCGACCGTTCACTCAATCATCTTTAAATATAAGTTCAGATTAATAGCAGATACAGAACACTGATATATGAAATAATGTGTAATCATTTCTCCAGTTTTAAGCATAGAACATATCAAAAAGAAACATGTAATATCAGATGGACAAGTACACACGTAACAATGCAAGATGGGATGTCAGAAGGCTCAATGTAATTTTTGCATCAAAACTGTTCCATAGTTAGCTCCGCCCAAATCGATACCTTTATCTATCGTACACGCTGACTACTATACTGACAGGACAACTAAATATACAAGTTTACACATCTTCAAGCTACAGTTGCGACATTATTTGATTTTTTTTATTAATCTAGTGCTTATGTATTCTTATAGGATAAAATCGGTTAATTTTAAACCTCGACAGTTGACTTCATAAAACAACTGTACTGGAACTAAATTAAGATCTATTCAATCTTTACAAACGAAACCGAACTGCGTGTTCTATAATCAACACGAAACAAAGATTTTACACTTGTATGTTATTTGGTCCATATAATAAAATTTTGATGGAGGAAAATGTGTCCTCGGCTATGTCTCTGAAACGTTTGCTGTTCTAAGAAGACACGGTTGTATAGAATCTGACTTATACGACGTACGTTTTACAAACATGATTCAAAGAATTTTTCTTGCAGGATGTTTAGAATGAACTGATTTAAGACATTTTATATTATTGAATCACTGTTGAACCTGCAGAGAATATAGCACCCCTAATCATCTTTCCTGTATATTTTTCCATACGGGAAATCCTTTCTAAAGCGAGATTAGAAATGTATTAAATATATAGTTGTTGTTTTGTTGCATCATCGACGATTAAACTGAAATTCACCTTCGTAAAATTTATAAAAATATGTCTAGATCAGTGACTAACCACACTTTAAACTTACGGTAAATTACATACATGGTACATGCGCTCGGTGTACCATCTCAGATTCAGGTAAATGTATCGCTGTACAAACTTACGAAAAGTCAAATCGTATGTCGATAAAATAAACACAAATTGAAAACATCAATACTTGGCTCGATTGTACATGTAAACGTCACCATTAGTAAGTGAACGAAACTACTTATAAAACAAAGTAAATTTTATTTGTACTGGCGATATGACAACGTGTACTTGTCTACCGGTATAGGTAGGTAGTCATAGAAATAAGACCTCGCATTTATCATTTTTAGTTTTCACTTTTATATTTTACTTTTTTTATTCACTGAGGAAATAAACACCAAAAATTAAAAAAAAATTAAAAAGCAGTATGTCTAAATAGTTGGACTACCGGTATAGGTAAACGCTCTACTTTTTGTTTTTGAAAGCTGCATTTACTACTGGTTTCTCCAGTTTTACGCAACGAGCGCAGGGATTGTAGAAATAATCTAATAGTCAAAAGTGTACATGATAGATATATATTCTGTCTTTAGGCCACACCAAATTAATTACTTGGTCAACGGATTTCCCGCACCATTATTTTTCAAAATAATTTTTTTTTTTTTCAATTTCAGCTTCCGCCCGCATCAATTTTGTAAACCAAGATCAAAATTTCAAAGCGGGCCTTTTTGTCGTGGATAACTCTTAAATTTAGTACTTTCAAACCTACAATTTGATTATAAACGCCAGCAGAACATGTTCCCCCTACTTTATTTGTATAATCATAACTACCATATTGTCAAAATGGCAGCCAACAAAAAAAAAAATTTTGGGTAAAAAAAAAAAAAAAAAAAAAAAAAAAGACCGAAAAACAGTTTATGAAGACCGAAAACAACTTATTTCTTAAAAGAGTATATATAACTTACAGTTTAAATGAAGAAATTTGTAAATATTGTATTACAAATCAAGTAAAAAGAAAAAACAAATATTGCAGACCGAAAACTTTCGAAATTAGCCTCCAGATTTTGTAATGGAGCAGCACAGGAACTTATCAAAACAAACAAAAAATATTCATTACATACAAATTCCTTCATTTATTTAATACTTTAGTTATAAACCGTACATTACCTTTTGAAACAAAGTTGTTTTCGGTAAAGATAAATCATTTTTCAGTCTTTTTAGCTCACCTGGCTACGCCAGGGTGGGCTTTTCTGATCGATGATTGTCCGTCGTCCGTCAACATTTTGATTCAAATGACATCTCCTATAAACCTAGAAACTATGGCCTGTGATAAAACAATGCAGGATTATTCCTTGCATGAAGCTCTACCAAAATTGTTCAAAGAATTCCATTCCATGCAGAACTCTGGTTGCTATGGCAACAAATAGGAAAAACTTAAAAAATCTTCTTCTCTGAAACCACAAGGCCTAGAGCTTAGATATTTGGCATGTAGCATTGTCTAGTGGACCTCTACCAATATTGTTAAAATTCTGACCCCCGGGTCAGAATTGACCCCGCGCGGGTGGGCACTTAGTTTTTGCATAGGCATATATAGGAAAAAATTTAAAAATCTTCTTCTCTGACATCACAAGGCCTAGAGCTAAGATATTTGGCATGTAGCATTGTCTAGTAGACCTCTACCAAGATTGTTCAAATTATGACCCCCGGGTCAAAATTGACCCCGCACCGGGGGTCACTTAGTTTTGCATAGGAATATATAGGAAAAACTTTAAAAATCTACTTCTCTGAAACCACACGGCCTAGAGCTTAGATATTTAGCATGTAGCATTGTCTAGTGGACCTCTACCAAGATTGTTCAAATTATGAGCCCCGGATCAAAATTGACCCCGCACGGGGGTCACTTAGTTTTACATAGGCTTATGTAGGAAAAACTTTAAAAATCTTCTTCTCTGAAACCAGTAGGCCTAGAGCTTAGATATTTGGCATGTAGCATTGGCTAGTGGACCTCTACCAATATTGTTCAAATTATGACCCCCGGGTCAAAATTGACCCCGCACCGGGGGTCACTTAGTTTTACATAGGCTTATATAGGGAAAACTTTTAAAAATCTTTTTCTTAAAACCACAAGGCCTAGAGCTTAGATATTTGGCATGTGCTTGCCTAGCGACCTCTTCAAAGTTTGTTCAAATTATGCCCCTGGGGTTAAATTGACCTTGCCCGGGGGATCATTTGTTTTACAAAAGGTGTATATAAGGAAACTTATTTGGTATATAACATTATCTAGTGATTTCAACCAGGCAGTGGACTTGTACCAAGGTGAGCGATATGGGCCATCTTGGCCCTCTTGTTTTTGTTTTTACGGTCTTTTTCGGTCATTCTATGCCTCAAAAATTTTTATTGTTAACATAAACCAGGGAAGCGTCGGTGGAAGACGGTTGCGTCCAGACAAACAACTCGGAAACATTTAAGACATTTAGTGTGCCCTCTGTGTAAAAATTGTATTGATATGCGTGGTCTAAAACTTTGGGAAGGAAAAAATCAAGAAACTAGCAAGTTTTTAGCATTGTGAAATTGAACAATTATCTCTATCAAAACACTTATGGTCAGAAGAAGTGCAGTAAAAGAGCATATGCCTCGACTTAACTAAAGAAGTTGTTCTGTGGGTTATTTTGATATGACTAACAAATGGGTTTCATTACAAAGTGTTTAGGCATAAATTGAAATACACATTAGTCTGAGGGTTTATTAAATGATAACAAATTGTTTCTCTTTCAAAAGACTTGTTGTATTGGCTGTACATGTATGTAAGAAAACAAAATATGGTCTTTTTAAAAGAATAAAAATATTTTCTTGCAGGAAACACTTTAGTACTGGTGTATATAGGAGTCACTTTGTGGTCTGCACCTTTTTGGCAGTTTATATTTAAGGTGTCTGTAGCTCTTTTATAATCTATTTCCAAATCTTTTTTATCTGTTTTGACAGTGAATATTTGTTTTTATGAGGAGTTTTTAATTTTTTTAACAAATCGCTCTTCGCCCGCTCCAAAAATGGTTGAATTGGAAAATATTTTAAAATTTTTTTTCGCTCGCTCACTTTTATTTTTCTAGGATATATTCCGATGACCAAGAAATTAAATTGGTGTGGCCTTAGATAAACAAACAACATTTAACGGTTTTTGTTACAGTTCTTTCTACACAGGATTTCAGAGCATTTAGCAGAAACACTACAGCACGTGCAAAGCATGCGCGGTTGTAACAAGATATCAGCATAGTCATATTTTATAATGTATAATGCGAGTATTGCGATCCGATCATTTGTAGACAAATCATTATGAAAGTGCGAAATCGAATGTATATTTACAATATTTTTATTCACTCTACTTCTGTGACAGATATATATGGTACTCTAAATTTATGTAAGTGAAATGACACTTGTACTGGATTTACACGTACATGTTGTATGCGAATATCCTTTTCTTTAATGGGACTCTAGCTCACAAGCTACATGTACGTAAACCCCGACTAAACACTATCGAATGCCGTAAATAAGAAGACCGATTTATATTTTTTTTCTCAGTTGTGTCATGGACGTACGAGGTTATCTGATTGCTCTCCGTGCTGTGTAAAATGTAGCTCCGCCTACAGACGCTTTATTCATTCATTACCTGTATTCAATCGATACGCATCGAACACTGAAACGGCACGCTATTATGAAATCTGCAGTATTTGTCCGAAGGTGGTCGTATTGGCCGAAGGCCGAGGGCCCAATACGACTGCCCGAGGACAAATAACAAGGTCAATATGAAATCACTTGATTAATGATAATTTTATTATTCATCTTTACAATATTGGCTAAATAAATAAGAATATTAAGAGAATCTAACATGTTCATGAGTTGTGGATAAGGAAATCCCACCCAAGGGTTGAGATACGTCACAAAAATGAGGCTCTGCCGAGTTTTTTTGGACGTACATGTATCTCAACCCGAGGGTGAGATTTCAAAAAAAAAAAAAAAAAAAAAAAAAAAAACAAAAAAAAAAAAAAAACCCCCCCAAAAAAAACCCCCAAAAAAAAAAAAAAAAAAAAAAAAAAAAAAAAAAAAAAAAAAAAAAAAAAAAAAAAAAAAAAAAAAAAAAAAAAAAAAAAAAAAAAAAAAAAAAAAAAAAAAAAAAAAAAAAAAAAAAAAAAAAAAAAAAAAAAAAAAAAAAAAAAAAAAAAAAAAAAAAAAAAAAAAAAAAAAAAAAAAAAAAAAAAAAAAAAAAAAAAAAAAAAAAAAAAAAAAAAAAAAAAAAAAAAAAAAAACTCACTGGACATGGTAGATTTATTTTCTCACCGTTTGAATTGCATTTTCACACAAGTAAGAAGAAATAAATATACAGGAGGGGGGTGAAAAAATAAAAATCAACTTTTTCTCTAATTTTACTTTAAAACTGTTATGGATGGATAGAAAATGATCTAACTAAGAAAATGAATACCCATAACCCTATGTTTATTTCAAAAATAAAAATTTTACAGTCATTTTTCGATATCAGCATGAGTCTAAAAACAAAATGGCGTCGTTTAAAAATCTAACGGAAGTGACTTCTCCGTATTGGCCCTCTCTTTTAAACCAATCAGAATGCTTGAATTCCATATTGGCCCTGCTTTTCTCGTATTGGCCCTGCTTTTCTCATATTGACTCAGTTATGCTTTGTATTAGCTCTACCTGTTTCATATCATGTGTGCAATTAATCTAATACAGAGTGTAATATTGTAAAGGTGAATAATAATGGACAGCGCACGGGGTTTTCATGGTAGTAGGGTATATATATTGGAGACGTGTATTAAGTGGTCATTCACACAAACTACATTTACGCATTACATTGGATTTAATCGAACACGTGGTGCAGCCATGTCTGATCACAGGAAGTTGATATTTTGTCAAAAATAAAGAAGATCAATGCAGGGCTCACACTGGGCTGAAAAAAGTTGGAGCCACTTTTTTCGGAGTGATGGGGAGGATGCGGGAGGGGTATCCCCTCCTGCGGCGTGGCTCAGCGAAAGATTTTCACTTCCCAAAGGCAAATGGTGATATTCTAGCTATACTAAGGGGCCTTTGAAAGACAGTGTGTATACCTTTGAAGCAAGTTTTGTATTTTAAAATGTAGTCATGTGTTGTTAAATTTGCTAAAACCAATACAGGATTACATTTCAAATCCAATCCTTACTTTTAAAAACATACAAACTATTCTTTTTTTAAAGATGTTGCCTGGTTAATGAAAGCTTGCATACGTTGAAAGCAAGAAGTTGTCCTATGTTGGTAAAAAAAAAAAAAAATAATATCAACCAACATGGGATAACATTTCAAATTCACTCTTTACTTATAAAACATACAAACTGTTCATTATTGAAAACAAATCTGATGTGTTTTAAAGTTCATTTAATTTCATTAGTCATAGTACATGTAGCTATAAACAACAATATAAATAATATCTATAAAATACGTCTTGTCTTCTTCTTTGACAACATTTCAAAAGCACTTTCAAAGTCAAATTTGGACATCTCAGGTCCTTCTGTTGAAATCAACATTAAATTGTCCAGGTTTGCCTCACTTAAACCATTTCTCAGTGAAGTCTTAATGATGTTTTGTTTGCTGAAACCACGTTCACAATCAGCTGTTGAGACAGGCAGCACTAACAATCTTTCGGCTACTTCAGCAGATGCTGGAAAAGAGTCCTTATTTTTGATTGCCAAATTTGCCACTGAACTGATATCAGTTACAGACTTATTGCCATTGTTATGGCTGGCTCTGGAGAAGTTAGCAAAACTAGTAAGTTCTGTCCTAGACCCCTCAAACCCAATGGTATCCAGATACTCAGAGACAGTATCTAGGTCACCAGATATGTCACAGACCTTGAGCAAAGGTTCAGACGGGTTGCTCATAGAGTAAAGAACAGCCCCGTCACTGTTGTCAGAAAATCTGGAATTTAGGGTTTTAACCATACCATCAACAAATTGACTGCATATGTTATGTGATTCAGTCCTTTGTTTTTGGCTATCCCTTACAGTGTGACCATCAAATTCAAATGTATAGAGACCAGCCTCATCAAGTTTAGGTTCCTGGGGAGTAACCTTCAGGAATTGTCTTAGCATGTGACCAGATCTGTTGTCATGCAGATCCTCAAGGGTATCAATAGTAGAGGAAAGAAGGGGAGAAATCTCTGAGTATGTCAGATCATTCCATTGATACATTTTTGACAAAATGGCAAGTGGTTTAAGAGCATCACACAAGAAATGGGCTACATACAAAAACTTGTATGTAGAAATGGGTTTATAGAGGGAGAGAGCTTTTCCCGAACTCTCATATCGGGTCGTACCGATTATACCTCGAACGAGGTTGGTGGACCTAATAAGCACAATTACAAACCCGAACTCTCCTCTAAGAATACTGACAATAGGCTGGAATAATTCTTAACCAAGGCATCAACAGATCCCTCAAAACTTAACCAACGGGTATGGAAGACCTCCTTAAATCTGACTGTCTGACCCTGAAGTACATTCTGAATGGCAGACAGAGTGGCCATGTTTTTGGGGGAGTTCTTGAAGAACTTGTAAATGGAGTTCAAGATCTCCTGAAACTTAACCAGATAGGGTATTGTGTCAGCACTACTGCAGCAGCTAAGGGCTAACCTGTGTGCAATGCAGTGTGTTGCAAGGATCCCTGGGACAGTTGTCTTAAAGCGAGTGACAACCCCTGACTTATGACCAGTCATGACTGAAGCTCCATCTGTACTGATACCACAGAAATTTTGATCCCCTTTTTGCCCAACAGCTCAATAGCTTTTAAATAGATTGATTCAGAATTTGCCCTTTCAAGTTGATTAATAGCCCAAAATATGTTTGTGGAGACACTGTGCCAAAGCAATCACGTTCTAACAAAAGAATGTAAATTATAAAATTCCGGTGAACAGAAATATCCGTACTTTATTCTATCATTACGCTGAACTTCCCCGAATTTTGAATTTTGGAACTGAGATCAAGTCTCAGTACATCAGATATTGCTTCCTGAAACTCAGTTACACTCTCATTATGTTCATATGTATTACAGCTGTCTACACGAAGATCACATAATTGTGTTACACCCTGATTAATACGAAGAGCATTCAAAGCAGGCACTGCAGAACTAGCCATGTTCTGTTAGGCAGCAAAGTAAACATTCTTTAAAGCTGACGTAATAGCAGACTCGCTTTTAGTGGTTGCGGTTTCACGTGCAGTTTTCATATAAGAAGACTGTTTTGCAGCTTCTTCAGCTTTTATGTGTTTTGAAAGGTGAAAAAAAATGTCTTTTTGATTTTTATGAAATACTAAGAAAATCCAAACGAAATCAAAATTCAGTCATTTAATTAAAAAATAATAACAAAAAATGATCATTGATTTAGGATCATTACCTTTAGTTTTTGCATGTTTAGTTACAGAATCCTTCTTCAGAATAGCAGAGCCTGATGTAAATGGGTTTGAGTATTTAATTTTGATGCAGAGATCGCAAAACATTAATCCTGCTTCTTTATCAAATCGGAGCCAGTCATTGTTTGTTTTCCAAGACTCATTAAAGTGTCAGATTTTAGCCTTTTTTGAAGGTGGTGTTTTGAAAGAATCGTCGAGCGGACGTTTCTTACAGTCTAAAGAAGCCATTGTAACAGATGTTGACAAGTGGCATTTTGGACAAGTTTCTGTACCTTTTTATAGTCGAGGCTGTGAAAATCTCATTTTTCTAGACTTTTTCTTTTGATATTGTAAAAGTCTTTCAAAAAATATTTTTATCGGCAGCAATTTCATTATTTACACCCAAGATCAGACGGTGGCGACAATGTTTGCAAAATCATTACTAGTCATTACACGCAGGAGAAAAGCTCTGACGTCAGCACATAGAGTCGACGTGTTGGAAAATTTCGCAAAAGAGATGCTTTTTCAGTAGTTAAAACAACGATAAATTAAAGGTAAGGACAGATTCTGTGATAATTTTAAACACTTTAACTGTCTAGACCAGAAAACCCAGTTGTCAGTTTGTTACAAAAAATGTTCTTGTGTGTGATAAGTGGGTGGCGTACGGAAGGCATTGCATTCCTTGTGTTTATATATATAGAGGGGTGATTTTTTTCGCAAGATACATTGATCATTTTTATTTTTTTGACAAAATATCAACTTCCTGTGGTCTGATGAACAAAACCATTTTCTTTCAAACATGGAGAGAATGATAACTTCAAAATTAGAAGCTTTCGAACAGTCACAAAAGGAATTTTCACAGGCTCAGATGTCCAAAATTCAACAGAGTTTGACGACGAACGACTTTTACACGTTTCGCAAAAAGGGAAACGAAGAGCAGAACAAAGTGAACGTCCGAGTTCTTGAAAATCTTAAAGAAGCAGACGGTTTTCTGCAAGACGCTGAACGTTCGATTCCATGCGAGGCTGTTTCCTCAGCACAGCAAAAGATAACCGAAGGTATTGACTTAATTAATCATCGTCAAAAATTAATTTAGTTAGCCGATTCTTCCGACAGCGGGTGGCGTGTAGTTCACGAATATGAGGCTCATCCATTAGCCGACAATTCCGACGACGAAAAGAAAATCTACAGAGCCCAGGTTAAAGCCGACCGAAAATTGAAACAAGAGAAGCGCTCAAGAGGGCCACGTTTCTCTCCGTTTTCCCGTAACGCACCGTTAACTTCGATAGACGCAGCTTCTACACCACAGAATACAGGATCACAGTCTACACTAGGGTGGAACCAGTCTACTCAAAGACGGAAGCCCGGTAATTTTTTTGGCTGTGGGCGCCCAGGGCATTGGCGAGCAGATTGTAAAGCAGTATTTTGCGATGGTAGCCTAGTGAGCAAAGATTCTCAGATAAGTAGTTTAACGATATTTTCTTTAGCAGAAAGTAAAAATTGTAATAAAAATGTAGTATGTGACGAAGAAATCACTACGCCAGTGGGCAAAATAAAAGGTTCTTTAGAGCACTGAAAAGAAGCTGGGGCTAACCAGTACATTTTAAATGTTGTTAAAGAAGGGTGTAAATTGCCCTTTAGAAATATACCAAGTTCTGCATACTTGAAGGATAATAAATCGGCCAGGGATGACCCAGATTTCGTTTTAGACGAAATTAAAAAACCCTTTTGGGGGTAAGAGTGAGGTTGGGTGCGCACCATAAACCGGTTTAAGCTCCCCAGTGGTGTTTTGCACTGACCGTTCCAAGGCGGTGCCCCACTGTGTTCCTTTAATTGTTCGTTTTGTCCTCTTGTGTTTGCTTTGTATGCTAGTGTGTGTTGGTAGTGTATGTATGTGTGTGTACTGATTGTGTGTGCGTGTTGTTGTGTGTTGTGTGTGTGTGTTGGTGGTGTGCACTTCTGGGTGCTATGGGGCTCGTTTTGGGGAGGCTGCGTTTTTGGTATGTGGCATTCCCTGTTTGATATTATTTTTGTTTTTTTTTGTATTTCTGAAGTTCAAAGCAGGCCTAATATAGTGAATCCTCTCACTGTAGCATATGGCAAATCGGGCAAGGCCCGTCTCGTTTTAGACTGCAGACACATAAATCTGGAACTTTACAAATATAAATGCTGTTTTGAGGATCACTCGATAGCCAAAAACCTTTTTATCTTTAATCTTTACCTTAATCTTTTTTCATTTGACATTAGAAGTGTGTATCACCATATTATGATTTTTCAAGAACATAGGCAATATTTAGGTTTCTCATGGGAATTTGATAGCCGAACTCATTTTTACATATTTAATGTTCTCCCGTTCGGAATTTATACAGCAGGGTTTATATTTACTAAGCGTTTGAGAGTTGTGGTAGCAAAATGGAGAACTGATGGGATTAGAATTGTACTTTTTCTTGATGATGGATTGGGGGGTAAGAGTTCGTACTGTAAAGTGTTGCAGACGTCCGATTTTATACACCAAGATTTGCAAAACTTTGGTTTTATAATAGCAGAGGATAAATGTCACTGGTTACCATGTCAAAGCATTGTGTGGTTGGGTTACCTGTGGGATACGGTTAAGGGCATTTTTATGGTTACAGAAGAGCGTATTCAAAGAACTGAAACGTTGTTGCAAACATTTATTAAAGATTTAGTCAAAGGCAAAATCATCTTTCCCGTGCGAACTGTAGCAAGTTTGATAGGCCAGTTGATTTATATGCAATCCTCTTCAAGACAGGTAGTACGATTGAGGTCAAGGTCACTTTATCATTGCGTGGTTTGTCGTGCTAGGTGGGAAGCACCAGTCACGATAACTTCAAGGGCTTTTGATGAAATCTTATTTTGGAATAAAAAATTGAGAGTCCTTAACAGCGGTATTCTTAATAGAACGGTATTATACAATGAAGAACAAAATGTTCAGTGTACCGTCAGTGGAGCTTGTTTTGCTGGGTACATTGAAGGTGATGACAAAAGTCAAGTGGTATGTTGCTGGTCTGAATCAGACAGTGGCCTGAGCTCGACATGGAGGGAGCTGGAGAAGGTGCATAGAGTTTTGCACACTGTAATAAAGAGCCTTGAAGGTCATAAGGTTGCGGTAAACACAGATAATAAAAATGTTGCGTCTATTTTGAAAATCAGTAGTAGAAAACAGTATTTGCATGATGTTGCATTAAATGTGTATGAAGTTTGTAAAGAGCATAAAGTTACATTGTTGCCCAAATGGATCCCAAGAGCAGATACTATAGAGGCAGATCTTTTCAGTAGAAGTACTGACAGTGATGACTGGTCAGTCGAAAATGATGTATTCGATTTTTTAGACATAAAATGGGGTCCACATACCTGTGATTTATTCGCCTGTAATTACAATGCCAAATGTAGAACATTTCTTTCGAAATACTGGTGTCCAGGAACTTCAGGTATTGATGCACTCAGTTTTAAAATTCCTGCATAGTTTTACCAACATTGGCCTAGAGGTTTCAGAGGAGATGTCATTTGAATCAAAATGTTGACGGACGACGGACGACGAACAATCATCGATCAGAAAAGCTCACCCTGGCGTAGCCAGGTGAGCTAAAAACAGATCATTGAGTTACACCCGAGCCAGGGAATGTCTGGTTGCGAGATTAAGAGAAGTTGTAGGAGACTCGAACATCGGTCTTCATTCTCTTCGTGCCGGAGGTACCACGACGGCGGCAAACGCGGGCGTAAACGATAGGTGCTGGAAAAGGCACGGGTGGTGGAAGGGAGAAAACAGTAAAGATGGCTATATGGCCGACTCCTTAGAGAGGAGATTGGAAGTATCCAAATCGGTAGCTTTATAAAATCTGTTGTGGTTTTTGTACACCAAGAGGAACTTTCAAGCCCGCTCTTTTTGTTTCTAGACCGCTCGTCTGGTATTGCACATAGTGTTAGTGTTTTTTATATTGTAAAAGTGTATTAAAGACTATTTATTTCACGCGTTTCCATAGTATAGCGTGAAATTTTTGTCTTCGCGAAACGTATATGATATACAGTGATACTGGTCAGTTTTGCGCACGGGGTTTTCATGGTAGTAGGGTATATATGTTGGAAAAAAACAAAAAAAATATCAAACAGGGAATGCCACGTACCAAAAACGCAGCCTCCCCAAAACGAACCCCACAGCACCCAGAAGTGTATTAAGTGGTCATTCTACCAGGCGTTTTCACACAAACTACATTTACGTGTAACCACATAATTATTTTTCGCACATAAGCGATAGCTGGTATATCAATAGATTGTAGCAGAGCACTATGGTATATTTATATTTCCAACAAAACTTTTCATTAACAAGATGTGTATGTATGTAAACCTCGCCATATATCCGCATTGAACGAGATGTACGTGATGTTGGCGGTAGCAGTAGCTGGCAGTAGCAGTAGCAAAATCGTGAAGTTGGCAGTAGCAGTAGCTGGCAGTAGCAGTGGCAAAACCGTGAAGTTGGCAGTAGCAGTAGCTGTAGCAGTAGCAAAAACGTGAAGTTTGCAGTAGCAGTAGCTGGCAGTAGCAGTAGCAAAAACGTGAAGTTGGCAGTAGCAGTAGCTGGCAGTAGCAAAAACGTGAAGTTGGCAGTAGCAGTAGCTGGCAGTAGCAGTAGGAAAATCGTGAAGTTGGCAGTAGCAGTAGCTGGCAGTAGCAGTAGTAGTAGCAAATGATAACTCAAGAACGCTTTGGCCTAGGAACATTTTTTTCGAAAGGGAGCAGGGGGAGGGAGTGAGGGGGGTGGGGGGAATCAAGGTCATTGTAACTAAAATAGATTTGTTTCAAAAAAAACTTTTTTAGTTTTAAATTCATTTAAGCAAACAAAAATTTAGGGGTCAAGTGGGGGGAATAAAAGGTCATTGTTACTAAAAAAAGATAAAAAAACATTTTTTTTAAAAAATTAATTTAAGCAAAAAACATTTCGGGGTCAAGGTCAATGTCACTGTAACTAAAAATATATTTAAATTTATTTTTTTGATTTTTGAATTGTTTCAGGTCATTGTTATTAAAAATAGATTTTTGAAAATTTGAAAAAAAATCTATTGTTAGTAACAATGACCTTGATCCCTCCCAACCCCCAACCCCCCCCTGAGCCCTTTCGAAAAAAATGTTCCTAGGCCCAAGCGTTCTTGAGTTTTCATTTGTTACTGCTACTGCCAGCTACTGCTAATGCCAACTTCACGTTTTTGCTACTGCTACTGTCAGCTACTGCTACTGCCAACTTCACGTTTTTGCTACTGCTACTGCCAGCTACTGCTACTGCCAACTTCACGATTTTGCTACTGCTACTGCCAGCTACTGCCAACTGCCTTCTCATTGGAATGAGGCCCAACATTCACGCGAACCAACATTTGACAAATGGGCACAGGTTTTCAGAGTATTTCCATTTAAGCAACTCAAATGTTTTTACCTCTGTTTTTTCCTGGGCGAGTTGGTTCGCATTAAGGTTTTCTAAGCTTTACTCATTTGCAATTGGCTAGATTTAAAGGTAATCTAAATGAAATCTTGTTGTGATTATTTGCAACTTAGAACAGAAAATAATACAAAACAGTGAGCATATTTGTTTTTCGTTTTCGTGGATATACGGTTGTTTTTTTGCAACTAGTCAACAGCGATCTTTTCCTGTATATAATACTGTGTATGATATGTTGAATATGTATTCTGGTTGCACGGCACAAAATAAACCGCTCGTCTGGGATTGCACATAGTGTTAGTGATTTATATAGTTAAAGTGTAGTAAAGACACTAATAAAATTACGATATCGTTGCCACATTAAGGCACTGAAGGTGTCAGACTGTCATATGACATAAATGTATGACAGGTTACATCACTTGCATTATAATGAAATTGTTCTTCGATGTGTTTTGAATGGAGCAGAGTACATTTTACATCTATAAAACATATTGACGGTATTTTATGATACGCTGCATCAGTTATATAGTTGTTTTACAAACTCGATTTTTAGACAAGAACTTAATTTATTTTATTCAATTACATAACATGAGCTGATATCAAAGAATAGTTGCATTTTATTTACAATAGGATGCTAATGCTAAATTCAATCATACTGTATCAAAATGATGAATTTAATTTTACTGAGACTGACACGCCCACTAATCATTCATAAGTGTTGTTGTTTACTTTTACTTGGTTACAGCTGTAAAAGAAGAAAAATGTTTTCATCTTCAAAGTTGTTTCTTTAATTTTGACAAAATTATGCAATTTACGTCAACGAAATTTTTGTAACGTACATTTGTATTTTAAATTAGTGGTTTTTCGTGCAGTTGTTATGCAAGTAAATACATATTCCGTTTTAATAGTTGGGTTTGTTGTTATACCGTAGTTTTAATAGTTTGTTTAAGATACTGGATTTGAAAGTGAAGCCTGAAGCATTATGTGGATAACGGTGTTTACTTTTCTGTTACTGTATGTGCAGTCAGTGGAAGGTAAGTCATGTTAAATCGTTAAACTGTTGTTTCCTGTTAATATGTAAAAGTGCTTCATGGACAGTTGTACAACTTAACTTACAATATGACTATTTTTGTTACGTTCATGTAAACTTAGTAAAAATACTCGAAGTGTTTGTATGATTTAGACAGGTCAAAAGTAAAATTTAACTTAATTTATGTGAAATATTTCATGTAAGCCTCAACTTAAATGGTGAGGAGCACGTGTATCATTTTATCGTTTAAACTTATATGCTGTTCTATTAATATCGGTCCCCAATCGATTTCCATCAACAAGATAGTGCCAGTATAACCTACACATTATATTTGTTTACAGTTGAAGCTGAAGATTGCAACCCCCATAGACATTGCTTGACTTGTCCAGTTGGCCTCCCATACCATTGCACTAGTTGTAGAAAGGGTTCCCACCTCCAACGCGGCGGTGCCTACAACTCATGCGAGGCTTGTGGCCTTCCATGCTTGGAATGTACAAACAAATATACATGTGACCGCTGTATAACCGGATATTATGGAAAAAAGTGTCGAGACGTGTGTGGCAAAGGGTGCATTGATTCGCTTTGTGACATACAATTAGGTACATGTGGTTGTAAGAAAAATTATGCTGGTGCAAAATGTGACCGCTGCACAAACGGTAAATACGGTTATGATTTCAGTAACTGCGCACTTACCTGTCCACCTAATTGTACAGCATGTGTCTCGAACACAAATTGCACTCAATGCAATGACGGCTATTATGGCTTAACATGTGACAAAATGTGTCCTAGGGGATGTTATGTCGGTGCTTGTAATTAGAGTACTGGTATATGTTACGGAAATACGTGCAAGGCAAATTTTTACGGCTCGAATTGTGACAAGTGCTCTACTGGGTGGCATGGAGATGACTGTGCTTCATCTTTTCCCGGAAAGTGTATATCTTGTTTATCGGAAACTGCATGTGAAATTTGTAAAGAGGAACACTGGGGTAGCGCACGTCTTTTTTCTTCGTAAGCTATCAAATGTTTCAGTCGTTTAAGTTGAAATGTTACTTCACCGTGTTTTGATTTTGTTATTTGATTTTGATGAAGTTATGTCATATCATATTGCTCTTTGTTACTTTTCTCCAATGATGCATACAACTCATCATTGGGCCTACGACTGTAACATCAGCATTACAATTTTTGAAATATTTGTATGGTGAACACGAATGAAAACCATACTTTTACAGCTACACATGTAATACTATTCTATTCATTATACAGAAAACATTTAATGATTTAATTGACATGTATTTTGCACTTAAACACATACACATTCTAACATTTTGTCAGAACATATGAAAATGCTATCGATAGTCACATAAAAAATGATGTATTGCCTTATGTCATCTTTGATTATGTATGACAGAAAAATAAGAAATACAGAACATGCGAAAGATTGTGGAAATATGGGATAAGATCAAATTGTAAACGACCGTCGACGCGCGAAAACGTACCTTCGGACATTTTGTTACATTATTCGACAATAATTGATAAAAATCCCATAAAATTTACATTTTTGTCACCCTCTTTAAATGCAATGATAACAACTGATAGCCACTATATGTTCCTCTACAGAAACATGCTATTTGCTTCAAAATTCTCCAAGACCATTACTATGGCAACAGCGATTTGAAATTATTCTTTTTTAATATGGCTATACCCCATGAAAAAGGCATATCTTGGAAAGAAGAAAAATAGTTCACCAGATATGATAATTATATTAAAAGAGTATGTAATGTTGCAATAAAAAATAAATGATGCTGATAGGAAATGATTACCGGAATAGTTTACTGCCCATTTAAATTGAAATGAGTTTTACGTCAAATTGTGGTATGTGACGTCATTTTAAGAGGCAACAATGACGCCTTAGGTATACTTTTTCAAAATGTTGTAGTTTTGTATGTACTAGACGTAGGTACATTTGTAACTGAAATTTTCCAGTATTGATATTGAAATATTGTTTGTTCAAATATGCAAGAAAGCTAGTTTCCAAGTATTTTGTCCGAAGGCCCATTTTCCCGTGTCGCTGGTCAAATGCTTATTTCTACTCTTCTGGAAAAAAAACCAAAGGAGCAGAGTGCTTAAATGTACAAAGCCAAAAGTAATTGTCAAAATATATTTGGTAACGAAATATATTGTCTAATGTTTACTTAAACAATCTACTTGATATACATATTTTCTCGATTTTAGGTTCAGAGTAAGTAACGCTGCAACATCATTGAACATTGACGACACCTCTATTTAAGGGACTAACGAAGAATGTTTGAAAGCCTTACTTCACAGACAACATCGTATATTCACAACTAGCGTACACATAAAGCACGACTGACCGAACGTCAATTAGTCCAAACAGAATTATTTATATGGGATAAAATCCTAATGCTAAATTCAATCCTATTGTATCAAAGTGATGAATTTAATTTTACCGAGACTGACACGCCCACTAATCATTCATAAAGTGTCGTTCATTCATTTTACTTGGTAACAACGAGAGAAATGTTCTCATTTTTCAAAGTTGTATCTTTTATTTTGACAAAATTATACAATTCACGTCAATGACATTAATGTAACTTACTTTTGTGCAGTTGTTATGCAAGTAAATACATATTCCGTTTAATTAGTTGAGTTGGGGTTGTTATACCGCAGTTTTGATAGTTTGTTTAAAATACTAGATTTAAAAGTTAAACCTGGAGCATTATGTTGATAACAGTGTTTGCATTTCTCTTACTGAATGAGCAGTTAGCAGAAGGTAAGACATGTAAAATAGTTATACTGTAGTTTCCTGTTCATATGTAAAACTGCTTCATGGACAGTTATACAACTTACAGTATGATTTTTTTGTTACGTTCATTTTAACTTAGTAAAAATAATCCAACTATTTGTCTGTTTGAGACAGTTTTAAAGTAAATTTAAACTTAATTTATGTGAAATATTTCTTGTTCTTTTTTCGTGTAAGCAACAACTTCAACGAATGATAACAGCAGCACGTCTATCATTTCATCGTTTAAATTTATTTGCTGTTCATTTCGGTCCTGAACCGATTTCCCACAACAAGATAATACTAGTATAACCTACAACTTATATTTGTTTACAGTTGTAGCTTTGGGTTGCCTCAACGGTTGCTCAACTTGTCCAGCTGACCGCCCAGACATCTGTACTAGTTGTGGAAAGGGGTCCGTCCTAAAACGCGGCGGTGCCTACTACTATTGCGAGCATTGTGGTATACCTTGCGTGGAATGTTCAAACACAGATACATGTAGCCGCTGTTCACCCGGCTATTACGGGAAAAGGTGCCGAGACGTGTGTAGCAAAGGCTGCATTAATTCGCTTTGTACCATGCAAGGTATATGTGTTTGTAAGAAAAATTATTCTGGCGCAAAATGTGACCGCTGTACAAACGGGAGGCATGGAGATAGTTGTGCTTCATCTTGTCCCGGAAACTGTGTATCTTGTTCTTCGGAAACTTCATGTGACATTTGTAAAGAGGGACACTGGGGTAGTGCATGTCAAAACAATTGTTCACATGGATGTTTGGACGAACCTTGCATGAAAGGCTTGATGTCGTCATATCTTTCGTTTGCTATCAACTGTTTCGGTAAATTAAGTTGAAATCATTATGTTACTTTACAGTGTTTTTATTTTGTAATTTTCTTTGATGTAGTTATATCATAATACTTGAGATAAGAGTAAGACCCGCATTCTAAGTCAGAACTCAAACATATGCTCCACTTCATCTCAATGGATGAATGCTAATATAAGCTCGAGGAACACTCAAGTGAGTGGCTTTCAATTAATGTATTTACTTACAGTCTTAATAATAACTTAATAAATGACATTCCAATAGGATTTAGGGTGCGTCGCATTAAAAATATTTGTACCTGCATGTCTGATCTAATTTTATTCGAATTTTAGGTACAAAGTGAGACACATTACTGCTTCAGTCCACCATAGACCATTTCTGTGACTTCCTTGGCTTGCAAAACGTTTGATGGCGTTTCTATCACATCTAAAATAGCAAATATTCACTATCGAAATGTGTACATTTACAGCAAGACTTCCCTTATACCGACCAATACTTGAACGTGTTGTTGTTTAATAGCAATATGTGTAGTAACTGTTGAAGTACTTTGCTATATTTGCTACGAGCTGTACCTTTGTTACAGACTGTTAATGATTGATGTGCTTATTTAGAAAAAATGAAAAAAATACATTTCAACATTACAATGATATAGATTGAAGCTTTTGTAAGTCGATTCTAAGTTTGTAGTTAAGAGTTATTTCCTAACATAAGAATGAAATACAGTTCTTGCTTTTTATTTATGACTAAGTAGGCAAGGTAGAGTTATTGTTCTTGCACACTGTACTTCCTACCAATGTGCTTTATCAGTGTATTAAGTTTGAAGAAAATCCTCTCAAGTACTTTTGGAGTTATGCTCTGGACAAAACTTTTGAAGTAATCTGAAAGGGAATCTCTAAAAGAGGCAAGGTAGAGTTTTGTTCTTGCACCCGGCACTTCCTACCAATGTGCTTTCGTGTTTAAGTTTGAAGAAAACCCTCAAGTACTTTTGGAATGCTCCGGACAAAGTTTTTAAAGTAAATCTGATAAAGGGGAATAACTCTAAAAGTAGGCAAGGTAGAGTTATTGTTCTTACACACTGCACTTCCTCCTAATGTGTTCTGTCAGTGTATGAAGTTTGAAGAAAATCCCTCAAGTACTTTTGGAGTTATGCTCCGGACAAAATTGAGACGGACGGACGGACGGACGGAGACCATTTCTAATATCCCCTTCGCCTTCGGCGGGGGGATAAAAAAGAGAATTTGTAGATTACTAGACAGTTATTGCATAAATATCAGATTTTAATGTGTGTTTCCTGTTATAAATCAAAGTACTGTAGTACTAAAAGACGATACAGCAAACCAAAGAAACCAATGGATTTTATTTGGTACTAGTAACAAATAACAGTCAAAGGTTAGGCTTGTTCGCATCCGCTTATTTGATTTTGAAGATCAGATGCAAATGTGCATCGAAAGGAAGCAGGTAGCATGAATGATAAGTGATGCATCAATAAATATATATTGACTGTAAACATTGACTGTAAACATGCAGTTTAATGGAACAGCAACTATTTGTGTTGGCTAAGCTTTTAATTTTTTTTATTTAATCTAAAAGGAGAGATTTACTTTTAACACTTACATATTTAGTGAACCTTAACTATATGTTGTTTTATTGTTATAAATACGTGTATACATGTAGGAGAGACTGTTAAATACTTTTAGGATTTTGTACACATTTATATGTTGATGTTCATTTATCAGTTTACTTAAAATTATAATGTTGTTGCACGGATGTTCTCAGTCTACAAAGAGTATAATGGAGTGTAAATTGATATTGCTGAATATCCCCTGTGACAGGATCGTAAGAATTGGTTTTATGTTATGACTATACGTAATCATGATACAAATGTAAATTGACATTGCATCACACATTTACAAAGGAGAATTTTAGCGCGATATATCACTATATAACAGGAACTATGTTCAGCTATTAAAATTGAACCCCTCTTTTTTAACATAACTAACGTCATTTAAAATAAACCATAATTAAACAGTTTATGGACTCGTCTGGCTACTTTAATAAAAGTATTTTATTGTTCGTACCGGGAGCGCTTTGTACATGTGGACGTTTTGCATTTGTGCTATTTGGTACTAAATTTGTATTCTGGAAGTATCAAATACTTTTCAAAATATATTTTATTCTCCACCATTATACAGTCATGCACATTTCCCATCTCTATGGCAGCATTTGTATTTCCTTCCGCAAACCATGAAACAGACCTATTTCAAAGGTACCTTATCACAGCTGAAAGCCGACCTAGACTTGCATTTGTTTCCAGCAATTATTTGTTTTCAGTTATGAAAGAGCTATAGTTTGGGTGTGGTGACATTTGTCATTTTAAAGAATTTATATCTGCCACTGAAGACGAAGTGATACGGGAAAGGGCGTTTCCATTAAGAAGAAAAAAATTGTTCTGTGCCAATCTTGAAAGTTTCTGGGGTTTTTAGGTAATGCTCTTAGCTCAATTTCGAGCTATTGTGAATCGTTTGTCTGTTGTATTTCGTCTGTCCACACTTGACCTTGTGTATGTAATAGAGACTTCATTTTTCACAGGATATTCATGTAACTAGGTCAGTATGACTGCCTTGATCAAACCTAGGTTGTGTTTGAATACGAATTATCTGGGGTAAAAAGCTAGGTGACGGGGTCATATCAAAGAGAAACCTTGTGTTTGCAATATAGGCTGACATTTTACTAGATCTTTATCAAATCATAGAAAAACTTTGTGAATGCGATAGAAGTTGCATTTTTATATTGGATCTTCATGAAGCTGGCTCAGTATGACTGGCTTGATAATATTTAGATCGAGGTCGAATATTGGTTATCTTGGGTCTAAAACTAGGTCACGGGGTCAAAACATAGAAACAACGAGTGTATGCAATGGTGGTTGCATTTTTCTTTAGATCCTCATGAAACTTGGTCAGTATGATTACCTTGATAAAAAGTCGACTTCGAATATTTGTAATCTTGGGTTACAAACTCGGTCAAGGGGTCTAATCATAGAATAAAAACTTAAACATGCAATAAAGGATGCATTTTTCAGCTTTGTCAGTAGGATTGCATTAATACAATATAGGCCAGGTTGTCATTAAGAAGAAAAAGCATTGTTCCGTGCTAGCCTCGGACGTAACAGAGCTTTTTAGGAAGTGTTTAGGTCTAGGTCGAGTTTAATTGTGGATCATCAGGGGTCAAAAACCAGGTCACGGGATCAAATCATAGAAAATGTATGCAAAAGAGGTTGCATTTTTATTGGATCTTCTTGAAACTTGCTCAGTATGACTGCCTTGATAAAATCTAGGTCGAGTTAGAATATGGGTTATCTGGGGTTGAACACTAAGACGAGGGGTCAAAACATTTTAGGATCTTGTGTATGCAATAGAGGCTGCATGTTTCATTGGCTCTTCACGAAACTTGCTCAGTATGATTGCCTTCATATAAGGTCGAGTTCGAATATAGATTATCTGGGGTCAAAAACTAGGTCGCGGGGGCAAATCCTAGAAAAAACCTTTGTTAGCAATAGAGGTTGCATTTTTCATTGGATCTTCAGGAAACTTGGTCAGTATGATTGCATTGATTAGATCAAGTCCAAGTATGAATATTGGTAATCTGGCCTTCAAAAACTGGGTCACGAGGTCTTTTGAAAATTGTTTATTTTCCTACAGAAATGTTCATCATAAATATCTTTTATGTTTTGGTCTTCCGGTCTTTAATTCATCTCCCCTAGGGTACAACATAATAGGCGGAATAAAAGCTAAAAGATATAAGTTTAATTAAAAGGCATCATATAATAGCATTTTATGCAAATTACCAAAGAGATGCAACGCATTATCTCGTTTAATCACTCAAGTTAACTTCTAAAATTTCACCAAAGACATACTGTTAAGCGTTTGGGAAATTTCGGTAAATTTTGAAGAGGATTCGAGGCGACAATTTCTGCCTAAATTCTTTACACATCATCATACTTCATGCATCGCATATAGACAAAATAAAAAGTTTCGATTACACAGTTTCGTTTTGATCTCAAAGACTGATTTATGAAACTATTCTGATTTTGTTGCCAGAAAATGTTGTGTCAAAGAAAGAAAGAATGTCATTTTTAGCTTTTAACACAGAGCAATATTACAATATGATGCTGGTAAATGAGGCCCTGTTAAATCGCTTGTCTCTCGGTTTTGGTGAAAAACAAGAGTTTTCGATTTGTCTGAAATTAACATATTTCAGAACGAATCATCAAACGAAACGGTTCAGATTTCTGTAAAGTATTTCTGTATTTTTTAAATTATTCGCTTCCAAATTATAAAGTGCTGCAAACGTTTTTTTTGTAATTCTACTATAAACATAGTGTAGCGGTGCGATCAAAACAAGCTTACAAATATTTTCAACAGAATTTCTCAAATTGCTAGTTATATTTTATTTAATATGTTGTTGATTCTAGCCATTAATTTTACATTTTGTTTCCTTTTTCCAATAAACCCGTAAGTCAATTTTTTAAGTTTTGAGAAAATCGATTTTGAAGTTTGAAATTTCAATGAAGATCAGTGACTAACGGGTTTATGGAATTAGCTTTTAACCAAGTTATATTAGTTCCATAAGAAAACAAACTACGTCATCATATAGAGCTTGATGAAACTAGTACAACGGTACCAAAATGTCAAAACCTAAAAAAAAGCGACTTACGGGGTTCTGATTTAGGTGACGATTTGATGTTAAAGTATTTCCATTTTGGTGATTTCTTGCCAATCACAACTTTCTTAAAACAATACAGAAGATAGAAAAACAATTTCATCCCACAATAGTTTGCCATGAAACAATCAGCATATCTAATTTTAGGAACGGAAATTCCTGCCCGAGTAATTCTTCTTTTGTTGGCATAATCGGCCGCTTACATTACGTCATCTACTAGGTGCTAAAGTATCACATCGTTTTATTAATTTCAATTAGATTTATTATTAATGGCTTAGTTTCTATCTATTGTTTCACTAATATTAGATCAGAGATATATTTTCGATAGCATTGAATAAACCTGAAACACTTAACACACAATAAATACTAATCGGGTACCAATATAATAGTGGTAGTATCAATAATGATGATAATAATAATAATAATAATAATAGGTACAAACATTATACTAATAAAATTACGATATCGTTGCCACATTAAGGCACTGAAAGGATCAGACTGTCATATGACATAAATGTATGACAAGTTACATCACTTGCATTATAATGAAATTGTTCTTCGATGTGTTTTGAATGGAGCAGAGTACATTTTACATCTATAAAACATATTGACGGTGTTTTATGATATGCTGCATCAGTTATATAATACTTTTACAAACTCGATTTTTAGACAAGAGCATTATTTATTTTATTCAACTACTGCATCAAGTTAATGGATTTAATTTTAGCGAGACTGACACGCCCACTAAACATTCATAAGTGGTGGTAATTTATTTTTACTTGGTTACAGCTATAAAAGAAGAGAAATGTTCTCATCTTCAATATTTTTCTTTAATTTTGACAAAATTATGCAAATTACGTCAATGAAATTTTTGTAACGTATTGTAGTGGTTTTTTGTGCAATTGTGATGCAAGTAAACACATATTCCGTTTAAATCGGTGGGTTTCTTGTTATACCGTAGTTTTTATAATGTGTTGAAAATACTAGATTTGAAAGGTAAGCCTGAAGCATTATGTGGAAAACGGTGTTCACCTTTCTGTTACTATATGTGCAGTCAGTGGAAGGTAAGTCATGTAAAATCGTTTAACTGTTTGTAAAAGTGCTTCATGTACAGTTGTACAACTTAACTTTCAATATAATTATTTTTGTTACATTCATGTAAATTTAGTAAAAATACTCGAAGTGTTTGTTTGATTTAGACAGGTTAAAAGTAAAATTAAACTTAATTGATGTGAAATATTTCATGTAAGCATCAACTTAAATGGTGAGGAACACGTGTATTATTTCATCGTTTAAACTTATATGCTATTCTATTAATATCGGTCCCCAATCGATTTCCCAAAATAAGACAGTGCAAATATGACCTACACATTATATTTGTTTACAGTTGAAGCTGAAGATTGCCAGCCCCAGAGACATTGCTTGACTTGTGCAGTTGACCTTCCATACCATTGCACTAGTTGTAGAAAGGGTTCCCACCTCCAACGCGGCGGTGCCTACAACTCATGCGAGGCATGTAGCCTTCCATGCTCGCAATGTACAAGCAAATATACATGTGACCGCTGTGTAATCGGATATTACGGAAAAAAGTGCCGAGACGTGTGTGGCAAAGGGTGCATTGATTCGCTTTGTGACATACAATTAGGTACATGTGGTTGTAAGAAAAATTATGCTGGTGTAAAATGTGACCGCTGCACAAACGGTAAATACGGTTATGAACTGAGTAACTGCGAACTTACCTGTCCGGCTAATTGTAAAGCATGTGTCTCGAACACAACTTGTACTCAATGCAATGACGGCTATTATGGCTTAACATGTGACAGGATGTGTCCTAGGGGATGTTATGTCGGTGCTTGTAATCAGAGTACTGGTATATGTTACGGAAATACATGCAAGGCAAATTTTTACGGCTTCAATTGTGACAAGTGCTCTACTGGGTGGAATGGAGGTGACTGTGCTTCACTTTGTCCCGGAAACTGTATATCTTGTTTATCGGAAACTAAATGTGAAATTTGTAAAGAGGGACACTGGGGTAGTGCATGTCAAAACAATTGTTCACACGGATGTTTGGACGGACTCTGCACGAAAGAGTCCGGTATTTGCGATCAATGTAAGCATGGGTTTACCGGAGAAACATGTAACATTTGCATTGCAGGGCTTCACGGTGTTTTCTGTAATATGAATAAAACACTTATCGGTAGGTTAAATTAATTTTCGAAGTAATGTCCACTGACCTGATAACGTCTTTTTTTCGTAAGCTATCAAATGTTTCAGTCGTTTAAGTAGAACTGTTACTTCAACGTGTTTTGATTTTGTTATTTGATTTTGATGAAGTTATGTCATATTGTATTGCTCTCTGTTACTTTTCTCATATTATGCATACAACTCATCATTGGACCTACAACTTAAACATCAGCATTACAATGTTAAAAATATTTGTATGGTGAACACGAATGAAAACTATACTTTTACAGCTACACATGTAATACTATTCTATTTATTATGCAGAAAACAGCGCATCACCTATAATTGTACACGTAGACGAGTTATATATGCAGCTAAGTTTGGTCGCTTTACTGTTCTACATCAAGGCACTCATCAGTACGTAGGTTAATTTATGTAAATAACAACTACATTATTTTATTTAAATTTAGGCAATGCATTTGTTATTTATTTATGGTATTTTGATTTTTATTGAAATTTACTTTGCACTTAAACACATACACATTCTAACATATAAAAATGCTATCGATAGTCACATAAAGAATGATTCATTGCCTTATGTCATCTTTGATTATGTAGGGCAGAAAAATAAGAAATACAGTACATGCGAAAGATTGTGGAAATATGGGATAAGATCAATTTGTAAATGACCACCGACGCGCGAAAACGTACCTTCGGACATTTGTTACATTATCCGACAATAATTGATAATAATCCCATAAAATTTACATTTTTGTCACCCTCTTTAAATGCAAAACCAATGCAAACAAATGATAGCCACTATATTTTCCTCAACAGAAACATGCTATTTGCTTCAGAATTCTACAAGACCATTACTATGGCAACAACGTTTTTAAATGATTCTTTTTTATTTTGGCTATACCCTATGAAAAAGGCATATCTTGGAAAGAAGAAAAATAGTTCACCAGATATGATAATTATATTAAAAGAGTATGTAATGTTGCAACCAAAAAT
This sequence comes from Saxidomus purpurata, assembly GCA_022818135.1. NCBI lineage: Eukaryota > Metazoa > Mollusca > Bivalvia > Venerida > Veneridae > Saxidomus > Saxidomus purpurata. The sequence continues at coordinate 9,074,990 of JAFMSR010000015.1, forward strand.
AAATGATGCTGTTAGTAAATGATTACCAGAATGGTTTACTGCCCATTTAAATTAAAGTGAGTTTTACGTCAAATTGTGGTATGTGATGTCATTTTTAGAGTGAAAAATGACGCCTTAGGTATACTTTTTAAAATGTTAGTTTTGTATGTACTGGACGTAAATACATTTGTTACTGAAATTTTCCAATATTGGTAGTAAAATACTGTTTGTATGCAAGAAAGCTAGTTCCAAAGCATTTTGTCCGAAGGCCCATTTTCCCGCGTCGCTTGTCAAATGCATATTTTTACTAAAGAAAAAACAAAGGAGCAGAGTGCTTAAAAAGCCAAAAGTAATTGTCAAAATGAATTTGGTAACGAAACATTTTGTCTTATGTGTACTTAAACTGTCTACTTGATATACATATTTTCTTGATTTTAGGTTCAGAGTAAGTAACTCTGCAACATCATTGGAACATTGACGACACCTCTATTTAAGTGGCTAACGAAGAATGTTTAATAGCATTACTTCACAGACAACATCGTATATTCACAACTAGAGTACACATAAAGCGCGACCAACCGAACGTCTATCAGTCCAACAAGAGTAATTGTTTTTTATTGAAACTAATGTTTGATTTGCAAATCGAGGATTTGCAGATTTCAGATATGTGCAACGGATTGTTAATGACTGATTGGCTTACTACAACAGATCTAGTGGAATAACGAGATTAGAACTTTCAGTCAGTTAATTCGGCATTGTCGCAAGTCGGTTCATATAAATGTATGTGGTTTAGAGTGATGCTATACAATTGAGAGCTAGGCCTTTTTAAAATTGTATATCGGTAATCAAAGTAGTTTTTTGTACACGACCATATTATTTTAAGAAAAGATAAAACAAATGTATCTGATGACACATGTCCTTTATGTTTTTGGCCTGGGGACTGAAAGTCCCCTAGGCCTAAGTTAGAATACCACATTTCAAACACTGCAAGAAATTTAACTGTGCTATGTGCGAATAACAACTGTAAACATGCGCTATGCGAAAGTAGTGCAAGACAGACCAGATCATCTTCTGTTTGAATGTCGCATATGATAAGCACATATTACAAATAAAGAGTACTACACTTCAAACATTGCAGGAAGGTATATAGCTTACGGGCTGCATTACACATTTTTTCTGTTTCAGAATTAATGCGCTGTTAGCTGATTACGGAAGATAATCATATGCATATCACGGAAAAGTACTGATATTTACGGAAATTTACGGAAACGTACGGGCTCGATATAAGAGTTTGTAGTTTGATTTTTAAATTTCCGATGTTATTTCATTGACAACTTTGTTTTTACGAACAATTACATATATTTTACCTAAAAATAAATTTCTCTAAAAAAGATATAATTTACGTACTTCCCGAGAAGGAACTCACGTGATCAAAATCACCCGCCATTTATCGAGGACGCTGCATGTCGAAGCCCGTGAACGGTGTCACCGATACACACAAGGTAACCCAGAATCTTTTTGGTTTTCTCTGTTATCCATTGTACAGACTGTATTTATTTTCATTGCTGGTTTGCTTTGTTTATTTCTGTTTCAAGGTCTTGTCCTTGATCACAAATTTTCGATCCACTCTCAGATCATATCGCTTGGTGTTGTACAAAGCGCAGATCGAATTATTTTTATTGGCTCAACAATGTATAATGTTGCTATGTGTTTTTTTCATTTAACGTACGTCTTATAATAAAACATCTTCCTCCACCCATAATTTGTGAATCATTCATTCTGTATCATATTGTTTTGTCCTCTGCACTTTCGACCCCGCTTTAGGTAGGTTCAGCGCAAAACACGTTGTTTTCGGGGAGTTAACCTATAGCCCCCAGGCATTCAGCGCTCACAGCGCTTTGAAAGTTTAGATACTAGAAGGACACCAATATTCTTCAAGAAGAAAATAAAAACCGCAAATGATTTAATAGTTAAAAAATCAAACAAATATTATTCAAAATCAATCCATTTATTACTGTTGATTTTTTTATATGACGCAACTGGTGTTATCGTTCTATCACGTAAGAAATAATCTATAACTCTGAGTGCATTATCGAAATTGAAGCATTCCCCGGAAGTTCTTTGGCGGGCGGAATGATACACGAGGGCAAGCCTCAAGCTTTATCTTAATATTATTCTTCGGACATATACCGCTGCATTGTTTTGGGTCAGTTACAATACAAGTATTGAACAAAATTTGTAAATACATTAAAGCCACTAGCTTTATCGCTTAAAGACAACATGCGTAACGTACACTTAATGTCAGACAATGCAACCTACCCGCAGAAATGTGTTTCGATTTCCAATAACGCCGGCTTTCGATTAACAGTAACCATAATCACATGCACGTACATTTATTTAATTTTTTCATTGTAACGTCTTTCGCATTCAAGTGCCCCAGGTACAGTTTCTCGTATATCTAGTATGAGAATACATTTTATAAGTCAGCTAGGGACCAGTTAGATTTGTCTAAGATATTGTAATATTCCCCGTTTCGTTTTATTAAATATAATGTTTCTTAGAATTATCGACTTCGTAACATAAACTTTAATATAAGATAATTAATATGGCATTACATACCATGCTCATGTATATCGCCAATTTATTAGGTATTACACTGAAGTCTTATATCCATATCTCTTCAAGTAAGCTTTTAAATGAATAAGTGATACTTTTGAGATTTCACGGGACACAAAAGTACGGAATTGTATGTTACCGAAGATCTTCCCAAAATTAAAAGTCTTAAATACCTTGTACATGTATCTACTTTAAGCATTGTAATTCACCCAGTATTTAATTGTTTAATCCATTTTCTTAAGTGGTCCACGCTTTACCTAAGCGGCCCTGATGTCTTTTTTAATTTCTGCTATTAATGGACATCGCTTGAGTAGATGTAAAAATTTAATACTAGAACATGTACCTACGTTAGACCCTTTCATACCGTTTCTAATAACAGTAGTTCTGAAGAGTTTATCAATGACTGCCAACAACAATTCCTTATTCTACGAGTCCATTCATTTGTGTCCATCTTCAAAACAGTATGTAAAACACACATACTATTCGGTATTTCATTAATACTAGTGTGTTCAAGACTTTGAAAAAATTCCGCTTCTTAATGCAACCATTTTTTTCACCTAAAATGCCTTCTTGTTTGCGAAGTTTTACATATACGAGGAATTTTCAAATATGAATGCATCTAAGCACATAAAAATGTATCCTTGATAGATTTCAATGAAAATTTAATTTTGTCCCCTCGAAGTATTCACCTTCAACAGATATGCAAAATTTCAGTCTTCTAATCCAATCCTTGAAGGCATTTTCGTAGTCTTTCCTAGGTATACTATGAAGACAGTGGAATATTGCAAAACCACGGTGTTTGCGCTGGACAAATTTTCGACCAGAAAGGTATTTTTTAAGCCTTGGGAACAAAAAGAAGGCACATGGGGCAAATTCAGGCAAATACGGAGGGTGAGGGAGCACAACAACCTTTTCCTGCTTCAGAAAGTCTCGTACAATAGACGCCATGTGCGATGACGCATTGTCACGCAGCAATCTGACACTGGACAAACCAGTTGCAGGTCTTCGATTTTTTAAATATTTCTTCAGTTTTCGAAGAACTTAAGTCTTGTAAAACTTCGTATTTACGGATTTGCCTTTAGGTACAGTTACCTGAATGGCAGGACAATGATTTGTGAAGAATATGGCATATAATACCTTCTTGAAACTCATGGTCCGCTTTGCAATGCATGGTCTTTTGCCAGACTTTGTTGCCCATATTTTGTTCTGAATCTTTCGTTTGGGCTCAAGAGAGTGAACCCATGTCTCGTCACCATTGACGACATTTGCGAAAGACCGTGTATTACAATTTGGAAACTGTTAAAGCAACATTTTCGCGCATTGCACGCGTGCCTTTTCCTGCTCATCTCTCAACAGATGGGGAATCCATCTAGCACAGATCTTTCTCATTTTCAAATTACGTTTCAGAATTGCATGAATTGCTGCTTATGAGATGCCAACCATACTAGCTATTTGTCTAGCGGTGTATCTTGCATCAGTAGCTACTATTTCTTTCACTCTAGCAACCATCTCAGCAGACGTTGCTGTTTTCGGCCGACGGCAATGTTATACATCTTCTGTTGAATATAAACTAATATAAACCCACATTTGAATTTCTTAAAGCAACGAATAACTGTCGAAAAAGACATTTCATAATGTCCATTAACAGAACATATATCATCAAAAATGTCTTTTCACCCTATGCCAATAATAAAACGATTCTTAAAGTGAATTAGCGCTTTTTTCAGAAAATCAGTTGAATATGGTGTGTGTCAAAAGCGTAGGGAAATAATAGCTTTAACCCAATACATCAAACTCTTCACGCTACCAGTATGAAATAATCTTTCCAAATATTGATTTTCTTATTTGATGGGAGAGTCATTTAAGAAAAGGACAACTGCATGCAGGAGTTGCTTCCCTTCCACTGCCGAAATCTCTACCAGACACAATCAAATCATTTTATCAGTCCGAATTTTTATATCTAAAGCACCAACTTCAAATATAATGCGGCAAACATTAATTTAACCTAAATGAATAAAATTCTTATAAAACTGTGACCGAATATCACTACGTGCAGTAAGTTGACCTGTCATTTAATTAGTATAACGGCGCACGAGTAGGTAATGTTTACAGCTAAAATGAACGGATTTTAATTGGCATGGTATCAGTGTAAAGCTAACTTGTTCATCTACCCAATCATCTTGATTTCTTCCTAATTTTCGCATCATTGAGCAAGATAACGTTCGAAATGCATTCATATTTAAACAATCCTCGTATTTGGGTGTCTATTTCCGTAAACAGTTTTGCCAATGTCCCGTCTATACAATGTTACCTTACAAATGGTGATGCCATGCCTATAAAGAGAACGTTTGTCTAAGAAAGTTATATTTGGTCATTTTCTTCTTCTTGGGAAAACGTCAACTGAAGAGCTGTTATTTAATAGTATTTTGGTACCGGAACGACATCTCTTTCATTTTAAACGCTGAAATAAGCAGTGTATATCCTCTCAGTTTAGAGTTTTTAGTTGATCTACTTGTATAAAGTTGAGTTGATTTCTTGACAAAGGACTATATTATAATAAACTCTTGATTTATATCAAATGTGATAAAAAATCTGCCTGTGACTCTGAAAATTGCTCGAGCCTTAAAGCGAAAATTTATAGATACATTTGTACATGACAGTTATTAAATATGTGTCTGATTTTAATGTGTATTTCCTTTTATAGAAAAACAAAAGTTACTGTTTACTTTCTAAACGATCTTTCGAACGATGATATTCAGGCTTCTGTCGTAAGAAATATGGTTCATGTTACGGAAATAATTATAGTTGATAACTGTAACCAAATATTCATACCGTTTGAGATCAGGTTCAACATGATTGTCAATAGATACTCGTACAATATGAGTATACAGTTTATAACATATACAAGTTTTGCCGAAACAGAAAGCATGCTATGAACATTAAAGTAAAAGCCTTGTAAAACGGAAGTTCCTTTTCAGGCACCTCGTTGAAATTTCGACTGAGATATAGACATTTCATCAGTGTGAGATTTTCCTTCATGAAGAAGAACACTTTCGACGGCATCTGTGTGCTAGGATTATCGCTCATTTTGGCTCCTCAGCAAATAACTGTCCAAGGTTAGGGTTGTTCGCATCAGCTGAATCAATTCTGAAGATAAGAGGCAAATATGCATCAAAAGGACGAAGGAAGCATACATTATAAACGATGCATCAATAAATATCTTTGGACTGTAAAAATGCTGTCTAATGGAACAGCAAATATTTGCGCAGGCTAATGTAAGCATATATCATACGACTTTTTTTATACCATTTCAAAGGGAATATTTTCTTTCAACACTTAAAAATTATGCTAATCTGACCAGTGATTTTAATTATATGTTGTTTTTTATAACAAATACTTAATATATACGATGTGCTGTATTGACATTTCACTTGTGTGTATGTAAGCGTTTATTTAACAATATATTCATAATTAATTGTCTCGTGTGTGTTATTAAACAGTCGATAAAGGTAATAATAAAATAATGAGTGTAAATTTATGTCATGCATCTTTAGAAATATTTCTGAAGATCCCTTGTTGCAGGGAGGTAGCCATTGGCTTCGATTCATGACTTTATGTAATTTAAAACTTTCGTCTTATATTAACAAGGATTTGAGAGGCGTTTTACGCGTGAATTGTATTACTATATATGAACGGAACTATGATCATCTGTTTAATGTAAACACAACTTACAAATTCTAAAAACATTCACACAAGCATATAGTGTCGGTTATTATTGTGTTTAAATGTCTAATACATATTAACACGTCTGTAAGATTTATTGTTTAAACATGAAACATATTACCAACAAATTAAACAGTTTCTAGCCAACATCACTACAACAACAAACGAACAACATGTAGGACTAGTTATTTTAAAAAGCAGCTTCTTGTAATTAATGTGAAGAGCGGTCGGAAGATGTGTGGACATTTGCTATTTAGTGCATGACCTATTTGGCAAGTTTAAAACAAAACTATTTTAATTTACTGTTTCTAGAAACATTCTGCATGTTAATTGATGCACTTTTGCCATTTCTGTGGGAGCTTAGTGTAAGGTTCTGTAATCAATGCGGACTTAGAATTATAAAGACCAAGAACCTGGCAGTAACAGTCTACCTTTTGGCAAAACATAACTTAGTATTTTCCGATATACATTCAGGAAAACAACTTATGTAACCTTGCCAGCAGACGGTGACATTTTAAAACTTTTTGGGGGATAGCAAATTACAAAATGCTTTTTGGTTGAGCTGTAGTCTCCGGTTCGACATAATGCATACACATTTCATCACAACTGATAATGCAATTCAACAAACTCATTCCCCTCCCGATTACAATTGCTCAACAATGATATCGATATGGTCAATTTTTGGTTATCTGCCGACTATCCTTGCACTAATCTCTTCCTGACCTTGCTCATACCGTTGTCCGTGTAAAATACAGCACTTCGTGAGAATGATAAATTTGCGACATCGTTCCCAAATAAACGTAAATGAGAGACATAATGCATCAGTCAGTGCTATTGTATTTGGCAAGTTATATGTATTGAACAATAATCAAATTGTTTTTCCCTGTTTTGAATAAAGCGGTCACATTTTGCGTCTATCAAACACGCATATTGACGGTATTTGTTCTTCAGACATAAGAATCATTTTTTTAATTCAATTATAAAACATAAGTTGTCATCAAAGAATTGTTGCGTTGCTTTGTTTCTTCATCATGTTTTTTATGTTTCCAATCATTGTCATTGCATTATAACTAATAAATGCATGCCAAATGTATTTTTACATTCTAGGATGAAGTGTGTTACTTTTTCCAATTCTGTCGTTTTGTTTTACAAATTGAAAATAAACATGTGCTAACTAGGAAGTATACGTGCCATTTTCATTTTAGCACAAATACCAGGGCCTTTGTAAACAATTGACATTTTCTCAGTCTTTCATGAAGCTTGGCGTTAACAATGTAGGGGTTAAATGCGGCTAACATTGAAGTTGTCCCGCGCATTCTTGAGCGTCGTACCAGTCAGGGCGTTTCGTTTTACTTTTTGTGTTTTTAGGCTAGAATAGCATTTACTCAATGTTTTTCGTATAACATTGTATGACACCTACAGTAACACAAGGAATATGTTGATGCCCTCACCCTACGGGCTCGGACAGCAACAAGCGCCCGGGGATTCTGCAGATATTAAAACACAATGAAGGTTCGTGGGACCTATTATGAAAACACATAAATTGTCCGTCCAAGATTGATGAAAAATTTATACAACAACATCCTTATACTTAATTCAATCCTACTGTGACAAGTTAATGAATGTACTCTAACCAAACTGACACGACCACTAATCCTTCATATGGGTTTATAAACTTTAGTTGTAAAAAGAGTATATTCGTCTCATTCGTCTTGTGTTTTTAATTAAATAAAAACAGTATGCAATTTACGTCACTGATGTTTTGTAGCTTATTTTGACGGTGTTTTGTACTTAAATAATACTCACTGAATTGGGGTTGTAGCACTGCACTCTGAATGAATTCCGGTGTTTGTTTTAAATACTGGATTTGAAAGTTAACCTGAAGCATTATGTTGATAACAGTGTTTACTTTTCTGATTCTGAATCAGCTGTCAATGGAAGGTAAGACAGGTTAAATCGTTAAACTGTAGTTTCCAAGTCTGTAAATTTGTTTGATGTGCAGTTATATAACTTATATATCTATGTTTTATTACGTTAATGTTTATAAAAATACTTGGAGTAAACGTAAATGTTTGATTTTAAAAAGTTTTAAAGTAGACATAAACTGGATTAAATTTTGTGTATAAAAATTTCTAATTCTTTATTCGGTTAAGCAATTATTTCTATTATTTAATCGTTTAAATATATATTCGCTGTTATTTTCTTTTCGGTCTCGAACTAATTTCCCATAATTATTAAAAAGTGCTCGACTAAGAATATCCTGCAAATGTTTGTTTCACAATCGAGCTAAAGTAATTTTGTATAAACTAATATGAATGGTATTTTTTACAGCTGCAGCTGTACATAACATGCCCTGCTTAACTTCTGTTGTGCCATTCCATTGCAATAGTTGTAGTAAGGGACAATACATAGCACGCGAAGGTGCCTACAATGCATGCTTGCGGTGTCCATCCGAATGCACGGAATGTAATAGCAGATCTAGATGTCACCGCTGTATAACCGGCCGTTACGGGTCAATGTGCCAACACGTTTGTAGCAAAGGTTGCATTGATTCAATTTGTGATTTAAAATCAGGTACATGTGTTTGTAAGAAAAATTATTCTGGCGCCAAATGTGATCGCTGCACAAACGGCAAATACGGTTATGAACTGAGTAACTGCGAACTAACCTGTCCGGCTTATTGTAAAGCATGTATCTCCAACAACACTTGCACTCATTGCAATGACGGATATTATGGCTTTACCTGTGAAAAGTTATGTTCTAGGGGATGTGTTTTCGGTACCTGTACTCAGAGTAATGGTACCTGTAATGGAAATGCATGCAAAGCAAATTTCTACGGCTCACATTGTGACAAGTGTTCTACTGGATGGCATGGAGATGATTGTGCTTCATCTTGTCCCAGGAACTGTGTATCTTGTTTATCGGAAATTTCATGTGACATTTGTAAAGAAGGACATTGGGGTAGTGCATGCCAAAACAATTGTTCACATGGATGTTTGGACGAACCTTGCACAAAAGGCTTGATGACGTCATATTTTTCTTTTGCTATCAACTGTTTCGGGCGTTTAAGTTAAAATCATTGTGTTAGTCTACCGTGTTTTTAAATGATACTTTGATTTTGATGTAGATATATCATAACAGTTGAGATAAGAGTAAGGTCTGCATTCTAAGTCAGAACTCAAACTCATGCTCCACTTCAACTCAATAGAGAAATGCTAAAGTGAGGAACACTCAAGTGAGTTGTTGTCAAGTATAGAATCGGTATTCATATTCGCCACTCAACCTTGATATTTAGGAGTATCATCGATGCTGACTTATTGCATGTAGTACGGTACATTGTATTGCTACGTGTTTTATCACAGTCTAGGAAATAAATATAAAGAAATAGTGCAAAAGAAAATGTATGTCAGAAAACGAAGGATTTTAAATCAATTAAGTAATATAAATTGGAGTTGCACACAGCTTTCGTGTTAATGGAAACGAATCATTACCCATTACAGTACATTTCGGCATGTGGACCACTTGCATTAAAATGCAAAACATTGAATTGCCCAATTGTATCCAAGGATTTTTATAAATATTTCTTTCCTTAACTAAAAATATTAATGTTGCCATATATTATTCGCATTTATTTCGGTCGAAATAATGCAACCTTACCACATGTTTATAAAAATAAAATATATCATACAAACAAACATGTACTGTATGTCGAAATGAAATAATATACAGCGTAAATTGATTTAAGCGTCCAACTGAGGGACAAGATAAAATGTTGTTTCTTATTAAAACGATCTCTTAAATTCAACACATTTTGTCCCTAAAGAATCAGTTTGGGCATACAATAGATGCCCTTTCATGCAATATGTGTCTTAATGCACGTGCAAACATCATTATCATCATTAACATAAAAATATAATAATATATAATAGTCTTTTTTTAATTCAGCAAGGTATAGTTAACAACAAATGAACGCCCATGCGAATTTTTTAACCGACCACGTCCTAGATGGTTGAGTGTAATGACATTGCTGAAGCGCGAGCGTGTTTACCACTGCTCCATTAGGTCGTACTGTATAAAAAATGCATTACGAAGTAAAGCGTTAGTGTAAATTATTTGAAAATATGACAAAAAAGAGCACCGCAAAGCGCAGTTTAAACATATGCTGTTAATCGTTGTAATCGGACAATGAAAGGAGCATAATTTAGCCTGTGGAACCCCAACGGTCTAGAGAACAACAATAAAAAATTGAAGTTATATAAAAAAATCTATGTAACCAACCGATAATCTTAACGGTAAATATTAAATGCGTTTCAAACACTCCAAAAAATTGTATGGACCATTACACTTCTTGTACTCCACGGGATTATAAATTGGAGCTGGGTTTTCCCGTACTGCCAGTTCCAAGTTACAAACTATGCTTTTGATAGAGTATACATACTATAAAGAAAATGTATAGTAATTACATGTAAAAAATTGTTCAAACATTCAAAATTAGCGATCATCCTAATGATATAAAAACATAGATGTTTGCAATGTGAGCAATTATGTCGGCAGCAGACAATATCTAGCACAGTTATATCACACTTCTTGAACCATAATTCCGTGACCTGTCCTTAAACACCGTTACCATTGAAAAAGAAAACTGGCTTATGATACGAGTTGATAACCAAGGCATATCCTTGTCATTCTCGACAGACATTCACGGGGTGTCAACAGTGTACATAACGTTATGGTACAATAGGTAATGACCTTTGTATACTCACCGAATAGTTTGACCTTGTACCTTGAAAGCAATTGCCATTCCCACCTACATGAGGTTCCGCGCAGGGGTCTCAATGTCTGGTAAACTTTGCGCAGGCTTCTTTTATTGCTAACGAGGTCAAGATTGTACAGCGTTCTCATAAGAGTCAATATAGTTTTTTACATAAATCTGGCTTTGACCCCGAGTATGACCTTGACTGAATGCCATGAAACATTGCTTCTGCACGTCGCTCAAATCTGACAAACCCACTGGGTCAGCTGTTCTGCGAAAGCTTGTAAAATGAGTTTTCAAGAGTTACAGAAGCTGTTGGCAAAGCTTCAAAATCATACTGACCATACGTGACCCAGTACGGTATCCTTGACCTTGAATGGCCAATCCGGTTTAACTTGCTTCGAACGTCGTCTCAGTCTGTTAACATTTGTGTCAAAGGTTTTTGAATTCCACATGGCAAGAGGTTTAACGATAGTTACAGAGGCGCAAAGCAAAACATTTAAATCATATGACACTTACAAAAAAGTATACCTTGACATTGAATTTGTGGCCAGCCATCAAGAACATTGCTATCTTCACGTCGTCTCCAGTCGAAAATTACCATTGTGTGATACAAGCTTTCTTGAAATGCCTATCAAGGGGTATCGTAGATTTACAAATGCTGAAGGTAGCTACTTAACAGACGGACAGACGGTTACGTTACGGTTGAACTAAAACCGGGCCTAACTTACTTTGTCCTCATCTTCGGGCGTTTAAAAAGAGCTTAATTATGCATTTGTTTAAGCATATATGTTTAATTTTGGACATAACCCCCTTAGGGGACTGACTTGTTCTCACTGCAGTATCTTTGAGCAATAAATCCTCCAACTGCGTCTAGAGCTGCTTTAAAACTTCATGTATATACAAACATCTGTTTTGTAATCACTGTCGGTAATGTTTTTCGGTTCGAAATTATCTTAATTCAACCGTATTCAATGCAGTCCAGTAAATATATATTCAGACCATTTTTTGCATTGCAAAACTCCACCGGATTACTTATTACTTACATGCAAATGGCTCCTTACATATAGGTTCCAGTCTTCAGTTGCTTTCAAATCTTGTACAGTAAATCTAGAAGTATATCGAGGGCTATAGATGAGACAAAATCGTATGGTTGTTACAGGTGGCCGGATTCTTCGGGGCATCATATTTTTATGACTGAATCGGTCTTATTGATTCATAAATCACGACATATTGTTTGCAATCATGAATAACTTCGCTATCGACTTTAAAAAATACATTTTAAATCATTTAAACTATCACTGTTCATAAAAATTAAAATTACATTTCACAAAATTAAACAGCTAGTTAACATGTCTTGTTATTAAAATGAAATCGGTTATCCGACGCGACGTTACGATAACCACGCTGAATTTCAAAATATAGCCGAAAACACTTTAAATTTTACACACAATAAGACATCATGTTTGTTCTGTTCAGCACTCTAAATCACATTAATACTTCTTTCGATATGTGATTGTTATATTCTCACGAATAATTCCGCAGCATGTTACTATGAGTTCAAATATAAATTGAGCCTACCTATCAGAGGTTTTGCTAAATTTCGAACATTCTACAGACAAAATGTCTTAAATATGGTAACTGTCTTTTGAAAGCTAAAACTTCTTAACCTGAAATACGGTTATTACGTTATGCACGTTCAACGGATAAATTGTAATTTCGGCATTAGGCAAACATTTACACTTATCTTATAAGGCTTCTAAGCAAAACTTATTCAATATATAGAACTTAGAAAATTGATACTCGCCAGTGCAAATCGTTTTGACTGTCTTGGCACACTCAGACCAAGACCTGGATTAATGAGATATTCCAATAAAATTACCATTGTTGATGCAAACTATCGACATTAACTTGAGCTGTCCAGATTTTCAGCGGATTTAGTCATTAAAGTACAAATACAAATAGGGGCGATACTTAACGGCACTTAGGGTTAGTTCCAGTTTTTAGCTTGAATTTACGGGCCTAATGTATTTTTCTTTGTTTCCTACAACATGGTCAATACAAGATTGGTTGGCGAGTCCATAACACAAGCATCTTATACATATATTTCTTATTTGCAAATTTATGTTTTGAGACTTCTTGCTATGTGACAGGCAGTTTAGAACTCATGCAAAAGCATTCAATCAACCCTGACGGCATGAACCATGTTTTTTCACATTTATGTACATTTTATGTACATGAAGCTTATAATCACACAAATTTCAAGTGACTTTTTTTTACCAAAGGATAGTCCTGTCGAAAGTCTTTACAATATAAACAAATACTCAACGTATGTTGCTATTACAAACCTTTCAAGTTCTATGTCGACTGGAGGTCAAGAAGCCTACAAGTGTCAAACGTCCAAGAACAGTATTTAATAGTATTAATGCGAGCAGTTCAGATTTCAGTAGTTGCACTTTTATAAAGTTGAGTAGCTTTCTTGACAAAGGGCTATATTATAATGAATTTTTGATTTATATTAAATGTAAATAGGAAAATTGCTCGAGCTTTTGAAAAAAAGGTAATAATTATAAACTTTCAAATAACAAAGTTCATCGATTCTGAGGAGAAGAGGCTAATTTGAATCAAAAGGAAGAAAGAAGCATGAATGATAAACGATTCATCAATGAATATATTTTGACTGTAAAAATGCTGTCTAATGGAACAGTAAATATTTGCCCCTGCTAATGTAAGCATATATCAAACGACTTTTTTTATATAATCTAAAAGGGAATATTTATTCTACTCTGACCAGTGATTTTAATTATATATTGTTTTCTTTATTACACATACTTAATATATAGGAGGTGCTGTATTCTCTTGTAACGACATTTTACATGTGTGTATGTAAACGTTCATTTAACAATCTATTCATAATTATTTGTCTCGTGTGTGTATAGGTAATAATGATATAATGAGTGTAAATTTTAATCATGCATCTTCAGAAATATTTCTGAAGATCCCTTGTTGCAGGGTAGTAATCATTGGCTTCGATTCATGACTATGTAATTTAACACTTTTGCAATTTCGTCTCATACAAAAACAAGGATTTGAGACATGTACATTGTATTACTTTATATAAACGGAACTATGATCATCTGTTTAATATAAATACATTTAACATCATTAAAAACGTTCACACCAGCCTATAGTGTCGGTTATAATTGTATTTAAATGTACAATGTATATTAACACGTCTTTAAGATTTATTGTTTAAATATTAAACATATTGACAACAAATTAAACAGTGTCTAGCTTACATCACTGCAACAACAAACGTACAACATGTAGGACTGGTTATTTAAAAAGCAGCTTCTTGTAATTAATGCGAAGAGCGGTCGGAAGATGTGTGGACTTTTGCTATCAAGTGCATGAGCTATTTGGCAAGTTTCAAATTTTAAAAACAAAACTATTTTAATTAACTGTTTCTAGAAACATTCTGCATGTTGATTGATGCACATTTGCCATTTATGTGGGAGCTTTGCGTAAGGTTCTGCATATCAAGGCGGACTTAGAATTATATAGACTCAGAATAGAACCTGGCAGTAACAGTGTACCTTTTAGCAAAAATTAAGCAAGTATTATCCGATATGCATTAAGGAAAACAACTTATGTAACCTTACAAGCAGACGTAGACATTTTAAAACTTTTGAGGGGATAGCAAATTACAAAATGCAGCTCGATTCCACTGCTGCCTCCGGTTCGACATAATGCATACACATTTCATCACCATTGATAATACAATTCAACAAACTCATTCCCCTCTCGATTACAATTGCTCAACAATGATATTGATATGGTCAATAATTGGTAATATGTGGACTATCCTGGCACTAATCTCGCCCTTACCTTCTCATACCAAGTTGTCCGTGTAAAACTGTGTACACTGGCGGCATTATTTATTATTAATAATTGTGAATGGATATTCTTGCCTGAATCTTTTGTTAGAATCTTCGGCCGCTAACATTACGCCATCTACTATGTGCTCAATTATCATATCGTTTTAAGAATTATGTTAATGAAAATATAAACTGTTTCATGGTCTATTCATTTTATTTAAAAATAGCTTTAATGTCCTACTTTGTATATAATGTTTCACTTACATTAGATCAGGGAGATTCTTCCTTGGGTAGTAATGAACAAAATATGCACATTGCAACAAACATGACACAATAAATACTGAAAATATCTGAAAACCGCAGCTTGGGTTCACGACATATCCGTAGATTCACCATTTGGTGGGAATGATAAATTTGCGATATCGTAGCCAAATTAACGTTAATGAAAATATAAATGATCAGGCTGTGATATTGCATGTGACAAGTTACATGCCTTGAATAATAATGCAATTGGTTTTTCTCTGTTTTGAATTGAGAGGTCACATTTTGCGTCTTTCAAACATACATATTGACGGTATTTGACGATACTCTGCAATAGGTAAATATTTATTTTACAAACATTTTCTTAAGACAAAAAGGTACATTATGTTATTCAATTATATAACAAAAGTTGTTATCAAAGAATCATTGCGTTCTATTGTTTCGTCTTCGTTTTTTTGGTGCGTCCAATCATTGTCATTCTATTATCACTGAGAAATACATGCCAAATGTCTTTCTCATTCTAGCATAAAGTGTGCTACTTTTTCATTTTTTTTCCTTTGTTTAAAGAAATGGTAAAAGAAAATGTGTTAATTAGGAGATAATCGTGCTGTTTTCATTTATGCACATTACAGGGCCTTTGTAAACAATGAACATGTACTCAGTATTTCATGAAGCTCGGCGTTAACAATGCTGGGCTTAAAATGCCAGTGACGTTATACATATGAAATAATGGACATTGAAGTTGTCCCGCGCATTCTTGACCGTCGTACCAGTCAGGGCGTTTCGTTTTTAACTTTTTGTGATTTGTTATGTTAGAATAGCGTTTACGCATGTGTTTCGAACTACATAAATCTATGGAATATGTTGGTGCCCTCACCTTACGGGCCCAGGCAGCAACAATCCCTCGGGGATTCTGCAGATGTTAAAACACGATGAAGGTTCGTTGAACCTATTATGAACACATAAATTGTCAGTCAAAGATTTGTCAAAACTTTATACAACAAAATCCTAATGCTTAATTCAATCCTTCTTTGTCAAGTTAGTGAAACTGACACGCCCACTAATCCTTCTTATGGGTTTTTATTTTAATTTGACGGTACTTTGTGCAGTTGTTTTGTAATTTAATACATATTCTGTTTAATTCACTGAGCTACTGTAGTGTTGTTATTCTGCACTTAAATGAATTTTGAAGTTTGTTTTAAAGATCAGATTTGAAAGTTAACCTGAAGCATTATGTTGATTACAGTGTTTACTTTTCTGTTACTGAATCAGCAGTCCCTGGAAGGTATGACATGTATAATAATTAAATTGTAGTTACAATTATGTAAAAATGTTTGATAGACAATTATACAACTAATATGCCTTTGTTTTATACGTAAATGTTTGTAAAAAATACTCGGAGTAAATGTAGTTGTTTGATTTCAGAAAATTTTAAAGTAGACATAAACTGGATTTATGTGCTATATTTCTTATTCTTTACTTTGGTTGAACAATTATTTCAATGAATTAAATAGAGGATAATTGTTGGTTTCAGTGTAATATCACGTTATAATTCCACAGAGTGGGCACCAAAAGTGATATTTTCACGAGTGACGCAGCCACGAGTAAAAATAACTACTTTTGGTGTTCACGAGAGAAATTATCGTGATATTACATTGAAACCAACAATTTTTCTGTTTATTTAATGTCTGAAACTCTGAATTTGTTGCGTTTATTTCAATAAAATGTCAAAAAATCTCGGGAAACGCCATCAGAAAGCATTGGAAACGTGACGTCATTTAAACGACGTCATCGTCGTATGGTTTCCGGCAGTCATTACGCTCAGTATACTTTTTGACGTCAATCCGGGTAACATATTTTGATAATTTTCACTGAGTGGACAGAGAGTTTACCGGGATATAATCCACCGTTATATTTCGATAAACCTACGATAAACATAATATAATACAGCGGTACGTCTATTTTTTAATCGTTTGAATATATATTTGCTGTTATATTCATTTCGGTCTCGAATCAATTTCCCACAATAAGATAGTGCTAGTATACCCTACAAATACTTTCTTCATAATCGAGCCAAGATACTTTTATATAAACTAAACTGAATTGTATTTTTACAGCTGCAGCCGTGAATTGCGGGGGCTGCATAAATTGTGTTGTCTCGTTCCATTGCGGCACAAGTTGTATAAAGGGATACACCCTGGTACGTGGCGGTGCCTACACGACATGCCGGCCGTGTGGCAATGTGCAATGCTTGGAATGTGACAGCCAATATTCATGTAACCGCTGTATAACCGGCTATTACGGAAACATGTGCGACGTGTGTGGCAAAGGCTGCATTGATTCTCTTTGTGATTTACAATCAGGTACATGTGTTTGTAAGAAAAATTATGCTGGTGCAAAATGTGACCGCTGCACAAACGGTAAATACGGTTATGAACTGAGTAACTGCGAACTTACCTGTCCGGCTAATTGTAAAGCATGTGTCTCGAACACAAATTGCACTCATTGCAATGACGGCTATTATGGCTTAACATGTGAAAGGTTTTGTCCTAGGGGTTGTTATTTCGGAACCTGTACTCAGAGTAATGGTACCTGTAATGGAAATGCTTGCAAAGCAAATTTCTACGGCTCTAATTGTGACAAGTGTTCTACTGGATGGCATGGAGATGATTGTGCTTCATCTTGTTCCGGAAACTGTGTATCTTGTTTATCGGAAACTTCATGTGACATTTGTAAAGAAGGACACTGGGGTAGTGCATGCCAATACAATTGTTCACACGGATGTTTAGACGGTCTTTGCACGAAGGAGTCTGGCATTTGCGATCAATGTAAACATGGGTTTACTGGAGAAACATGTACGATATGCATTGCAGGGCTACATGGTGTTTTCTGTAATATGAATGAAACACTTACTGGTAGGCAAAATTACACATAACATATAAACAAAGTATTTAGGGTCAAAGTACCGGAAAAGGCAATATATACAATGAATTGAATAAAAATGATTTTATATGGCTTTAAAATAAAGATTTGATTAATACAATTAACTGTGCTTCGCGTTTCATACAATTCATCAGGCACAATTACATGTTAACCCACACTAGGAATGTACGAGGCAATGTTTTTGTTTTCGTTTGATATCAATTCAATGTTTCAGTCGTTTAACTTGAAATCTTACTTTACAATATTTTAATTTTGTTAATTGTTGTTGTTATATTGTAATATAATAATTTTATGCTTTGTTACTTTCCTCCAGTGATACATTAACATTAGGTTTACCTTTTTAACAACAGCATTACATTGTTTTGAATATTTGTATGGTGAACACGAATGAAAACTAAACTTTTTACTGCTAATACTGCCTGTTCTTTTTATTTTACAGAAAACAGCTCATCAGTTATTTTACAGGTCGACGAATTATTTATGCAGCTAAGTTTGGTCGTTTTACTGTTCTGCATCAAGGCATTCATCGGTACGTAGGTTAATGTATTACAATGTAGCATCAATACGGTTATGTAAATTACATCACGATTTATGTAAATAGTTTGTACAATGTATGTGGTATTTATTGATGGTATTTTAATTAATTTAACATGTTCTTTACACATGCTAAACACATATACATGTGCATTCTAACATTTTGTATCGATAGTAACATAACCCTAATATTCAATTGCCTTATGCCATACCTGATTTTGCATGACAGAAAAAAAAAAAAATATCCCCCCCCCCCATCCCCCCACCCAAAAAAAAAAACGGAACATGCAAATTGTGGAAATGGAAACATTTATAGGTGCTTATTTCCATTCACCCCCTCCCCCAATAAAAACAAAGGGCAAAAGCTAAAAGCCAGTATTGTCAATAAAAAAGTGGAAATGCAATATTTTGTTTGACACTTACTTTAACTGTCTACTTGATATACATTTTTTTCTCTATTCTACGTTTAGAGTAAGTAATGCTGAAACATCAATAGAACCTTGACGACACCCCCATTTAAAGGGCAAACGAAACGTGGATGTTTGGACGAACCTTGAACGAAAGGCTTGATGCCGCCATATTTTTTGTTTTCTATCAACTGTTTAGGTCGTTTAAGTGAAGTCATAACCATTTTTATTTACCGTGTTTATATTTTGTAATTTGATTTTGATGTAGTTTATCAAATCTAATGCTAGAGTATGTGTAAGTCGTCTTGTGTTTCTTTCCTCATCTTCGTATATAAGATCTTTAAACATTATATTAATAAGGATATAAATTATATGAATCTGCTAATATTAACAATATATTATTTGATCCACACAAACGCTTTGTTGCTCTTCATGTTTTCGGTTATACGAAAATGTATGTATTTGAAAAAATAAGCCCGCACTAAGCAATGTTCAGTGATTTGATGGTGTCGCTTTTGTTTGCTGTGAAATGTTAGTCGATTAATTGTAAATGTTAATTTACCGTGTTCTGATTTGGAATTTAGTTTTGTTGTAGTAATGTCATATTCTATTGCTCTTGTTTTTTTCTCCAGTAAAAATTCAACACAAAGTCTACGATAGCATCAGCATATAGTGCTATGAATATTTGTGTAGTAAACATGAATGATAACTATTTTTTACGTGTATATGAATTTACAACTTAGTTTTGTCGTTCTGTCCAAAGGAACACATCAAGAATAGAAACAATACGGTACGATATATGTAAATTGATTGTGAGAATTATTTATGGTATTTTGATTCATTTGACATGTATTCTGCACTTTAACACAAACACATTCTGACATTTTGTCAGAAACATTTGAAACATTTGAAAACGATATTGATATTCACATACCATCCCTAATTGTGTATAACAGAAAGATAAGAAATACAGAACTATTGTGGATATAAAGGAAAAAATAAATGTGTGATTAACACGTTCAAGCCAATTCTTTGAATTCCAAAAATTTCTTAATTGAAATCGAAGAGTTTTTGGTTGATAAGTATAAGTTATATCTTTATGCACAGGTCTTTATCGTAGTAATAAATGTTTTAAATTTAAAAAGATAAGTTTATGTTCGAAACTTTATGACAGAATCAAAACCATCGAAAATGGAAAATCAGAAAATCTAATTGGTTCGATTGGAGAACTACATTGTATCAATCCAATTGAAATTCAAATTGATACTATCTATGTTATCCCATTAAATTCATAAACCTTACAAAATGTTCAGCTTCGTTTTATCAAATATGATGTTCCTAATTTCAATGCAGAGAGAAATATCAACTCCGTAAAATATACTTAAATATTATTTAGATAATGAATATGACAGTATATATCAGGCTCATGCAAATTTTGCTATAATTGACCCTTTAGTTTTATATCGCCTAATTTAAGGGTCTTCGCAAGTTAAAAAAAATGTAACCCGGGGGGATCCTAATTTCGGCCGGGACGATAAACAATCTAATAATATCCTTTTAAATTCATATTATCTTCAATGAATAAATGCTATTCTTCACGGGACACAAAAGTATACGAATGCAGATCCTATGAAGAGAGTGTTTTTTTAAGAATACTAAGTTATATTTGATCATTGTCTTCACCTTGGGGAATCATCTACTGAAGAGCTGATATTTGATATTGTTTTAATACGACACCTAGTCCATTATTGACAATAAAATAAGCAGTGAATGCCCTCCAAGTTTATAGTTGTTTGTAGATGTACTTGTATAAAGTTGAGTTGCTTTTTTGACAAACAACTTTATTAGAATAAATTCTTACTATCCGATGTCTGTCCAAATTATTATATTCTATGTTTCAAATGCAATCTTTATCTACAATGTGAGTTACTGTTATTAAAATTTGACATGATTTATACATTCTATTTACTTTTTACTCAACATGTTTCAATATCATGTGCTCACGTCAGATCTCGACATTAAAACAAATGGCAACTCCATAAAGATTTGACACTAGCTCATTTAGTTGAATAAATATCTTAGTTTCCTAAAAGTTTGAGCGCGAGACTGTTTGTAAATGTATCTGATTTATGTAGAAGTTTGACACTATAATCCAATATCATGTGATACTGTAAAGTCGAAACAAATAGAAAAATTCAGGTTTTAAGAAAAAACGATTTAATAATGATATTTTTTTTGTCTCATAAATATTCTTTGTCTTCTTTTTATTGTTCTTCACACTGAAGCTGTATTTTGTTAGTTTCATTTTAGCGTTTGTCAGTTATTTCTTCCTTTTATCTTGACAGTAAATGTCTTAATGTTTTTTTATGATTTATATCTGACGTTTGTACTGTAAAATTAATGGTGTGGTCGTTCAAAAAGGTGAAATGGTACTAAATATTTAATAAAAAAGCTCCGATAAATATATTGTTACCAAGACCTAGGATGGACATTACCATAAGCACAAACATTTTGAAATTCAAAAGTTTTGGATTAAAAATAAATTTCTTTGTTTCCGTCCTCTGCAAGATGGTTGCTGACTGGATATCATTCTATCACGCATGACCTTTGTTCTTTATCTATTAATGACCACGCACTGGCCACAAGGTCGGCCAGACGCCGCGTTATAAAAACTTACCCTGAACTCAATAAACTCAAACATGCAAGGGCTTACCCAATGTATTATGATTGTATCAATATCAGTAATTTAAAATATCTTTTTTCAATCTTAAAACTGACAACGAGGCTGAAAGATGTGTTGGGTAACCAGGAGTTAGCTTCTGCAAATTTGACTTTGCGAATTTAATCTTGAATATTAGCATAGTGGTTTTACCGCAAACCCCTGTCTCTCATTTTGAATTAGCTTAATATTTCAGAATTGGTATGCGAAATGTTAAACTGACTTAGTATACAATTATTGATATACGTTAGTTAAAGTTATATTACCCTTCAAAATGGCCATACTGAGTTATAGTCTAGAATAAGGCTGAAAACACAGCACAGTGGTAGTTTTAAAAACATGTTAGAAAAAAGATTTACCAAGTTCTTATTGACAGATACAATTTAAGATACACATATTGACTGAAAGGGTGGATCTTTTATTTTTGACTAGGATAGTCATAAAAGATTTTTACAGATTTCCTCTATATCTAAAGTGAATGAAACTGATATACAGATCCATTGTTGTGGTTACATCCAAGACACTGTTCATTAATTCTTGGAGTATTTATCAATGATTAATATTTTATTTAGAATTATGAAGGTCTCTTTAAAGTGCACCGAATGCTGCGCTGCGATTGGATGAAAAATGATTTCAAACACTAAATAACACTAAAATCATCTTCCCTCGGGCACAACATTTTACTATTACAGGCAAAATTCAAGCTTACAGAAAGCCGGTGTTCGTCAAATTATTAAAGGGCAATATCTATGACATAATATTTGCGAATTCTGCAGGCTTTTTAGCACATACACTCAATAAATCAATCATTTAACTCGCCTGAATGATTTAATAATCATGTTTCATAACAGAAATAATGTTTGTACTCTTTTAAGTGGCAGTATTTCAAGGAGGCATAAAATTCAATGTCTCAACATTAATAATACGGGAAAATTCTACAGAGGATTTCTGCTCAAATGTTGATACATCATGACAATGAAAGCAATAACAATTTCAATCCTAAAAAGTTTTGTCAGATTTGAATGGCTGGTATAACGCTGTTTTTGTTATATTTCTGTTAGAAAATGATGTTATAGATAGTTGCATATTAACAAATACCTAGCCGGTTCCCGCGATCCAGGAACGTTAAATCACCTGATGTAATTCACATATAATACATGGCTAAACCGGCACCGGATAACCTTCCTGCGAGGTGCATAGCGACAGAACACACTAAGTGCAGACTTCTGTCTGGCACAGTCATGTATTTATTACACATTTAAAATATGGTTGTTTATTTTCGTACGAAAATCAATACAAAATGAAATAGCTACAAATAATAAGAAGAAGACATTATTTTGTTCCATTCACATTTCTGAAATGCTTGAAAGCAGCCGAGTGTTTTTTTATGTCCGTAAGAAAGTGTTTTATACATGTTCTTCGATTAAAATATCTTTTCATTTAAATAACCTGTTTAAGTTATTTTCTTTTCTTTCTTCATGTCAAGAAAAAACAAGTTTTGGACAAGCTGCGTACTTACTAAGTATGGGAATAATTCAAAATAATAGGTGTTTTTTCCATTGTGCTTGTACATGATTCAAATTTTCAATGAAATTCCGTATTTGTCCTGGCGTTTAAGTGTTTTATTTACATTTTATCATTATTTGCTTTAGACAATTAATTTTATTAATTTCATAAGCATCCGCTAAGCGCTGTATACATTTCGGTCTGATGGTGACGTCCTTAGTAGCCACTGCCATTCATCATCCATTTTCTGAGGGGATATTGCAATTATCCTATTAAGTTACAATGTAACATATCACTATTATGTAGAAAAAGCCTTAACATACTGATGACATCTTACAGATAGCAATGTTCAAATGTATGTATCATATTTTATGTTATAATGATTCAAGATTAACTTTTCTTGCATACCAGATGGAGATATCTGCAATTTGTACCAGTGCTGGAAAATCCCATCTTACACCCCTCATGTAAGACGACTCGCGTGAATTACTTGTGACGTAACGTTATAAACAATGTGACGTCACTTTTCCAAACACAGCATCTGAATGACGTTTGTTTTATATTAAAATGCATCATTTCGATAAGTTTGTATTTAAATATATGTTTTAAAGTGCAAGACGGTATGCAAGAAAAAGTTTCTACGATGAGTTACATGGTTCAGATGGAAATTGGCGGGAACGTTCCCGCGAAAACAGATACCCTCAGTGACGGATATTTCCATCTGAATCGCCTGCTCATGTAAGAAACTAATACTCGTTATTTTCTTTTTCATTTGTAAAACAAACAACAGGAAGCGTGAAAACATTTTCTGCTCGGATGGGTTTGTGCTGCAACGAAGTCGTTAGCACAAATATCATCGGAACGGAAATTGTTGTCTGATAAGAAAATATTTCTTTTGCATGATCGGCCGTTGACATCATGAAGTCTGCCTAAGTAACATATCATTTGAAGGTTTCTTATTACCATGAGTACAGACTTTTTCTTTCAAATTATTAATATCACACTAAATATGCCATCATTTTCTATCTTTATTCGGCAAATATCTATACAATTGAAGGCAGACTAGTTGGTCATTGAAAATCAAAGGGCAACGACAAAAACACATAGATGCTACTGATTGAGTAACTTCTGGTGATTACGTAGCATGCTATCTACTTGACAGATGGGAGTAAGTCACTCTAGGTAAGCTTATAAATGGGACACAACAGGCATAATGCTAACAGGTATAAATGTCTGGTATAAATAACTACATACCAATCGTATGTCAGCTCCTTTGAGTAGTTCCGATAATTACTAAGCCTGAGACACAATTGTGTTCAAATTATTCATTCTATATTCATGTGGTCGTTGGTTGTTAAGGAAATTAGTTGTGTTTAGTCACTAAAAAGCGAAAGCTTTCTAAAACCGCAATGACAACAATAATCGATGGATGCAAAGAATCAGTCACACAACTTAAATGTTTTTTTTTCCTTAAAAGGAATTTGGATGTGTAGTAATAAAATCACGAGTGCGTAGCACGAGGGATTAAATTTTTTCTCATTCAAACGACTGACTGTATTTTATTCAACGATAAAATATAGGGAACAACTTATTCTTTCGATTCTAACACGTTATTTTCTTTGAAAAGTATCCCAAACTTTATTTAACGCGTAGAAGTACATCATTGCGGGCCCGCTATATTTAATACGTGGTTGGAACATGTAACATGGGAGTGAAGTAGTGTATAGTTCTTTGAACAAAATGATATGAAAGTCGCCTAGGAAGTTACGATAAAGATTGGGTTAAACCACTGTTCATTGTGTAGCTTTAAAATTGTCAAGCAATTGATATTTCTATCTTTTATCCATTTAAACCGTCAAATTATTTTATATGCTTATGTAACGTCTAATAATTAGTGAAAAGTTTTTATTGTTCGGTCAGTATAAAAACCGATATCGGTCAAACTTGCCGGTATCTTCCGGTATCGGGTAAAGTGGGTCCATTACGTTACTATGACTCGATTTTTATAGTTTAAAATGTACAATCACACTTCATTTGTTTTTTAATGGAAGTATCATTGTACAGTCACTGATAGTCTATTTAAATCAGACATGTCATGTAGAGCAATAAAGTGAAAGGTAGCCAAAGTTTACGGACTGATCGGGATGCACTTTCTATATTTATCAGACTGGTTTTCATTTCGTGTTATTAGACTGGTCTCCAGCAATAAACTGACAGGTAGCCGAAGTCATTATATACTCTTTATTTCCACTTTTCAGTGATTTACATACATACAAATTGAAGATGTTATTATAATATTGATTCGTTAACTTTGTTTTCATTAACGTTGAAACGAAAATAGGGATCGTGTATACAATCTAATGGAAAAAAACGGAAAGAGCATAAAGACTATTTAAAGCTTTTTCATGAACTTAATATGATTTTGTTTCTTGTTAAATCATAAATGATACACTGGAAATGAGAAATAGTTACTAAATTGTAAATGCACAAACAAGATAGTCAAGTATTTGCTTTACACGAACCTATAATATAAATTTATTCTGTCTCTGTTATAAAGTCTGTTAAGTTTATTTGCATCTCCCATTTCAATATATTTACATGAAAGCTTTGTTTCTAGGCCCGCTGTGATACGTAGTGTCACAGTTTTTCTTGTTGTAACCTTAAAACGCGAAATACGATTGGACGCGCTTGTTTACATACGTCACCGTTGTGACGTCATTTACGGCACATCCTTCTTGGAAAAACGTGCTGTATTTTATAGTAAATTAAAATACAGGCTTTTCCCTATATATTTATATAGGAAAAGCTACCGCTTGTGTTAGAACTATTTACATGTACATGTATCAAAACTTGCACAATCCGAATTAATTAATTCTACAGATTTTAATTTAGCTACCGAATGCAACAGATTTAGCAATAATCTGTACCTAGGTCTATAAACTTATGTAATCTAAATGCTGACTGTCTTTCAACAACAATAAGTGAAACGTTTATAATTATAACGAAATCTTCTCGACTTTCCCCATTGAAAGCCGAAAAAGCTATACATTACGACGGGATTTACAGGTGTCGGCAATTGAAACTGTTACTGATTTCTCAAGTTATAAAAATCTTCTTACTGGTTTTTACTGGCCGTTAACAATTAGAAGAAAGTTATAGATAACGTTTACTCCTATTCGTGATCATAATGGATCTAAAAATATCGATAATGTTCAGTCACGTCTTTTCCTTTTGTGTCCTCACATCACCTGTTATTCGTGCCGGTTTTCACTTCAACCGCACATCTCTTAGATAGTCATATATAACAACATGCAATCATGCACGTTATTCAAATGATGAAATGGTGTAGTTCGTTATCGGCTTACTGCAATACGTTTTATCTTCAGATCTTATATTGTCTAATTACATATCCTTATAGTTTCCGACTGCGATAACCTTTACAACGAAGCTTTATGGGGCTGTTCTAAATGTCTTTTTGCCAGATATCTCTGTTATCTGTCTCTTTAAGTTGAGTCATTTATATGTTTGAACAAGCGACTTATATTTCCATGTAAATGTTTTATGCATTTGAATGGCATTGCTCCGTCAGAAGCATGAGTATTCTCGCTGTGAGATATGAAAATCCTTTTTCTTAGAGAAATATTATGAAGTAATGCATTCGATAGTATTTTCTCATTAAATATGACAATTAAATCAGTATACTGGTGCTCGCGTTGGTTAATTATACTCTAAAGTATCATGGATTCATAGTGAAAATAACTGCAGCTCTGTAACTCGACATGTGTGTGTATGAAATGAATTGTTTGAGAGTAAGTGTGTCTGTATTTTTAAGTATTAACGTGTGTTTCACATCCGCATAAAACAATAAATACAATGTGCATGCACCAACATATCAGGATCAAAGTATTGAGACAATGGCAGCATAACAATATGGTGTATACAACTAAAGTTAGAAATAAAAATAAAAGCATAAAAGCAATTCTAAACGCTTAGTATAATGTGGTGTTAAGAAATATGTTTCCGTATTGATCATATGCGCTCTTAAATATGTAAAATGTTTCATTTTATCAGAAGAAAAGGACTTTTTGTCTCGGATCTCTGTGTGTTTGTTAAATACAAATAATCGTTTTATACCACCAAGTAAAATCCACAAAGTTTATTCATCCATATTGTTAAATGTAGGCATTTGAAACTACTGTCATTTGCCTGTCAGTGACAATTGTATCGCTATACCGAACACATAGTTATACATTATGTATGTTAAAAATGGGCTAAGTAAAGAGAATGACATGCATATGGAAAAAAACTGTAGAACTGCTTTCACTTCACGAAACGAAGAACCATTTCAGTTAATAGTATCTCATGTCATGTGGCATGATCGGACACTCACAGTAGTTGACTTCGCTAAGGTTCATACATCACCTTATTGGACCTTAGCGGAGTCAACAACCCCCAGTGTCTGATGATGTATGGACCTAAGCGGAGTCAACAACCGCGAGTGTCCGACGATGTATGGAGCGTTGCGGAGCCAACAGTCGCGATTGTCCGACGGTGTATGGATCTTAGCGGAGTCAACAACTGTGGGTGGCCGACGATGTATGGAGCGTTGCGGAGTCAACAACCGTGAGTGTCCGACGATGAATGGAGCGTAGCGAAGTCAACAACCGTGGGTGTCCGACGATGTATGGAAAGTAGCGAAGTCAACAACAGTGGGTGTCCGACGCGATAAAATAATTATTGCCTTTTCTTGTCTTCTTAAAATCATACTGCCACAGTGTTAAATGTACAATCATGTAGTTCTTGTTTATTTATTCTATATCGATTATAAAATGATGCAAATTGCATTGTAAATTAACTACTTCGATGACTGTTTCTTAGATTTTATAAAATGCAATAGATTAATTGACTCAGGGTAACACATATTTGTTGACCTCAATAGGACGAGGTATACATTGCCTCTTCTTTATGTACTTACAACCATACTTATACAGTGTTAAATGAACAATCATGAAGTTCTTGTCTATTTTTCAATATCGATTATAAAGTGAATGCAAATTACAATTATTCAATTTATTACTTTTTTACTTCGATGACTGTTTCTTGGTTTTTATAAATGAAATGGATTAATTGTGTCAGGGAAACAAAAAGTTATTTGTTTACCTCAATATTTTAAAAGCTACTGTTCTGTTATAATTATATTCAGGTACGATGACATACTTTTATGTCTGGTACTTGCATATCTATACCACGTTAATATGCATACTGTCTGCTAAATAAACAATCTTGATTTATGTAAAAGTTTCAGAAAACAGACAGACGTAACGTTAGAATTAGTAAATTAGAATCGGGTTAAGTTCGTGTAATTTGAATGACCCGGACTATTAAAATCAAAGGACTGTAAATACTGGAGGATCATTTGTCTCCGAACAGAACAGACTGTACACATACATGTGTAAATATCAAGACAACCCTTACACGAGGAAAGTTATAAACAAACTGGAGACACAACTGTCCACAAATTTTGACCTTTAACCATATGCTAAAACTTTACTTTTGAGACAGGAACCCGTGTGCTTACCTTTTGTATTCAGTGACTATGTTTAACTACCCTATAGTATCATAGCTGTGAATGGTAAATGAGATGCTGATTTTAACAAAATTGAACTGAAAATTCAAAGTTTGGGCAACTTTTGGAGGAGGAAGATCCTGGTGCTAATTCGGGCATTATTTCAGTAACGGGCGGCACCTGGGTAGAACTTAGATAGCTTCCAGACATAAAAGAATCCGATCCAAGTAGGGCACGAACCTACAGCGGTGAGGGACAAGTGATCATCAGTCGGTGACCTTAACCACTCGGTCAGAGAGGCCAGTGTATGGTGCCAAGCAATTGTCTTAAGTTTCAAGGCTTTAATGGTTACCGAGGAAATGAATTTTAAGAAAGCTTAACCAGATTACAGACGAAACTGCCGACTGACGTCTAAAAGGTTATGACAATGGCTCTTCTGTTTTTGCATATATTTATCATTCTTTTTTTGTTGATTCAGTATATATATATTGTAGAACAAGTACTTGCTAGTTTACATTAACTACCCTGATGAGTGCTTGCTCGGGCTGTGACAAATAATCGCTCAGAATGAACGGATTTTGAAGGTCGCAGTAAAAAATGCCACTACCAGGATGAGAACACACGACCTCCTGGTAAGCAGCCCGACGCTCTACCCGTACGCCACATCGCCTCTACAAAACGGGAATCAATACCGTAGTTAAAGTGTGGAGGCAGTCGAGTACCAGCATTCGATAACGGACAGGATCATATCCAAACGGAAGGAAACCTGTATCGTTGCAGCCCTAGTTACTCTTAGTTTACCCAAATCGGTGCAGACAAGAACAGAACAGTTCAGTTACTAAATGTAGTCGATATCGGTCTTGATTTCATATACAGGGCCACATATTTCTAGAAGAACCTTACTTGTTACGGTCCTAATACTGTGATGTCAATGTTGGTGAGAGAACGAAAAAGATAAACGGTACATTTTGAGCGTGCAGTAAGAAGCCAAAAATTCAGACCGCCTTCCCAGAACTTGCCTGGTTGAAATAAATTACTATCCTAAATTGTAGGCAAAAACTGAATAGTGATGAAGATCAAGAAAAACGTAGACAAAAACAAAACTGACATGTAAATATTCTAAAATTTGGTGATGGTTGATGTTGAGGCATGGCCCCAAAAGAACTCAAGGAAACCAATTCTGGTTGTACAAGCAAAACCTGACACGACTACTGACTGACCTGTAGTATCGAAACTTTACTGTTATCGAATAATATGTATACAGTATGTCTTAATTGTTCATTACCATTATCCTTATTAGTTTGACATGAATGAAGCTTTCTATGATTATTTGCCGTAAAACATTTAAAAATGGTTTAAAGGCTTAAAATGATAAGTAAAACAGAAGAAAAGGGTAAAGAAATGTTGGATTGGATGAGTTTCGAACTCACGTCTGTTACAGTAGGTCAGCGCAGATTCAAATGCTGACGCCTCTACCGATTACGTTTAATTACAAATTCAAAGAACAACAACAAAATACTATTATGCTATTCTGAAATGTTTTGAAATTATTTAGATCTATTACTATATAATTTTGAAAACAGAAGATGGTATAATGCCTAACAACTGTATACAGTAGTCGGAACGTAAAGCCTGTCTCACACAGAACACACGGCTTATACGGTTGGCCACCCGTGTAAACCGTACATACAACCGAACCAACCGTGGCCTTATCCGAGTTACACTCGGGCCATTCGAGTGTATCCGTGAAAGCCGTGTATGATTTTTAAAACTTTTAAAAAACTGGCACGGGTGCCATGTCCGTGTATGATCGTATTAGCGATCGTACAAGACCGTGAGAGACCGTGTGAGACCGTACGAGACCGTATATACAACCGCACATGAAGTCCACTCCACGAGTGAGCTCAACCGTGTCAATATCGTATATAAATCGTATGGAATCGTGTGAAACCGTTCCCAAGTCCTACATCAAACACCCGGATTGACACTCGAATGTCACACGATCACCGTACGATTCACACGAGTGTACACACGGTTTTATACGATCGCCATACGACCAATACGGTTTCATACGATCGCCATACGACCAATACGGTTCAAGTACGAATTATACATGGTCAAGTACGACCAGACACGGTCTCTACGTCTGTACAAAGCTCGTATATGATCATACAGCACTCGAACACAACAGAAAACACAACTACCTGCTGCCACCTTGAAACAACAGAGTACTTGCTACATAATGCCTCCAAAGAAGAAGAAGGTCCCCAAAAGAATCCCCACCATGGAAGACTCTCCCAGCGAGAATACAAAAAGGGCCACAAAGGCCCTCCGACCACTTCAACCTGTTGACCCTGTCGACCCTGATGAGCTGGAGGACCCGCTGGCACTACCTTCTGGCCAAAATAATCTCAATGTCTATCAGTCTTATCATGATTTCTAATTCCCTTATTCTGTCATCTGCCATTTTTATAACTTCTCTGTTGAAAGTTCGAAAATTTATAAAGCCAAGCCATCAAAACGAGTCAATTTATATCAAAACATACACGAATGTGTGATAATTCGAGCATAACTCGAACAAAAGTCGGTGGGACCGTATGTAAACCCTGTAAATGTCCAGTTAATCGAGTAAAAGTCGTGTTTAATCGTACTAGGCCGTAACAGACCGTACTAGACCGTACTTGGAACCGTACAACAATCGTATGAAAATCGTTTGCAAATCGTGTTCAAACCGTGACAAACCTTGCTTGACCGAGTATATCCGTGCTTTGTTCGTACATACTCGTGCTACATTCGAGTCTAAATCGTACTAACTCATCCCCAGGCACGGTTGGAGCTCAATACTCGTACCAGTCAACCCGTGTATAACCGAGTATACCGTATTGGAACCGTGTGCCCAACCGTGTTCTGTGTGAGACAGGCTTAACAGTAGTCACACTGGACGCACGATACACGCACGATGTACGCACGATACACGCACGTTACACGTACGGTTAATACACGGAACTACCTGTTTGTATGTGTTCGTTCGGCCGTAAGGAATTCTATACTCTGTTGAAATTGGATCGAATTTTACAATGAATCCTAAAACGTCTGTCATCATTTTGAATATATTGATTTTAACATTTAAGTTGAATGTCAGTTTCGTGATACATTTGTCTCAGAGAAACAAATGTACATGGTACATGCACTATGTAGATAAAACTGTGAAGTTTGAAAACTAATAGAAATACCGTCGATTATGATTTCGAAAGATTATTGTAAATGCTTTAACATTGCATTTATTCAAAGACATACATGTATATAAAAGTCTTTATCCTGCCTTACAATGGTGTACGTCATGTCATTTTGATGTAAGAAACTAATTATAGCTTATTGATATATTTACCAATTACAAAACTTAAAGTGATTACATGTAATAAAATGATCGTTTAATTATTGATGTGACTTGCTTCTTCTCTTTTCACTGATCAACTCGTACAAAATGCGTAATGAAAGAATGAAATCCATTTTGCGAATAATGCAGTTTTATATAACAAGAGCAAAAGTTAATACATGTTAAGTCCAACCTCCCTGAACGGCACCTCTCCAGGGCAACAAGGTCCCAAAAAACAAACATTTACTTCAACGTTGCGTCAGTTATATAGGGAATCAATATCTCTGGAACAACACTTCTCTACAACAAAATCATGACATTGTGTGTTCCCAAGGATGTTCACTCCAGATAGGTTGCACTATATATTCTTTGTCGATGTACGATTGTTGCAACAACTCTTTAACTGTCATAAACACTGAAATATAGTTATCTAATTTAAAAGTATTCGCTTTTGTTATTTAAATGTTGACATTTGCAGACGCAGAATATCGAAAATAGCTTTATGCGTTAGTAGTTTAGTATTCATTTTCGTGTAAGCAGGAAATGGTCTATAAATCATAAATGAATATTTATGGCATTGTTTTGCCCTCCTCTCGTCCCAAACGGCTAAGGAGACAGGATTTGTATATCAGATTGCATACGAACAACTAATATAATACACGAGTGACTGGTTTTGTTTTTCGGGAGGCGGAAATAGCTTTTTGAAATTCTATATTATGATTCATAAATTGCTCTGAAAAATGTTGACTTCCCAGAGTAAATGTTGTTTTATATCAAACATAAGATATTTGACTCAAGATAGGCGTATTTAGAGTGACAAAAAGTGCACTTTTGCACAACAAACTTGCTATTAATAAACACAGTCTGTGCTATAATGCACAGGTTTTTAATGCATATTTAGGTATGAATAGCCGTAAATAGTATATCAAACCTGTTACGTGTTCGTATAATCAATGAGTTCGATATTATATTAGCATGTGACCATATTTGCTAGTTAAACAATAATCAAGCTCTGTATGTTATACATATTATGAGTAGACGGATTATGAATCATATGTTTGAGATAAGCGTGAGTTTTGTTACATGTACATTAACGACTTTTAATTATTGTATTAGTTTGGGTTCACTGAGTATCAAATGAAAAAGTAACTAAGTGCTGTAATTAATGTGATTAAGGTAAATACAAAAAATAGATCTGATAGAAGGGAAACTACCAAACCATTAATAAAATTATGCAGAAAAGCTATGTATAAATGACATAGATCATTAAAACATCAGCTGATCTCAGATTTAAAGCTGCTCGCTCACAGGTTCAGGTGAAAAAAAAGATTTTCTCCAATATGATATATTTAAGTAACTATAAAATGTAAAAGTACATGCAAACATCAACAAAGAAAGTGAAATCTAAGTAGCAATTTGCAATATATAATTTATTGAAAATGTTTGTGTGGTTTGGCTTAACGGAACCGTTACGCTATATGTTTATATTGGAATTTCAAAAGCGTTTGTAACGCCTTATTATTTGGAAGCGTATACATATATACTCGACAGAAATTTATACTCGGATATTTTTATATGAATATTCGTTCTAAAAAATGTTATTTTCAGAGATTTTGGTGAAGTTTATTTTTTCACCAAAAACTGAGAGCGATCAATTTAAAATGATCCGGTTGTTTAAAGCTTTAACAAGCTCTTAAGTTAACCGCTGATTAGCAAAGGCCTTGCAGGCTAACACTTAATGAATATTTACATGTTGCCTTGCCTAGTAGTTACATATCATTATCTTGAAAGTCTACAATAATGTAAAAAACATAACGGTTACCCTTAAAGACTGTTAGATTAATCGTCCATTAAAGTTTCAAAGAAATGAATCCTGGCAAGTTAATCTGTTTCATTAGACCAAAAAAGACAAATTAAATCGAATTCGAATTTACAGCACTTACTACTGTTGGGAATAATTCCTCAGGTCGCAAATGGAACATTTGACTGAGTAAACAAAATAAAAAATTCTGCAGACCAATGACCCCATTGAGTATTGTTAAAATTGAAACATCTAATAAAGGAAGAAGTAATCGAGGGCTGTTTGGCAGCAACTTAAATCAATGGGACGTTAATGAGAAATTATGAGATATCATTCGAGAAGCCGCAGTTTAATTTTTAAGTTTATCATTCATATTTTGTGAAATATTCAAGACATTACCAAGTGTCTCCTTTTTATAATATTATTGGAATTCGATTTGGTTCTTGAAACTAGGCAGCTGAATGCCCTTTCTAGTACTGCCGTAAACACTACGTGTTAAAGAAAATTTCTGAAAAAACGAACAGTGAATAAGATGAAAACTGTGTGCATAAAACCAGAAATGGATATGACTGTAACGCATTACGTCAACTTTATTTCATAACAAATATTACTTGCATGTAGTTTTATCATTAAGGCCAATGTGGTCCATGGCCTTTAACATTGAAACACATTTTTTACGACAAGTCAGTACTATTATCATCTACCAAATAAACCGGAAATGCTTTGATGTGGCACGACAAAGAAGTTTGTTCAACTTTTGTGTATTGGTGAACTCAAACAACTGTCCAATCAATAACAATGTTACAGTAATTATACTAGTTTCCTTTAGCACAAACATCATTATTTTCGAACTAGACCTGCTACTGTCCGTTTGAAAAAAAAAAAACATTATTAATTGCTTATCCTTAGCCGTTCCACTAAAGAACTGAATTACAAACTTATCAAGGGTTTTGTAACTGTTTTAAATTTACAATTATTACAAAACAGAATAGAACTTTCATATATATATTTTTATTATCCGATAGATGTTTGTTAGGTATAAATGCGATTATTTATTTTCAATTCTTGAGTGATTGTCGTTTCAATGTGTAAATGGAGTATGAAATCTTTTTCCTTTTCCATGTTACAGAACGTCATGTTTGAACTAAGATGTTGTAAATTTTTGTTTGCATTCTGTACTTTTACCTTCTTAAAATAAGAATTTATTATTATTTTATTATTTTATTATTATTATAAGTAAATATAACAAGTAAACTACAATCTTATCAATGAGTGTTGGTCTCCATAGTCCAGTGGTCGGGGTCACTGACAGTCAACACTGTTATTAATCGTACAGTTCCTAAAACATCAATGCACAGAAGTTTGTCAGTGCTTAAAACATCCTTATGCTCATGGTCATTTTATTTAAAAATAGCAGGGCCCTTTAAATATTTGTGAATTTAAAGGTTATACTATTTGAATCATCACATAATCCGATAACTATATATTATAACTGCATGCACATTTGATTTTACTAGTCCCTTTACTTCTACGTAATGTATGTTTTGATACCTCCGTGTATAAATTAAATCTGAAGGTCTATCTATTATTTAATAGACATGTGTGTGAAACGTAACTACTGTAAAAAAAGTACTGCTAGTATTTGTTTCTGTTCGTTTTTGATCAAATTTGTATAACATACCAGAAATTGCTAATTATAACAATTGTTATTAAAAGATTAATCCATTCGTGAACAACGAATTACGCGAATATCACATATCGCACGAAATCTATAGTTGCAACAAAAAGCACAGGTAAGCAAACAAATTAGTATATTCTAACATGGTAAATAAAATCTATTCGCTATTTTACCTTATGTCTCATATATGAATTACTTTTCTTCAGTGTATGGAGATATAAGTCTTACATTTAAACCACAAGTAACTGTCGTTTTACGTAACCAATGAAAAGATGTAATTCTGAGGTCACCGTATTCGTTTGATCACTTCATGCTCATGGTAAGCTATCGATCACCCTGTGTCCGTCGTCCAACAATATTATACAAACAAACAAATGCGGATGAAGAGCTATTGTGGTCACTCTATGTCCGACGTCCATTGTTATCAACACATTTATTTAAACAACACCCGGCAACCAAACCTCATATGAATGTTCATTGCATAGTCCTATTTGATTTAAAACATCTATTCTGAAGAACTGCTAGGTCTTGAGCTTAGATACTTGGTATGTACCAATGCATTCTGCTCTTCTACATCGTTCGTTCAAATCTGATCTCTGGATACGGAAACAGCAAACCGCAATGCCAACATCTTTTATGTGCATGTATGTACAATTGTATAGTGGTCCCCATTACAGTGTGTTCAAATCATGCCCCTGGGGTTAAATACTGACCACGTCCAGGGTGGCACATGTCTTACTTTAACTGTAAATGAACACCTGTAAAATAATGTTTTGGAATGATTGACCTCATTTTTAAAAAGAATTTGACAAATATGGTGTCAATGTCACTACTCTAAATATATAATCAATGTTACTTAAATGCAAAAGTATAACTGTTCATGGTCAAACAACTTTACCCGACAAGTTTTGAACAAACATGGGTACAAAACAATGTATGACCACATCTTGATGTTTGTGTGGTGTGCTTGACTTTGCGATTTTGGAGGGAAGGGTTATGGTACTCGGATGAACGATATAGGACCATTATGGCCCTCTTATTTCGTTCAGGTAAAGACACGTGTTTGTAGCGTATTTTATTTAAAAATGAGACTCTCTCATACATGTCAGCAATTTAAATTTAGCCAGGCGAACAAGGTTGAAATGCATATTTTATACGATACCCGATGTCGAAAGTCCATACTCTTGTTTTGTATTCGAAAAAAAAACTAAAAATGTTGACCATTTCTTATGTAACAGGTGCTTTTTATAAATTTGCGATAATTGACATTTCAAGAGCAGAATCTGTGCGATAAATGTCAAAAAGCATTAGTAAGCGCTGTACTTACAGTGACAAAAAAAAATGTTTTATAACATTAAAGTTAAAGAAATTGCGGAAACCAACATTAAGCTGTAAGTTGTCTAACCTCGTCGTTCTATATGTCATATTGAACACAAATACATTAGTTTCTTAGTCGACTGCCTAGACTGGCATCAGTCGTTAGAGTCATTCCTCATGTCCTTTCTGGAAATTTTACAACATCTCCACAATTTCTCCTTCCCTTGACGCTAACTTGAGATGAGCATTGATTTAGATAAATTTCTGATTGAGATAATTTCGTGAAAGAAACAAAGGCTTCAAGAGAAAAAGACCTCTCAATTTCAACAGACTTTTATAAGTCTAGCGACTGCCTAGCATGTTTATATATTAAATAAATGTCTTCAGGGGAGAAGGAGTGGTTCGGATTTTTCTAATGGGACTAATGCATAGTTTATAGATTTTAGATGTCGCTGATTCAACAGCTGATTTCAAAATTGATGAATTTTTTCTAAATCCGAATTATTTTTTAAACCGCATAGTCAGACGGAGGATTTATTTAGTTTTCCTTACTAAATCATATACATGTACATGCAACTTGATAGATCTTCTATGTCCAATAAATGGTCTGACTTCCTTTGTTTAAATTTAAACTTACTGTTCACAAAATTAAAGAAAATGTTTTGCACCGAAGTTGCAACTATTATTACAATTTCCCCAAATTTGCACAATAATTTCCCTTTATTTCTTCTTAAGCTCAGATAAAAAATCATATTACCCGCATGCGTCTGTTCATAAATCTAGGAAGACTATTAAACATGGAATTATTATAGCATACAAAACGTTACTTTTCCAGAAATGATTTGAATTTAATGAGGTCTTTATTTCATCACTGCATGAAGGCATATCTATTATTGTCGTCTTATTTTTATTTATTGTCGTCTCATTTTTATTTGTTTATAATTATGTTTTGTGACTTTGGTTTGCATAAATCTGATTCTAATAACTATGTACCTAAAAACCATGTGTTATGTTCATTATAGAGAGTTACTCAGTTGGTTACATATATATAGATGATAGCTAATTAATAAACGGATGTACAGGGAATGAAGAATGCATGGTATAGAATGACCAAGTTTCATGTTTACAATGTACGTGTATAACGTACATTTTCTACAACTAAGAACGTTTCTAGCAACAATATTAGTAAATCGCCCCAATCTTCCTCGCGATAAAGGAATTACTAATGCGACGGAAAGTACA
This sequence comes from Saxidomus purpurata, assembly GCA_022818135.1. Classification (NCBI taxonomy): domain Eukaryota; kingdom Metazoa; phylum Mollusca; class Bivalvia; order Venerida; family Veneridae; genus Saxidomus; species Saxidomus purpurata. Next base: position 9,113,289 of record JAFMSR010000015.1, read on the forward strand.
AGCAACACTCTATCCCCATTTAAGGCGGAGTTAACCAAGACAAGTATTTAGGTACTATCTGCCCAAATCAAACCATGAAAATAAAATTCTAAAAAATCCTTTTAGTTTCAAAGCAAACTCTGTACCCAGCACAACAGGACAAAAAGCAATCATAATGTAGTTGGAAGCTTCATGGAAATACCCATCCCAATGTTGGGACATTTGAAGGCATAATTGGTCACTAGACCATTTTGGCATTTTGCATTTGGAAAACACGCCATTATTCCTGATTGATAACTTGGTCTGGTAAAGGTTTGAGTGATATTTCTAATCAATGCGTTTTGTTTTTGTTTTGCATTTGATTAAAATAGTAGCATTTACGACAGGACAGTGTATAATCAGCATCCTAAACACTTCAGTCTTTGTCGTCTCAGCTAACGACGTGTTCATCAAAGTGATAATGCATGAGTTTAATCTAAATAAGGAATCCCGTTGGACAGTCCAAAATATGTAGAGTGATGCTATCTGGAGAAAATTAGTTAATTACAGAAGCTATGATACAAATATGAGACAGCTTTAAAGTACTCTAGGTTTAGAAGGAAGTTAGCGGATTGAAGATAACACATGTGTGATAATTATACATATTTAAAGGTCATTTTGATATTGGACGAAACCCTATTATGCCTAATGAAATTTACATTATAAAATAACACGTTTGAAATTCTATACCATTTTTATGGTATCATCTTGGTGTAAAAACGCATTTACACTATACGTTTATAATGTATAACCGACGAATCCATGAAAAAGAGGATTTGCGACGCATTAATAAAGGCCACATATACAGACTCCCAAAGTATCTAACGAATTACCAAAGTATTGGAGAATAGTTGCGACTTTTAATACGTATAATATACTGCAACTTCTCAAATCGTAATTCTATATTTAATCATTTCAAATAGCGAAACGCTAAATTTCAAAACTATTTGCTTAATGTTGTCTGGAGGATATATTGAAAATGGTGTTGTTTTTATGCAAATGTGAACGGTTACAGATACTTTCATTTGCAATAAACACTGTATATGTCTGGATTTCATGCAAATGGCATTGAACAATTCTTAGCAAAGAAGTGAAGAATCGATCTTTAAATATGTTTTGATACCCACCGGGGGATTTCTCTCTGGGTGAACTTACCAAGACAAAGGTATTACTGCCATGAATGATCCTGTTGCCTACTGAATCTGTGCACTATCCAAATTATGTGTGAATTTTAAACATAATTATTTTATATAGAGGATAATAGTTGGTGTCGATGTAATATCACGGTTTATTTAATGTTTTCCAGTGAATTATAGAGTTTTCTCAGTGAAATAAAAGTGATAATCCACAGTTTTGAAACAGTGGATTACCATTTTTATTTTTCACTGTTTTTGTAATCTTTAACCCGGATTGACGTCAAAAAGTATATCGAGCGTAATTAATGCTGGAAACCATGCGACGATGACGTCAATAAAATGACGTCATTTGCGCTATCTTTTTTGATGACGTTTCCCGCGATTTCCGATATTTTATACAAACAAACTCAATAAAAGTAGAGTTTTAACCATAAAATAAACAGAAAACTGGTTGGTATCGGTGTCATATCACGTTAATTTCACTCGTGAACACCAAAAGTTGTTATTTTCACTCGTGGCTGCGCCACTCGTGAAAATATCACTTTTGGTGCCCACTTGGTGAAATTATAACTTGATCTTAGACCGAAACCAACAATTATCCTCTATATAATTTCACCGAGTGGGCACCAGCCATGAATGAAAATGACTACTTTTGGTGTTCACAAGCGAAATTAACGTGATTTTACATCGATATCGACAATTTTTCTGTTTATTTTAAGGTTAACACTCTACTTTTATTGATCTTGTTTCTATAAAATATCGAAAATCGGGGGAAACGTCATCAAAAAACATAGCGCAAATGACGTCATTGTAACGACGTCATCGTCGCATGGTTTCCAGCATTAATTGCGCTCGGTATACTTTTTGACGTAAATCCGGGTTAAAGATTGCAAAAACAGTGAAATAAAAATGGTAATCCATTCTTTGAAAAATGTGGATTATCAGTTTTATTTCACTGAGAAAACTCTATAATTCACTGGAAAACATTAAATAAACCGTGATATTACATCGACACCAACTATTATCCTCTATATAAAATTCACACATAATTTGGATAGTGCACAGATTCAGTAGGCAACAGGATCATTCATGGCAGTAATACCTTTGTCTTGGTAAGTTCACATAGAGAGAAATGTATTTATGTCAAATACAATTTGTAATTCATACCACTCTCAGCCAATTATTAGAGAAGTGTCGATTTAAATTAAATTCTACAGACTGAATATTTTCAACTCTAATTTGCATTAATATTGCCCCGCGCTGCTCTTCAGAAACCAATATAGAACCAGCGTTTGGCAATGACAATGAACAATAGCACGACACTTTAATTAATATCGGTTACGAATAATACATTGATCTGATGTCGTTGCATCGTTACATGTAGTGACTTCTTTCACAGTCTTGCTGATTTTGTTTCTATTGTTTCTGCAGGATAGGCAGTATGCACTTCAAAACTGTAAATGTCATTTGAAATTATCGTTTCTGGCTAGAGGAGGGAAACAACACAATGCAAAGAAGAACGTCAAAATGTCGGACATTTACTGACAAAAAAGGGGAAGTGACAGAAATGAGTTACCAAAATCACAAGTTGAAGCTGCTCGCTCTCAGATTTTGATAAAAAAATTAAGTTCTTCAAATTGTATGAACAGAACGTATTTTAGAACATATAGTCATATAAAGAGGTTCCAGTATCAGTTCCTGTAAAGTTTATCTGTAGATCTTAAATAATACGCTTCCAAATAATAAAGCGTTGCAAACGCTTTTGAAATTTCAATGAATATAAACACATAGTGTAGCGGTGCCATAGGACTAGCATTATCAATCGATTTTTGCAAATTCCTACATATGTTTTTACTTCTTTTGTTGACTCTAGCCTTAAGTTTGATATCTTATGTATGGGTATGTCATTTTTGGAAAACATTATTTTTTTCACGGCAACTGAGACCGAGCAATTTTTAAACTTGAAACAAAACAACAGCACAACAGCAGACTAGGCAGTGTAAAATATAAAATAAACATTCTAAACAACACGTCGTACTAACCTCTATATTAAAGGAGAAAAAACTCAAAATTGTAAAATATTACCCGCCGGGATAATCTATTTAAAATTACGTGTAAGCAAAAGTACATTCTGCACGGCAGAGCAGGTAAATAAAAGTCTTCAATTTATGTTTCTGTTGGTATTCTTTAAAGCGTTTGCAAGATAGTTCCTGTCTATTTGACCTTGGAACATAATTAAACTTGTTCATGCAGGGATAGAGTCTTAGAAAATAGTGCCAAGGAAATGTGAACCTTTGATAAGGTGAATGTTTACACGATAACTTAGAAAAAAATGAGAAAATACGGTAGAATAGGTTGAAAACTGATATTTATAAAACAATCCGCTTGGCACTGTAAAAATATGAATAAATGTACGACTGTAGGTATTATCAACAAGAAATACTAAATAAATCCGCCTTTTTCTGTTGTTATACAAGGGGTTATATACGTATACATTGTAAGTCCCAGATAAAAACGATTAAAAGTAACTGCCATCTTCGCTTTTTTCCATTTTGTTTTCATCAAACATAGAGTAAAACATATTTGAAAAGCTGCAGATCTTTATAGATTTTTCAATTTTTTGAAACCGCCTTTGTATTCATATCTAAGCTACATCTTCGAGTTAATTGTTCAATTTACCCTACATTACTGATTTATTTTAAGAAACTATCTTATCTTCACACAGGCATTTAAACAGTGATTGCCAAGTAGATTTAAAAACATCTAGTAAATATTTATATCAATAAAATCATATTAGTCTGCTTCAATCGATGTTTGATATATTATTCCTAACAAGAATACTTTTTTCTAGCATTAATATGATTTGTTGCGGAATAAAACGACAGAACAATTTTCACCATTTGATAATGTCGCTCTATCTACAACAATTCAATCAGACGTTTCCGCTTCCGCCAGATCTCGTCAGTATACTTGATAAGAGAAATAGAATTATTACGCAGTCCCGACTGCCAAGGGAACTATTTTTCTGATACAGATGCGTATACCAGAGCACTCATGAGAGTTACGAAATTTTAGTATCTCGAACTAATTCAGATGTCTTGTTTAGTTAAAATTGTATGATATATTGTGTGTGTACGTGGAGCCGCCGTATCGCATTGGCAGTGCCTTCGTTTAATGATTGGCGTGCCCCAGGTTCGATCCCTACCAGAGCCATTGCGGTAGTCGCCTTAGGAAAGACACAAATAATTCCATATCGCCTCTTTCTTTCTTCGAGGTTGATGCCATCTTGAGAACGTCTCGAGAGCGATTAATCTTAGATGTAAGAACAAGTTTCGCAATCGATAATAAATAAATAGTATAAGGAAATATATGATGTGTAAGTCCAATGAAAATAGCTTTACATACATGTATACTCAATAACAGAAGAAAAGAATAATTTGAAGTGAATAAAAATATGATAAAATACTGTATAATTAAAATGAACATTTCTGATAAGCGATCAATTCTAAGCTTCCCTTCTGGACCTGCATTGTGGAAGGCATTTAGATCATCTTAAGTCAAAAACTTTGTAGTTAAAATATATCAATTTTAAACAGTTGGAAGAAAATTGTTTGAGAGCGAGCAGCTTTAATATACAGTTGTTCCTTTTATTTCTATGTCATGTCGTTTTCGGTACCCTTTTTTCAAAACCAATTGTTCGTGCGGAATAAATTTACCTAGGAATAATGTATGAAAGTCGATTGTACTAACACGGGTACGCCTGATTAAGATTGAAACGTTATCTGTTTTGTTACATGTAAATTTACCAGCCCACAATTTTCAGATTCTTTTTGTCAGCTTTAAAATCACTAGAGTTTCCGATGGATATAACCCTTACAAAAAGTCAACTAAAAGAATTTTGTCCTACATTTCTGTATCCTATTTCTATGGTAAAGAGGCCAGCCTTACCATGTCTGTTTATAATCAAACGATCTACATCACTTTGTGCATCTATGGCAAGTGAAAATAATATTCATAACTTAATTGCGGTGAGAGATAACATTCCTTTTGTCATAAGAGAAATGTTATGAATTGATGCATTCAGCAGTGTTTTGTCACTAAATTCGTGAAAGGCAATTGGCCTGATGGTGCTAACGTTGATTTATTATACTCTAACACATAATGGATTCCGATTGAAAGTAATTGCTGGTCTGTTACACAATGCAAAGTGTTTGTAAGAATTGACTGATTTGTTTTACTTTCAATTCCAGACAGAGAATACGGATGAAGGAGTTTGATTTTAGTGATATTTGTGGTAAATACGTATAACATTCTAGAAATAAAGATACCAACATTTTGTCAAAACAGTCATACAACAAAACTATAAATGTAAAAGTTAAATATTAAGTGACTGAATTAAGAAGTATTTCAGCATATTGGTAATTTCAAATTATGTCAAATTCGAAAATATGACATATATTTGTAATTATCATTTGCTGACTATAGATATTGACACCGTTTAATTGTTGCAATTTCTATTCAGATTTGTTAAACGTTGTTAAGTTCTCATCTTTAATTTACTTAATTCATATGACAATAGCGTGGTACGAAAAGAATACTAAACCGTAAATACAACTGGTTTGTAAGCTTCCTCACAAACATTCGTTAGAATATCACATACACTCCGAATAAAGCGAACTCATTGGGACCAATTAAATTTGTTGTTTTAATGAACGTTTGTCCATACATGTACAACATTTTCAGATCAAATAGGGAATGACAAATATCAGACCCAGAAACTTTTTTCCGTATATCCCGAATTTCACTTCGTCTTGAGTTATTATTTACATAGTTTACTGTATTGTTTTACTGTTTTACCGTTACGGTAGTAAATATTGTTTTTTTTAATTTGTAGCTGAAAAAGTATAGAGTTAAGCTCACTTCAAGTAAAACGGTTGAATTTTCTGCATTTAAATTCATGTCCTGTCTACAGATTTAAAGTTGATTTATTTGTTGCATCTTCTTTTCTTTGTAGTTTGATACTGCTTAATTTAGATACAGTGTAAACTGAATTTGTTCGGATTGAACTTACAGTGGTTCTCACTTACTGCGAACAGGGATAAAACGAAAACTCGGGTATAACGTAGTTAACTTATATATTGTAATTCCTGGACTGTTTCTAAATGTGAGGATTTTCAAATCCTTACATTTATTGTACCCAGTTTCAGAGAACAGCAGTTTCTACTTTTAAAACCGAACTACCCCTCAATTCTAAATAATCCTTCAAATTGATCACATCACATATTTATAGAAAGTAACATAAGTAATCAACAGTTTTGGTGTTGGTATGATTGCAAAGATTCATATTGTTTCAAAGATGAGAAAAATATGTGACAATTTATCATAAAAAAAGAATTTAGTAAATTTTTCTAAGTTAATGTGCAACGGTTTAAGTACTTCTTAAACGTTCGACAGATACAGCATTATGGCACTCAAGTAGTCTGCTTCTTACTACGCAGTTTAGACATGCACTACTTTAATAAGCAGCCGATCAAAACGCGCTGAAAATGACTTACCTCATATACCATTTATACTGGCAATACTTTACCTACGTTGCATTTATAAACGCCATTGCATCGGTTATCTAATGAAAATGTTAGTTCTGATAACAGACGGAATGTCGTTCTGGTTAACTACGCGGTTACGATATGTTTCACTCCAAATCGAAAGTAGCGAAGTCACGAAGATACTACGCAGTTGGGAGTTTAAATATGATAGAATTTATGTAAAAAAGGGCCAGTTTTAAGTTGCTGTCGCTATAAGCGATAATTGTGAAATATACCATATCACTGCCATATTCAGGGAAGCAACGTGGTGTGAATTTGTTAATATAGTTGAACATGCGAAATAGACTGTCAAAATGCACCGAAGATTTAGATGATAGTAAGCTAGTAGCAAAAAAGTTTCGTCTTAAACCACCTTTTCAACAGTGTTTCAATAGACAGGTTTCCCAACTATCGTTGAATGAAATTATTGATTGATTACTACATGTATGATTATTTACAATAATATACTGTGATTCATTCATTTTGAAATACCTACCATTCGTGTGTTTTGCATGGTTCAGTGTAATAAAATAACAAAAATTGAGCCGCGTCATGGGAAAACCAACATAATGGACTTTGCAACCATGCAAGCAGGCTGTACTAGATCGATACTGGTCGCCAATCAATGTGCAAGCAGTTTCTGTTTAATGTTGTGTTTTATGGTATATGTTACATGCACAATACGACTGTTTTATCGTGAACGGGCTAGATAAGAAGGTTCGGGTTTAACACCTGGCGGGAAACAATTTGTTATGAATGGAACACCAATAGAAAGTTGTTTTATTATTTCGCGTATATTATGTTTTATACAATGAATGCAATCGATCATTAATTTGCATGACGATATTAAAGAAATGTGTTAATGTTTACAATGGTGAAAAAATGACGTTGTAAGCCATGCTCAAGTGCTCAGTACAATGTATACTATGTATTAAATATTCCGACTTGTTCTTTATTCATTACTTAGTCTAGAAAAAAGATCTACGTCAAAGGAAATACATTTCAGTTACATGTACGTTTATTTAAAGGCAGGCAGTTAATTTTACGATAATTCTTGGTAAGGACCAGTACTATAACTATTTTATTCTTAAAAAATTGCAAACTTTCTCACATAAAGAAACGTGGTCAGTAGCGGGGCTCGATCCCAAGACTCTCAATAATTGAGAAGCTTCAGCTTCTCTAACCACTTAACCAAGGAGGAATCTCACCGTCCGTAACATTGCTCAATATGCTGTTACATCAAGTGGTCAGATGTTCCACTTAAAACTACCAGACATATTGCAAAACATGTGTTCAACATTCCTTATACCAATCCTTACGATAATCAATGTTTCAGACCGAACATTTTCAGTACCTTCAGTGCTTTGATTCTTCTTTATTGCTATACACTTTGCTTAATGCCATTTGTGATGCAGCGAAAAAATCGGTTTTCATTTAGTTATTCCGAGGTCTAGAAGATCGAATTTTTGCGTATAAAAGTGCGGTTATAACAAATCTCAATGCCTGCTGACCAACACTATTCGTCCCAATTAATGATTCAAAAGTAAAGTTAAAGTATGAATAAAATTCTTTTTCTGTACATTTACATTACATTATATCAAATTATCAAATTAATGAAAGATTGCTTCTTGTTTTGGTTTTCATGCTTGAATGCATGTTTAGATACATTTGTAAGAGTTCACAATAAACTGACTTTGTTATTGATGTCAACAGTGAAAAATGTCGAGCTTCGTTTTAAATGGAATAAAATAAAGTATGTTATTATAAATAAAGCATACGATATAAGGAGATAGTTGTATAACAACATTTCGCGATAACAATTTAACGAATTTATGATATACCGAAATAAGTCAAGAGGCCCGTAGAAGTTCGTTCTACGCATGCGCAATTTGTTTTTGGCATCGAATGTGACTTTACACTAATTTCCGTTCTTTGGAATTTTTATAGTATTTGTAATGGATCTATCGTTGCGGATATGGACACATTCTGTACTACAATTATTTGAGTGTATATGTACAATTATAACCTATGTACTTTAAATATATACTAGTCATTAATATCAGTTACAATGCAATATCTTTTATATCTAGTTTTAACTATATCAAATTCTCGTTACCGTGCATCTGTCTGCGATTAAAAAAATATTTACTATAATTGTTATGACTTCCAGATACAAAATTGAATACAAAATTGAATTAACTGTTCCCCTGTAATTTGGGATCGTGTTAAATCTTGGAAATTTAATTTAAGTTAAATGCCAATAATGTGATGTTGTACGAACCTTTTTCAAACTTTGTGTCTCACATAACAGAACCTGTTTCTGCAATGTCTGCAGTTTTCAGTAGGTCACATGTCAAAGCTGTATTACAGTATTTCAGTGTACCAAACATTTCCACTAGCGGATCCAGGGGGGGCGCACCCGGCGCGCCCCCCCTAAAATTCCCCAATCTTACATAAATATCTGAGTATAAATTTATATTTTCTGTTTCCGAAATCGGTATCTTAAAAGTATCAAAAACATGTTTGAAATGCAGGAAAATGCACGAAATGGCACCCTTGAAAAAATGTTTTTTCGGGGGAGCATGCCCCCGAACCCCCCTACAAAGTGCCTCCCCATTTTTTAACCTCTGGCTACGGCCCTTGCATTGTTCATTGCCATTCAATTATACATGTTAATTATACACTCGCTCCCTCCATCTCTGTTTAGTGTTCGATTACTTGAAAACAAAGAATAAAACACAGTCATAATTGCCGTTTTATAAGGCTTGAGCAGAACCGCCCCTGCTAAGCATGTTGCGATAAGGTACAAATGGTGTCAATTGGTGATTGAGCTGCGTGAATGATTTTCTAATCGTACAAAAAATACTCACACCATGTTTACAATCTTCATAGAATCAAGGTTTATGCCATTCAACCCTATTTGTTTTGAACATAGAAACTCGTAAATATAACAACCTGAGTTATTTAGTATACTTGAAGAACATTATTTAAAAGGTTTTAGTGTTTGCCCTACATTTCTGTCCAATGAAAATATCTAAAAATTTAAAATGTTCCCTGTCTATTTGCCATAAACCTCTGACAGATTGTTCTATGTATCACTCTATCTTGATAGAGCGCGATTGTGCATGACGTCATAAAATGTAAATATAGGGCAAACACTAAGTCAGTTAGAGGCTAAAATAGAGAAATTTATACAACATAGAAACCCAGTCGGTCGCTAGCGCTACCCTCCTTTTGGTTTCTATATTGCATAAATTTCTCTATTTAGCCTCTAACTATTACATAATTCCAAATAGAATGTAACTCTTTAAAACCATTATAATACCATAATTCTAAGCATTATCCATTTATTTTCATAAAATGATTATGGTTCATAAACGTAATAAAAATCTTAAAATAAATCATTTTCTGCACAATGGTATATATGAATATTTAAAGGTACTTGCTCTAAAACTAGCATTACCCAGCATTACCCATCAGCATTTCTGTTGTTGTTGTTGTTTAACGCCCGTTCTAACCTAGGTCATACATGTAAGCAGCATTTCACGAATGTCTAAAAAGAGTAAAAAGTTTGAACATATAATTATAATAATTATTCAAGTGGCACAGCGTACGAAAATCACATGTAAACTGAAATTCCCGTGTTTCACGAAAAAAAAACAAAAAACAACAACGACAGCGAAGTAATGTTTACGGAAGTAAGTTACACGCTTCAAATTTGAACATGATACAATATGTACTGATTAAAGAAGTAATACTTAATTGGATTAATGCTATATATTAAAACCGGTTCAGTATAATTATCTTAGATGGTGTTTGTCATAGCAAAATAATCCGTGCACTTGTGATTCTCAAAAACAATGATTCTAACTAGTAAATGCACGTGTGACATTCACGATTTCATGCTGCGATGTGTAACAATGATGTTAAGTTTGAACTGTTATTTCATCTGTGCTGCATTTTCCGGACGATAAAACAAGGAACCACAGAACATAATGCGTGACGAACGCGCGGCTCTAAAAACAAAAATAGGATAGCAAGAACAAGAAAAGGCGCTGCAAAAATAAAGGTAACAGTTTGATAAAGTTCGAGGTAAGTAAAATTTTAAACGCATAATTTTAAACAGGTCGGAGATTTCCCTCAAATTATGTGAATATCTCTCGATCGAGAGAAATTCATGTGTGTTTCATCATAAAACCGCTGTCTTCTTCAATACAATAAAGCGCATCTGAAAACCGGTTCAGTCGAACACTACTTAAGTTGAAGTTTTAAATAAACGAAAGAATTTTCGAACAACACCGGTCACTTACTGCGGAAACCAATAAAAACGTAAAGGAACGACGTTTTTTTTGTGAAAGTGGTTAACATTTTAACAGAAAAAGTAACTTTTGGTGGAAGTATTAATTTTACCACATAATTTATTTCATCGACATCTGGCTGCCATCTTGTGGGCGTAGTAAATAATCAAAAGTACAACAATGAAGCGCACGTTGATCTTGTGACCAGGACATCCATACAAACAGGCAAAAGTATGGTGTACAAGGAAGACTATAATAGAGAATTTGAGTTTTGTTGTAATAATTGCAGAAAATAATTTTGCACAGGGGAAAAAATAAATTTAATGAAAATATCATTTCTGTGAATATTGCTTTTATTCCTTATCATTGCCAAAGATGTTTAGGTGTTTAAAAATGTATTCCAATTGTTGTAAAAGAAATATACTTGTTTCATGATTTTGATGTCCCATATATGATACTGATAATACGACCTACGTTTTTTTACTGTTGAACAGGGTTTACAGCTGTAAATACTATACTCCTGATGGCAACAAAGAGGAGCCATGACTGTAGATTAGTATACATGAGCAACTTGTTGAAGATGATGACTGCCCAAAGATTTTTAACTTGGATACAGGAAAAAAAAGTAAAAGTTGCAACAAGACAGTTTATGGTAGACAAAAATGTCATAGGGCCAAAAGCTATTTTTATGCAAAATATGTGTTTCACTTTGAAAATGAAAATCCGACGAAAAAAAAAACAATAACAGAGAAAGAGAATTCGGCAGTTAACGTCGTTGTAAAACAGCTTAAATGCAATGACCTTTCTACATATGATATACAGAATATTGCATTCGCCTTAGGCGAAAATGTATGTTGCCATGAACACCCGCCTTCAGTTAAGTACGGCGAATATTTAGAGTGGTTAAACATGACGTCGGAAATTGAAAAGTACGACAGTAAACTAGTGGCATTTTTAAAAGGTTTAGCATCGCGCTCTGCAAGCTCTGAAAATGTTGAACTTGCTTAAAAACCTTCATTCTGTAATAGACAATAATTCTTTCGGACCACTAGGTTTTTTTAAACAATCTTATAGCATACTATATAACCGGAAGTAGAGCTATTGTGGATCTCAACAACAGAATGTCCTCGTCTGGTTCTTACAATACTCTTGCAAAACTGTTCTATTGACCATGATAAATTGCCCGATTGTGATGGTGTATTTTTTATGGACAATAATCAGATTTTCGGAAAGCGCTGGAACATTATGTATGCTTTTAAGGCATCGCTCAGTGTTGTTACAACCCTTCTTTATTTAATTCCTCCGGTGGAAAGTAAGAAACAGTCTGAACTTTCACCATTTCTATGGCTCACCAAAATGTCAGAAAACTCTTTTATATATCTGAAGAGTATGAAATACAGTTTTGGAAGTACAGAAACACTTTCATTGAAAACATACTAAAGGAAATTTTCGATGACCAACGTTGCAAAATGATAGTATCATATATACTGATGACAAAATCAATATAGGCGAAATGTTTACTCCGTGTAAAGTCTATCACAAAGTTGCTTCAATGAAACCAGATGGAAAAGTAAAATTCACTCCTGTGCACAAGGACCCGTATGATGAAATTGAGTCACAAGTTGCAGGTGAAGCCTCCTATCCACATGTTTACTAGATCCGGTTTTCGTAAATACTTGTTCCTACGCTGATGTTTCTACGGTCTTCGAAAATACACAGAAGAAGACGAAGGATAATCAAAACTAGGTCGCTGTTGGCAGCGATGAACTCCCATATTTATTAGGATCCAAGTTATAGAAAATATTTTCTTTGTCACGTGTTTAAACAGAATTTATTTTAAATGTAGAAATATCTTAGTTTCCCATACTGAGGTTCATGATGAAAACCTAGACGTTGATTCTTGCAAAAAAAGGAAATATTTTGTTAATTCCCGGACTTGGTCACTACGAAATGAATTACACCAAATGAATGTTTGAGTTAATGTGATTGTAATTGTAATTGTTGGGTTTTAATTCGGCTGGAGCTTTGCAAAATTGTCAAAAAGCCTGTAACCCCCATAAGTCGTGGCAGTTACTGAAGATTGTACTTCATGGGGATGCTAGAGAACTTGTGTTGTCATATGTAAAGCATTGCATGAGAAACGATGTTGAACCTTCTGTCCAAGGATGCTTCAATTACATAGATTCTTGTGGAAGTAACTTCGTCTTCATGTATAAGTGTACTTTCCCTTTCTTATTAGCGTAGCGGGTTGCGTCGTTTTAATTATGATGCGATAAATTGTTCAATGTATAAAAAAAAAAAAAAAAATAGAGGCCAAAAATAAATTAAAAATAACTCTAACAAAAAACCAAAAAACCAACGTTAATATTGGTATACTCATGACGCTACTTATCATTATACCCCCCCCCCCCCCCAAATCAAAACTGTTTGATAACCGCATGCTTTGCACGTGCTTTTATTGATAGCGATTAGCAAGAGTGCTAGAAATGCTTATGTCGCTACTCTGAAATCTGTAAGTTTAAAATTAAAATGTATGTAAAATGTAATATTAGTTCATTTTTTTATTTGTAAGATTATTCTTTTCATTTGAAAAAAGGCGTTATTAGACTACATGCATTTCTAATATACCTCCTTTAGCGCACAACTCATCGGATTCGTTACGTCAGATATTTTTAGAAGACTGAAACGTCACTTGAACCAGTATTGAAAGTGGCCTTATAAAAAAGTAGAAACTTAACACCTATATAAATATTAGGGTAAAAGATAAAATGTCGGCTGGGAGAACGGAATTGAACTTTTTTAGCCTTATTTAGAAGTAGTAATACAAAGATGTTACCTAGTTATCGCCAGAAACATATTTGTACCAGAAAAAGTTTGTATGCAGATATTAATACAAACGAGTAAAACGAACAGTAGTTAAAAACGTCACACAGATTGACAGAAATCCAAAAATCCAATGTTTTGTGAAAAATCATTGTATAACGTAACGACTATATCTTTACTTGCACGCATGATATTGTCGTAAACCTTTTTGTACGCATATATCTATCACATCACTATCACATTATCCTTAATAAACTGTTGTCGTCATTACTTAGTCTGATAACAAATAAGCAAATATCATTTGTGGCGTTGTGGTAACATACAACCAATTCCGTTCATTCCATAGGTTGACGGAAATATTTATGTTGACAATCAAGGCAAGTTCTGATATTTTGAATATATGTTTTCGTTCAAATCCGCATAATTCTACTTTCTCAAATATACAATTGTAAAAGTCAAAGTTTGTATAGCAATACAATGACTTTGCACATTATAGGACAGTCAGAGTTTACCCAACTATCCTTCCGGGGAAGAACCAGTTTCCTATTCTCCGCAAGAAACTGCTAAATTTCTCGCATGAAGATACATGGCGGGTAGCAGGTCTCGAACTCATGACTCTTAATCTGAGTGGTCATAGTGATTTCAAGTCAGCGACTCGATCCACTCGATAACGGAGGCAAACGTACATGCATAGCGCATTGTGTTACTTAAATGTATATAATTTACCTTTTAAGAGTGGCTCGTGAAGTAATCTTCTATGCCTGCAAGCGCACACTTGCTTTCAAAATATTCTTAATTAACTAAAACATACTAAGGAAGAATTCGCCTTTTCCTTCGAATACATCGTTTACTTGATGGTGTAAGCACAACCACTTCATTTGTAGTCCCGCTTAAACAAGGGCGGACTCCAAGTGCAAAAATTACATTTAAACAAACAAAACAGATTAGGCCGATACTATATTATCTGTAGGTTCAGCAATGATTTATACGTATAAAAATGGCTTAATAAAGTTCTTTTTTCACACAAATTCAATACATCCTGCAAGAAATGTTCCAAGAATCATGTTTGCTAATCAAACGTCGTATAAGTCAGATACATGTACTCGTTTTGCTGTAAAAGTGTCATCTTACAACCGTAAGAAGTATATTTTATAAACAAGCGCAACCAAATTGTCCTCGGCTTCGCCTCGGACAATTTGGTTGCGCTTCTGTATAAAGTATACTTCTAACGTTGTAAGAAGACACTTTTACAGCCAAACTCGTACTGTATCTATTACGTATTAGTATTGTTTCATTACACAGAAAAAAGTTCTCCCAAGAAGAAAGTACCTACAAGGTGTACAGCTTCCGCCACAACGTCATGTATATCATCATCTGCAACCGCAACAACTTCCTTACATACAACAACATCTCCGAAACCATCTTCAAGTTCTACTAACAGTCCTCCTCATCAGCTATCATCTCCTGACTTTCATCTTAATAAAACAATTCATAAGTTAGCAACTGACGTTCACAATAATGAATCAGATGATAATTGCAAAGTGTGTGGACTTGGAGGTTTACAAACAGACAATCAAATATGGTTAGGTTGCAAGGTAGTAGACTGCATATGTTTGATGCATGTAGAATGCTTAGGTTTTTACGGGTGTAAGGAGAAGACGTTCGCGAAGTTTGAGTGGAGATGCCCTCAACACCGAGCGAAATTTATTTCTTTTTTTTTTTTTTTTTTTTTTTGTGTTTTTTTTTTTTTTTTTATTTTTTTTTTTTTTTTTTTTTTTTTTTTTTTTTTTTTTTTTTTTTTTGTGTGGGGGGGGGGGGGGGGGGGGGGGGGGGGGGGGGTGGGGGGGGGGGGGGGGGGGGGGCGGGGGGGGGGGGGGGGGGGGGGGCCGCGCCCGCCCCCCCATTTTTTTTTTTTTTTTTTTTTTTTTTTTTTTTTTTTTTTTTTTTTTTTTTTTTTTTTTTTTTTTTTCCCCCCCCTTTTTTTTTGTTTTAAAGCTAACCACGTGAAATCCTAAGCATTCTGACATGGCTATTGTTCCACTATTGTTATCATAAACAACGCGGGAACCGATATGCTTCAAAGACAAAAAGAACTGCCTTCATCGTTCATAATAGTGATCAACTGAACGACCTGACAGGCTGTTATTAAATATAATGGTATTGTGGTAGAACATTATATACATAATAAGATTGCTGGCAACATGCAATACCTCAAAACTATCCCAAGTTTATTTCAATTATTTGCACCTGGCAAACTTCAATATATGAACATATATACACGAGTTATGGACAAAAACTTTAAGCCCGTGATTTATCTATGAAATAACATCTGTTCCAGGGGTATTCATCGTTTAATAACGATGATTTGGAATACTGATACGCAGTAATTAGCCACGAAGGCCGGATGCCTGAATGGTTTATATCTGCATATCAGAACGACGAATCATTGTTTGTTAGACGATAACAACGCTGAAAAGGATGTTATTTCGATTCTCACAAGACCAGATAGTACAAAAGGTGCATAAATGCAAAGCGTTATTTTCTACTCGAACACTCATTTAGCGTCATACGGCACACCATGACGTCATGTTTACAGCACATCGGTTCCCGCGTTGTTTATGGTTTAATATAACATAATTTTTCTACTCTTTGTATATAGAGACAGAATCGTTAATCATGTTAGAATAAAGCTTGGTAACAACTGAAAATGATATTTACGTTTTCAAATGTTATAATTATGTACTTAAATATCGCTCACCGTCTCATGTACATTGTAAATTACAGTAAATCTAAAATGAAATGCACAAATCGTACTGTTGAATCCAAATAGGTATACACAAAAAAAAAAAAAAAACAAAAAAGAAAACCCCCCACAAAAAAACCCCCCCCCCCCAAAGTCTCTATTCAATATTTTTTCCATATGTCATACAATAATAATAATTTGATAGCAAAGTTACATTGTAAGTTAAAACTTACTTCTGGGGGATAGATTTCTTTTACATTCATGTAACTAGACCACTACAAAATATGTGATGAGAGGAGCAGACAAGGTTGAACACCAGTTGTCACCTGAATTTGGATATACATGTACTCGACTGCAACGAAGTGTTTCATCGGAGTCAGCCGACAGAAATTTACGGTTAGGCCAAATGCGTTTCGGGTCTCCTTGCCAAAAAAAATATGGTAGGTCGGCAAGGTTTTATTTAATAAAAAATACAACTAACAAAAAACAACGATGCCTGTAGAGTGACATGCCATACATTTTTTCTAGATTACGATTTTCTTTTATAATTACGAAATATTCGTTATTAAAAAAATACTATTTCGTTATTACGAAATGTTATTTCGTTTTTACGAAATGTTATTTCGTTTTTACGAAAGGCATTTCGTAATTAGGACATAAACAATGTTACAGTATCACATGTCACTCTAGGGGCACCGTAGTATTTTGTTAGTTGTATTTGATTTGTCTTTGTTTTTTAGAAACGTTGTAAAATATCGTTTTGATCGGAAGACCGGAAATACACATTTGTTGCCTAGAATTAAAAGAGACTTATTTTACATACTCAGACTAGGTCAATCACATCCTAGATCTCATTGGTCGCCGTGATTGACCTCTTTTGGGCAACCAATCAAATTTGGCAAAAACTGACTGGAAATTGCAGTCAGGTAAAATCTCTCCTATTTTGGACACACAAAAACACTTTTGATAGGTATAGGCATGACTGGAGACATGCCGAGGTCTCATCCAAAAATGCAAGCTAAAATAGTTGCTCTTATGGACGGACCTTTATGAAAAAAAGGAAAAAAGACTAATTTAGTCCAAGACTTTTATCAAATGGCTGGCAAGCCTTGTATTGTCCGGACAAATTAACCTTACGAAATAAAAAAATATATTACATGATTAAAAAAGGGTTAAATATTAAAAATATAAATATTCATAAAACTTGCAATTAGTAAAAATGAATTATTACTGACGTTGACAGGACTCGAACACCCAAGGTACACGTTAGTAGTACCATAAATCAAGTTCCCTACCAACTGAGCTATCGACCCAATTCGATATCATCATTCGGTCTGAACGGTATTTAACAATTATTATATAATATAGCTTGCCATGTGCATTTTCGTAAAATAATAGCCGAAGATAAATATAGAAAATATATCGACCTTAAAATTATGCCAATAAAGGTCAGGAGGATCAGGTTAATTTGTCCTAGTTATACTGCATTTACATAATTATACATTGTTTTAGACAAGTATCACTTGATAAAGTAATACATGAACTTTTATTTTCAACTTCTATAGCTTGATGTTTCTGATGTTTGAACCAATCATACTTCACCTATGTATTGCAAAAAAGCATTGATCCCTAACACTCTACATAGTTACAGCTAAGACGCACAACTTTGAGCAACGGTGTAAATGCTACCTTTTACCCTCGAAAGATACACACTTTGAGTCTCAATGAAAACCGGACGGGTATGTCTGTAGCACCATCCACCATGCAATTCAATCTGAATAGCTTTTTCATATATAAACCTTCGAAACGACTAGTATTTATATGTAATTGATCTTATCTACCATCAGCAATGGTACTGCATATCGTCCTATAACGCATTTATGAAATTCAAAGTAGAATCCACTCATTGGAAAACTGCGGTAGAGTGTAGTGTAAATGGGAGCAGATCTACTGTATCTTAACAGGCTATTGTATGTGGTAGATCGAGTACATGCAATCATGTATATGCTTAATGTAAATGTACTTAGATTTTTGCAAACACGTCACTAATAATTACTATGAAGCATTACTTTCCATTCAATCGGAAGGGGCATTGTGACCCACGTGACATTTGTTTGTATTTGAAGGGGTTTGTGACCCACGTGACCGTTTTTGTGTTGGAAGGAGTTATGTGACCCACGTGACATTGGTATGGCATTATTTCTACTGAGATATTCTGTAAAATAAAAATGCTTATAATCCTTTCATTTTCATGTGTTGTATCAAAGATACTTGTTTGCATTGTCTGTAATGCACTGCTTTCACATTATATATTTAATCAAAACCGGGGCCAGTGGATCCAGAAAGCTGCTGACTTAAAGTTAGTGCGAACGAGATGCTGACTGTGTAGGCTGTCGTGAATTCTGATAACTCTTTTTGATCATAACTTTATCTACTAGGCTGATTTAAAGATCAATGGGTTTCTAAATGAAAGGATGGTATTTACACATCCAATGACCTAAACTTTAACACTTACAAAATGGTTACAAGCATCACAATAGTGTTTTCTCTCTCGATTGACTACTTTTATTGCAGGTGCGATCACTTGAAATATTCCGGAAGTATTAGATCACAACACTTTTTGTATTTTGACCAATTATTACTTTTAAACGTTTACGCAGTGTCAGACTAGAGTCTTAATTTTTGCTCTTAATTTTTGTTCAGTGTGATGCAGTTCAATTTCACTTTATGCTCACGCGTTAAAACGTTCTGGAATAGTTTTCAAGCACACCATGTTTCATTGCACTAATCACATATTTACGAAAATGAAACAGAACATAATTATGTTGCAAAGTTTGAGAAACGGTAGATTGTAGCAACTCGGATGTCTTTACATCATACATTCAGCTCAAGCATATACTTTCGAAAATCTTTGAGTCCACTAAGAGTCAGTATTTTCTGCAAAAACGCCTTTGGTATAGAAATCAAATAAGAAAGTAAATCAAAAATAGGTTTATTTGCATTAAAATGCATACTAAAGCCACCAACAATAATCACTAGATAATTACTCACTCACACACAGTTGTTTAGTTAATGGATTAGTTGATTGATGGACTGATTGATTTGCTTGTTAAATGGACGATTTTCTGTGAGACATATTGAATGGCATTTTGTCAAGGCTGGATGTTGTCAAATTAGTTGGGCTTTGGGTGTCACCTTAAAACAAGTGTGACAAACTGAAGTTATTTAGAATGTATAATGATGAGTGGTTTACTGTTTTCATGGTGTTATAGTTGGCGACTGTCGTTATACTTCGTTTCACAGTTAGTGGAGAAGGGTTTACAAGTATAAAATGGATCTTAGAAACGTAGCAAAAAAGATAAGTACAAGTTAGAATGTACAAATCACATTCTGAGGTATAACTCGTACATCTGCTTACAAAAACATAATCATTTTTGGGGAACGAGTTGTTTTTGTACAGATTGCAGCAAGCTCTGCAGGCTTTTTTGTTAAAGAATGTTACTGTAACACCAATTACAGGCGAGTATGGGCCATGGCTCGGCTTCGAGAACAGCTAATGTGTATTTTATCACACATGCTTTATGTGGTGGTGGCGATATGACATCATTCCCTTTTATGAGAATTATGTCATGTGGCGGTTAAGTAGTCGCCACCAGCCTTTTCGCAACTGAAATACAAAGGGAACGAAGTGCGCCTCTGGTCCCAGGGCAATCTTTGTTCGGTATTTTACAATTTCTTTTAACAATGTGTGTGATGTAAATGAGCCGTGGCCTTTACTCCCATTCAATAAAATACATAGAAATCTTCAATATATTTGTAGTTTTGTTTTTTTAGTTTACTTACATTCACTTGTAATAAACCTCTGTGTACATTTTAGTCAAAATAAAAACTTTAAGTAATTTAAAGGCACATATTGTAATTTATTTGTACCTGTATATATCACAATGTACTTCAGCATGTTAACAGTTAGGGGTTGGGGGGTTTATAATATCCATTTTGTTTATATTTCTTTTAAGCCATTATTTATGTAAAGGATGTGTCAAATAAATCTGTGATAATTGGCGTTTCAAAAACAGAACGCTGCAATAAATGTCAAATATACATTAGCGTTGTACTGACGGTGACGAGTTATCCTGTCTGTTACAGTTGTAGAAACCTCTCAAATTTATAGCTGTTGATTCTTCAACACTGCACTTTATAACCTTTGTGCACCGATGGCTAAAAGTAAGCTGGTATACATTGTATATTAGATGGGTTGCTAATTAAATAAAGAAAAGGAAAGGTAGGTGGAGCATTAGAAGTTTCGTTTAGTAACTATATAACAAATCAAAAGGACCAAAAGGATAAACACTTTATACACAATGCATGTATACATATGCATTTTGCACTATATATGTTTTATAAAAGGTTTTGCAAAAAATCCCAATTTTTTAATGCTTTTTTTCATATAACTGTACATTCCTTTTATGAAAATTGTCAACTGCAAAAAATTAAATACTAAAAAAACCTGGAAAATGCTGCAAAAAAAATTTAATATAAAAAAAAAAAAAAAAAAATATATATTTAAAAAAAAAAAAAAAAAAAAAAAAAAAAAAAAAAAAAAAAAAAAAAAAAAAAAAAAAAAAAAAAAAAAAAAAAAAATTTTAAAAAAAAAAAAAAAATAAAAATAAATAATTTTTTCTTTATAAAAAATTAAAAAAAAAAAAAAAAAAAAAAAAAAAAAAAATAAAAAAAAAAAAAAAAAAATAAAAATAAAAAATTTTCTTTTCTTTTTTTTTTTTTTTTTTTTTTTTTTTTTTTTTTTTTTTTTTTTTTTTTTTTTTTTTTTTTTTTTTTTAAAATTTCTTTAAAATGTTTATGTCTATAATTTGACAGTAAATTGATATACTTCAAGCCAAAACCATGATGATAAATCAATTACTTATGAGAGACAAAACTATCAACACCCTAACCTATTTATAGCTTAGTTGACTACAGTACGTGAGGCTTCTGGTGTAGGCGAAAACTTCATAATGAATCAGAATGTCTTTTAGTTCCAAAGCAAGCTGTCTTACGACAACAACGTAACAATTAACAAGCAACAGTTTGTTTGGACCGTTCCTGATAATGTCACAGAATTCAACTGTTGAGACATTCCTAGGCTATCGTTCTTACGTGCAATGCGTTGTATTTGATAACGTTTCTGCTTTTTGGGTTATGGTTATCATCTGACGTGTACATGCACCATATATTTGATATATTTTAGTCTGATCATCTTACATGTTGCTTACTGTTTTTCATATTCTAAGATTGTGTTTATGGCCTAATAAATGTATGAAACAACAGATGAACATTACTTCGGCTTTCAAATTGGTGTATAAATGAACAATAAATACATCTTGGTTAAAGAATGTGTATTTTTCTTTGTTTTTCTTTGGTTCTATTACCAGAAACTTGTAGCTAAACAATGTATAATGAACTTGATGTATTCCTTTTACACTGCCTATATTTCGGTTGAAAACAAAAGGGGTTCAACCTCCCCCCCCCCCCACAAAAAAAAGAAAAAAGAAATTTGCCATTAGTATTTTTGATCCCTTTAACATCATATACGGCTTATATGTCTTCAGTCATCCCCGAGTTCATTTGCAACGTTTCCCAACGCTGCCATTTTAATCAATTCAACGTTATAGCTAAACATATCTTTTAGACATGCGATATTACCGATTTAGTCATTATTCTATTATTTTTGTTTCTGATAAAATCTCATTAGTGTCAGTCATTCCATAGCTTTTGAAATAATAAATGTCTTATAACTTGGATCTTAATACAAAGTATGCCAAAGTAAATTGAATTGCCAATTATGATTGTTCAATAGAAAATATAACACACTTTCTGTTTGGATCTTTATACCTTTTAATAGAACAAACATGCAACAGGTCACGTATTTCCAGTTTTGCGAATATTACACGTTGTGCTTTGTTCTACTTGGTAGTATTACTATGTATGAACTTATCCAAGTGCGTTCATCAGATCTAAAAATAGTGTTTTTTTTAAACTTTATTGCCTCTAAATTGCTCTTATTTGGACTTAAACACATTGATTGAGTTTAAACACCTTTAATAACAAAATCGTTTTCAAACTTCATTGCCTCTAAATTGTTCTTATTTGGACTTAAACACATTGATTGAGTTTAAACACCTTTAATTACAAAATCACGTTTTGTCGGTAAAGACATCTCATTAACATTTTTGTAAAACAGAAATAGAACTGAAAGATGATAGTTGAAACATTACATTGTTTTCACCAAGTATAAGAATATTATTGACAAAATTAAAAAGAATAAATTAGATATGATATATGCTGATGATTCGAAATGTTATACAATGCTGGTTCTCAATTTATGTTCCGTGTAGTACAATTATCACATTTATACTAAGTGTGATGCCAGATTCTCTAACAGCTTGGCAAAATACAAATTGTCAATTTTCAAGCAAATTACCAAAATGCAACAATGACTGCTCGCAAAATGCATACTGGTACCTGCATGCATATAACGTGATAATTAGCTGTTTATCCGATGCCGGTATTTACGTCTAATGTGGTTGCTATAAAGATACGGGATAACATTTTAAGATAAAAACAAAAAAAAAACAAAAAAAGAAACCCACCAACCAAAAACCCCCCCCCCCCAAAACACCCCCCACCGCATGTGAAATTCTTACTAAATTATTCAACTAGTTTGTGTGTATTTTACGTACCCTCTTGGATGTTTATCCGCTTGTATGTTTACCATTTTGTATATTTACCCTCACGTATGAGTTTTGTTCTATATTTTCTATAATTCTGTGTTACTTGATAACTTGCTAGTATATGACATTTTGTTTAATATATTGCTTTGTACAATTATGTGATCACGACCTTAATGTATTGTATGCTTTTATATGGATGATAAACTATGTACAGTTTAAATCCGAAAGTAATGAATATATGTTCTGTTCTGTTCTGTTAAATTGTTTTTTAAAAATATTGGGAAAGCTTTGCAAAATTAATGAACTCGTGGATGGTTGAAGACATGTAAGCAAAAGTGTGACGTTAAAAGGATAAGAACTACTAGCGGTAAAGTTTAATTGCGTGTTTCCAACAGAAATGTAAGCGACAAATAAAAAAGACCAAACAAATCCAATAAACAACCAACAAGATTCCAGACTTGATTCCTTGTGACAAATAGTAATACACTGTGTCTGTCCGCAAGCACAAACCTTTTTTATAACATACGTGTATCCTGACTGTACATATACATTTTTACATAATCAAATGTCAACCATTATCATTCAATGTTTTAAGTAATAAATTGTAGTTTTTACAAACTGTCAATTTACTTTCTACATGTATAAGATGTACAAGAGCACAAGAGATTTAGCCGTTTTACTTATATGTGTTGTTTTTTTTGTAAATTGTATTACCATTTGATAGGAGCTCTATGCAGTTTCCTAAAAAAATCAACTTTGTCATTAGACCGTTTTGGCACTTGTGGAAAGCAAGCGATTGTATATAATTGGTAACTTGGTCTGGTGAAGGTCTGAGTGATTTGATATCAAAGAATGCTCTCACCAACAAGCTTATATCGGTTTTTGATGGCATTATATAACACAGAAATCATTAGACTACGATAAAGACTTGGAAGCTAGAACAAATGAAGCTTCGTTCATAAATCATATAATTGTTGCTTTTGACCTTGTGTGTAGTTTATCTAAATCAAACTTAAATGAAGAATATCATTTACCTGGAGCATATTTCACTGTCGGAATTATTCTATATGGTGTCTTTGCGATTAAGGGAGGTGTTGTCCTAACAAGAATAATTAAGTAAACTGATCTCATGAACGTAGTCAAAGTACATGTAGAAGTTTTACATTATTTCATTTACAAACCATGACTTAAAAACTTTTTCGGGTTTGGCCTACATTAAAATACTTGATTTAACACAGTTTTACTTTCTACTATTTCCATTGACTTTTGCCCATCTTTGTTGATCACAATTTCGTTCGTGTTCTCATGAATTGTCTTATAAACTTGAAAGAGAAGCAATCATTTTCAAACTTACATTTAATGCCACAATAGCATTGTTGAAGCATATTATTACTTATAATTCTTCATCTTTACGTTATATCAATGTTAATGTTTATAACGTTTTTCAGCCATGTAAATGACCTATTATAGATAGATATTAGCACCAACATCAAAAATAAACTAATGCCTAGAAGCTTTTATGATACATTGATTGAATCTTATACTGAACATTTCAATCAGTAGTAATATAATATGATAAAATTAATAACATGGAATAAGATGTTTCATTTATTGGGGGAACTTACTACATATTGTAAACGGGGAATATCCAGAATCGGTGTATACAAGATTATGTTCTATTATAGTGATTTAAAGGTATTCACTGTATCGTTTCCATTTCATTAAGCTAGCAAAACTAATGCTACTATAATTCGTTATGAATTAGGTTGCAATGATATCATATTTGTCAATAATTGAAAGGAGAAAATCAGCCGATAACTTTGCAATATTTTGAAATAACGTGAGCGTTTGGCGTAGTGTCTTTTACACTTAACGTTATATGTTATTTGGATTTTGAAGTGGTATATGGGATATATTACCCGCCTAGACTTATATTACCCGAGCCGTTAGGCGGGGTAATATCATGTCGAGGCGGGTAATATATCCCCATACATCAGGTCAAAAAGCAAATAACAATTTTATTACCCTTCCTTTTCTGAAATATTGAAATAGTCGTTTATGTTTTATTTCTTTAACGGCTGAACGTAAACAAACCTTCAAATCCCCTTATGACACCTCAATGTCACTGCGTGACGTCACAAATCAGCACGGATTTATTACATTGACGTAGTGTACGCGGCGTACAATCTCACGTTCAGCATGGGGTACAGTAACGGGGTAATGTCAAGAGTATATTACCGGCTTGCCCGTAAATATCAATATCTATTAACGGATCGTTGACCAATCAGAAGACCACAAATTTCATTGAAGGGTAAGAAACACGTATATTTACTTGATGCTAGTATTTTTTGGCATAACTGTTTGCGCATAAAATGTGACATGCAAATACAAATACACTCTCAATGACTTCGCAAACTGTAAATATTTGTATAGCCACCAAGAATCCCTGCTTTGATTTTCATTGGCTTTTATAACTAGGTCAAACAGCAAATATATCAGAATTTCAAACAGTACATATATGAAACATCTCCATAAACAAGGGACGGTACTGTCTTCTTTTTGACTTTTTATCACAATTAGATTGGAAAAGGAATGCTTACTTGTGCACATGCAGGCGATACTTTGACATTCCTTGGAGTTTGATATCGCAAATTAAGGAAGATGCAAGTCGCAATCATTGAAACTATGTAATGAAATTTATGTTTATTTAACATTCAGTTGTCTAGATTAAGATGTAACGGATAATATTCATAGTTGCTAAAACGATTTTTGCATAACATGCTCCTGGTGAAAGCTTTAAGCTTAATGTGTTTTAAATTGTCTGTGTAGCAATCATCATGAATGTAACACTTGCAATAACATTACCATCGAGGTATAATTATCATACAAGCAACAAACATGTTTTTCCCGCACTATCGCCAAAACATCGATGAATAGATAGGAGAGGGCAATGAGGTATCAGGAGATGCATGATTGTTTTGTTTTTTAATTTTCACTCATCCTCTATATAAATCGACGAACTATTGCAATTTTCAACTGAAACATATAAGCTTACAAATTAAGAAAATAGACGTGATTTTGATAAAATTCTGGCGGGGACATTGTCTTGGCATTTGTTCTTTTTCAGACCTTTATGCTTACATATACCTCCATTTGCACTTACAATTATGTGTGTTGGCTTCCATGCAAAATTACATTATATTTTAAAACCAAATACACAGTGTAAGCAATCAATTTATCTTTAACATGTTCGAGCAGCTCCTGATTAATTTAGTAGACAGCAACGGTTTGGCTAGAAGTATATTGTATGATTGCGAATGAAATTAAGAAGTTAAATTTTCATTTCTTTGTCTATGCTTGCATTCGAACAACGGGTATATGACATGTTTTAGATATAAACGAGCACTTGGGCAGAAGCATGTACGTTCCTAAATTGGTATGATACGTAGCGGAATAAGACAATTAATATACAATCAATCGGAAATTCTCAAATACTAATTGATAAAGAAGAACGTCATCACTTTCAGACATTTGAGAGATTGTCGGGTTAAAAGTCGTAGCTCAAACTTAACAAGAAAGCTAGTGTGTGTCCAGTTTTTACTTTAAACTTGAATAACATTTATTAATTGCCTTACTGTTTTATGTGAATATTGAAATAAGCTTTGGAAGTTGGAATATGTTATAAATATGTGAAAAATATCAGTTATAAATATGTGAAAAATATCAGCTATCAGCTAGAGCTACTTTTAGTTTTGTTTTGAAGCAATAATGTAAGTAAACTACTATTAGATTTTATTTCAGCTCACTCTTTCAATTAATGTATTAAACAAGATGTAAACAACTTATCTTTCAATAGATCCAAATGGCAGGGTACCTTTCTGGCAATTAATGTACCCAGTTGTGGTAAAAGCGCCAAAAGGTTAACTAATTACCTGAAAGTATTGAACATCGCACAAATACCAATTGCTACAATGTATGCCTCGGCAATGTAACCTATTTTAAATCTGACTATTAAACCTTATTAAAACCGTAAACACTTAGTATACGAAAATAACATATGTTCAACAGCAGTATGTCCACATAACTGACATAGGTAATTCACACTTATTGGAAACTTATTGTTAGCTTGAATCATTATAAAAATACACACTACAGTAACTGAAAAAATACACTTATAGTTTTTAAGTATTTCGTCAACGCAAACATTTACAACATCTATAGTACTATTAACTTACTTGATCTTTAATTGAAAATCTTGAAATACACAAAAGGTAAGAGATGAGCTCCCTGCTGTTCCATTTGCTAATATTTGTTGTTAGACTGCTAGTGGGCAGGTTGATTGTTGGTTAGACTGGGCAAGTTGAAGACTGACAAGCCTACGTTCAAGAGTTTGGATCTGCTCCACAAAGCGTCTAAAATACCGGATACAGACATTTAATGCTCTGCTATAGGAACCTGTTCTTTACATAAACATTAACACAATAATAATATCGGATAATGCTTCCTACCAACTATATTAAAATCGCAGACAAACAACACTACTTTTCATATAGTTTTATTTAACGTATTATTTACGTACAATTTGCTTATACACATTTTCCGATCTTAAGCAGATACCATGGAACAACGAAGAAAGATAATGTTTCTACAATTGATTGTTTTACTTGCTGGATTTCCTGTCGACATGACTGACTATCAGCGTGAACTTGTTAGCTCTGTCCTGTTGGCAACTTGTTTTGGTCCAGACCAAAGTATATGTATGGGAAATCGTCTCTTTTGAAATTACAATTCCGTTATTTACGTTTGTACAGGAACACTTTTGCTGAAACATGCAAACCAGTGTAAACCTGTACTTTATTTTTATATATTTATAAAACTAAAAAATGTATTTTTTTGTTTGTTAAGGAAATTAAAAAAAAAAAAAAAAATTGGGGTAAAAAAAAAAAAAAAAAACCCTCCTTTTTTTTATAAAAAAAAAAAAAAAAAAACCCCACCACCCCTGCCCCCCCCCCCCCCCCCCCCCCCCCAAACTTTGTTTGCTTTTTTCCCCCCCCCCCCCCACTCATGACCCTCTTTTTTTTTAATTTTATCTTTTTTCTCCCTTTTTTTTTCCCCCCCCCCCCCTTCCCCCTTCTTCCCCCCCCCCCCCCCCCCCCCCCCCCCCCCCCCCCCCCCCCCCCCCCCCCCCCCCCCCCCCCCCCCCCCCCCCCCCCCCCCCCCCCCCCCCCCCCCCCCCCCCCCCCCCCCCCCCCCCCCCCCCCCCCCCCCCCCCCCCCCCCCCCCCCCCCCCCCCCCCCCCCCCGTGTTACTTTTATTTATTCTCTTCTCCCCCCCCTTTCCCCCCCCCCCCCCCCCCCCCCCCCTCCCCCCCCCCCCCCCCCCCCCCCCCCCCCCCCCCCCCCCCCCCCCCCCCCCCCCCTTCCCCCCCCCCCCCCCCCCCCCCCCCCCCCCCCCCCCCCCCCCCCCCCCCCCCCCCCCTCCTCCCCCCCCCCCCCCCCCCCCCCCCCCCCCCCCCCCCCCCCCCCCCCCCCCCCCTCTCGTGGGTTCCCCCCCCCCCCCCCCCCCCCCCCCCCCCCCCCCCCCCCCCCCCCCCCCCCCCCCCCGTTACGAAAAAAAAAAAAAAAAAAAAAAAAAAAAAAAAAAAAAAAAAAAAAAAAAAAAAAAACACCCTAAAAAAAAAAAAAAAAAAAACAAACCCCCTCCACAAAAAAAAAAAAAAAAAAAACCCCCCAAACCCCCCCCCCCCCCCCCCCCCCCCCCCCCCCCCCCCCCCCCCCCCCCCCCCCCCCCCCCCCCCCCCCCCCCCCCCCCCCCCCCCCCCCCCCCCCCCCCCCCCCCCCCCCCCCCCCCCCCCCCCCCCCCCCCCCCCCCCCCCCCCCCCCCCCCCCCCCCCCCCCCCCCCCCCCTTCCCCCCCCCCCCCCCCCCCCCCCCCTTTACTCCCTCATTGTATGACCCGTGCAATACGTTTGCTGTATTTGCACAAGAGCGAAATGAAGATTTTCAAATGACATATAAATCACTGGAAACATTTTTGTTCATTTCATTAACACCATAGATCTTCCACGTAATAATGCCACGTTTTATCAGCACGTTGTAATGGAAGAGCAAACAAATTAGATCAAAAGTTAATTGTCCATCTTGGACAATGTACTTGGACACTGCTTGAGATTGCTGAGTCTGCAACAGTAGGGAGTTTTATTTTGAACATAGGAATTATCATTGTATTAATATGCGAATTGTTAAATGTTTTTTTCGATATATAAATCATAAATCCTATCTGCTGATAAACTGCTGTATAAATCAGTAAACAACATTATATTATCTCGGAGACGAAATAAAGAAACTATATCAAATACAAAATTAAAATGTACACCAATGTCAACGTTCCTGTGACCTTAGTTCGTCGTAAAATTATAAGATTTCATGTCTGATTTTCAAACTAAAAATAGTTTTTTGTTTGTT
Organism: Saxidomus purpurata; assembly: GCA_022818135.1. NCBI lineage: Eukaryota > Metazoa > Mollusca > Bivalvia > Venerida > Veneridae > Saxidomus > Saxidomus purpurata. Next base: position 9,143,083 of record JAFMSR010000015.1, read on the forward strand.
TTTTTTTAAAGTGCTTTAAGCAAAAATAAAAAAAATAAGGTCAAGGTCACTGTTACTAAAAATTTTTTTATTTTTTTATGATCATTATTGACAAACGGCCATTGGGGAGACATATGTTTTTGTGACAAAAACAGCCATATAGTTTTTGAATGAATTAGATTTTTCAAGTACTTTTAAGACTGTGCGGATGAATTCAATTCAGTTTATATAAATTCTTTTCTGAGCACATAAGCAAAAAAAAACTTGCCATGATCACAGTCAAGCATAATATTTATGTTTAACCAATATTTACCGAGAACGTTTCAGTGGGATTTTCTGACTTCAAATTTAGACAAGTTTATTTTTAAGATAAGGATGTTCTGTAGCGCTATGGTATAAAACGGCTCATAACTTAGATCCTGAATAGCCGAAATTGTTGTCGTCTACATCGTATCGTAGATGTATTGGCACAAATGGGTTAATATGAAGCGGTTTGAACTTTTGTGTGAGTTTCTGGATAGAATTTGTAATGAATTGAGATACTAAACTTACGAGACAAATCTAAATTTTGACCTATGCTGTACGGCAAATATAAATCTAAAAGCTCAATATTTCGTTATTTTCACTATGATCACAATTTCGACACCTGACCTACTTCATATACCACTTGACTTTTAACCATTTTTTACCAAAAAATAAGTTTCTACAAAGAACCAAGATTCGTATTTACCAACTTTACAAATATCAATTGATTGTATCAATTGTTTTTGTATACATAAATGACTCTGTATGTAAGGAATAAAACAATAAACAGGTTTACCCAAAAGGGGGCCTAAAAGAACTGAGAATCCTTTGCTGACAAGCCTTCACCTCTATTACATCACATTATGGAATGAATAATACGGTTCATAAAATTAACATGTTAAAAACTGAGATTCTCGGTAACTAGCGAATCGGTCGGCATAATAATGTGCTTGATACCAGTAATAAATAATTCAAAACTAATTTTTTCATAAATCGAATGCATTATTAAAAAAAAGGCTTAAATCACTAGAAAGTTGCTTATGAAATGCGAACCGTCTAATCTAACCTAGTTGGACTTTCACGATGTTATCGAATACATGCAATTCAGATGCAAATGTAATCGACAATATCTACTAATGTAAAATAGATTCGCATCTTATTGCTTGTCATGAATAATACGATGTCCATTGTACATTGTAATTGTCACGAAAATGGCAGTACTTTGTATTTTGTACGTTTTTCAACAGCAAAAAAAACAACAAATGAGTGTGCATCTCATATTCAAGCGAAGTTACGTGCATGCACATATATAGTTTCTAACCGTAGTCCACTCACTAATTTAATATTTTAAATACTAATAAATTTTAGTGTAAAACAAAACTATGAGTGTTTGTGAACAGATTATTTTATATACACTTCAACATTATTTGTCAATCGTTAATGCAAATAGAAAATAGCTACGAAATTTCGTTAAAAACAGAAAGTTTACATTCATAGTCAAATTCGTCTGCTCTAGTTGACCTTTCATACAGTATTTCCAACAAGAACACAGTCTTTCCATTAAACAGATTTGTTGAAGAAAAAAGGAGAAAATGACACTACAATTGAGTCCGTCTGATAATGCCGCTCTATCTGCAACAATTTAATCAGACGTTTCCGCTTCCGCCAGATTTCGTCAGTATACTTGATAAGAGAAATATAATTATGACGCAATCCCGTCTGCCTAGGGAACTACTCCCTGATTCAGTAGATTATAATAGAAAACAAAAGCATGAGAAAGACGTGTAATTAAGATATCATTCTTATGCAACAGGTTTAAAAAGTGCAATATGTGATATGTTAGTGGACCTTAAAAGATTTGGAAGAGTATAATGAGCTTAAACATATTAAAAAACATGTCCGAATTTAGTGAATACTTTCAGTTAATAAGCAGTTATAATCTTTACTTCTCGATTTTCAACATTCGTAATATGAGAGTTACAATGTATCTACGAGCGTATTGAAATCGGGTGTAATGAATTAACATAATATTTTTATAACAAAGTACTAAGCGTTAAAACCTGTTCCTTGGCAATTTTAGTCATCCCTTAAAGCATGAACGTTTTCCAACATTGTATAATGAGTGATTGTTATTTTTGTGTCGCCCTTTCGCAGTAATGCACCTTTTTGTACGTGGCTTTTGTCACGAAACTTAGTTGGCTTTAACCATGCCATTTCTTAAGTTTCAAATTACATTGCTTATGACGAAAGGGTCGTGATGTTGCCAAATTTTGTAGGTCAATGGCATTTTTGACAGATTTATGCCTCTTTTTTACTTAGATTTTGGCTATCACTTTACTATTTCTTAAAATTTCTTCATCAAACTTTCATATTGTAATGCCTATGACAAAGGCGTCATCATGCCGCCAAGTTTTGTAGGTCATGATTATAGAGTTATGCCCCTTTTTTGTACTTAGATTTTTCACAAAATTATTGGTTATTCTAGCAAAGTGGAAGAGGGCGACACAAGTGTTCTACTGAACACCCATCTAATTTATTTTTCATTATGAATGATTTTTACCATAGTTTACAGCTACGACTTTAAAGCCCGTAATATCGACCCAGTCGATATCCTCGTGTACTTTCATTTTCAACAAAAAGCCCACAGTATCCACAAAAGTATGTGCATGCACACCGTTACGTTTCAAAACTTAAGTTTTTCCTCTGTGAATTCGAGCACAATTCCTTATTCGATCCAGGCTTCGCTTGATACTATGTATTGTAAAAAGCCAGCAACTATTTTCTAAAATTTTGTTTATGTCTGCCATGTAGCAATGTTCTCAAGTAACGTGACCAGTGCTTGTGAGATATTCAATTTAGTATACTTATACCACGACAATCCTTCACCTTTGACCTAAATATTGTTTTTTGGTTCAAGCTAAAGGGATTGAATTTGTCTGATTGTGCAGTTTTGAAAACAAATTTCCAAACTTTCTATGACAGACCTTGATTATGAACTTTTGACTTATATCCTTGTTTTAAAGTGCAATAATACTCAAGTGAGTGATATAGGACCATCATGACTTTTTTGTTCATATATGATATATGTATGTTCATTCATGTAAGATCAAATATACAAAGTATTGAAACTAGTTACCACAATTTTTGAAACTCTTAGGAATTAATACATGCTCCGATATAAATGGTCTGCGTCTATTACCTTCTGTATAATTATTGAAATGGCAAAACAATAAAGTATGGTAAACAAAATGTATGACATTTATTTCTGAAGGACCGACCTTACAAAAGAACCAATAAACAGAAATACGACAAAAAATAAAAAAAATAAATTAAGACTCTTAAAACCATGTAGTTGTTCGTTGATTTGAACGCGCAATTACAGGCGTATTCTTATGTCAATCTTTAAACGTACAAGGTAGTCGTGTTGAATGATTTGCATACTTTCAATATAGTAATGTGTTGTCATTATAGATACAAAAGACCTGGTGATGTTAAAACGTTGTCAAACTCAGGAATAATAGTCACAAGCCATCGGCTCAAAAAATGTCATAAAGGCTTCCTCAGAGTGTCGTCAAAACAGAGAATCTAATAACATTACAAGTAATATAGTAATCAAATAGAGAGCTGTTTGATGTAAATTTAACACACGAGGTAGTTTATGAGAAAATATAAGCACTTTTGTGGGAAAACCGCATTACTTTTCATTAATTGTATCATTCACGATGATCTTAGTTGTGATAAGTTGATCATGTTTATTCATGTAATACAAAATGTATGAGAAAAACCATTTAGTTTCTCTTCCCATGGCATTAGGAGAAGCAAGTAAGTAAACAATTATAATGACCGCTTTGATGCATTGACAAGTTTTAGAATCATATCTCTATTTTTGAAACGCTTGTGGCTTCAATTGCATGTTAAATAATTACTTTCGTGTAATGCAAAACCTTAAATATCCTTTAAAGTCCAAGGGAACATTTTGGATAAAAAATAACTTGCAGCTCTTATGTTACAAACGTCTACCCGGTTATGTCTTGAAAGGAAGCGGCAAGCTGAATAAGGTATAGTGTACGAATGATGCGATTCATATACAAGAAACGTATTGATGCAAAGCATCAAAGACGAGACAAAAATGGCTTTCAATGACAAAAATAAAAGCACCAGTAACTACACACATTGTATGTCATGAGAATGCTACTCTGAACTATTGTTTAATAAAAAACGTCCTTTCCTCCATTGTATTTCAACATATCTGGCGGCATTATGCCTACATTATTTTTTTGACACAATTATAATACATTGTACATCTTTACATAGAAAACAATTCACATACTGTGACCTCTTTATTATTTGTTCGAAAAAAAAAACAACTATCACTTCATTCATGCGTTATAGTATCCGGTATTCACAGTTAAGTCACAGTAACGACCCGTTTAGTCTTTAAATCCCCTAAAGTATTGCATGTATGATGAAGAAGTTCAACAATTTTTAACTACAAACTGTTAACTTTAAGGGGATACAAATCACAGCAAATTTTAATGAATGGGGCCCCAATTCCACTCTTATAAATTTTGTCTTGATACGATACTATTCTTAATATAATAACAAAACTTTTACCATCTAGATTGACAAATAACCAGACCTCTAATCAGACATTACCGTTTGTTTTATCTAAACTTAATTTTACATTGTCAACATCAAGTCTGATATGAATTGATACTTTTATCAAACTTAGCAGAAAAAAAACATCAAAGAGGTGGTTTTGAAACCAAAAAAGATAAAAAAAACTGAACTGAAGCCATAAGTTTTCCTTAAGGCTATGCAATGAAATACTAAACTCAGAACAAAGTACACGATATCGTCTACGTCTGCTACATGTACACGGAACCTAAAGCAAATTATACCAAACGATTTGTCAAATCTGGATCAGCAAAGACTATTGCTGACCATACATCACCATTGCCACGATAAAATACCGGAAATGGAAAAATATAAATGTATGCCCACAAGACAGATGCAATTTGTTAATTGTTAGTCCATAAATCATTATGCGTATGGTGACAGGTTCCTTTGTTTTGACGAATCAAGATATGAGAATTGCATGATTCGCCTCGAATATACTTCATACTATAATTGTGTCAGGTAATTTGCCGTTCTAAGGTTGCATGTTCGAGTTCAATCATTTTTTTTAATATCACGAGATGGACTTGACTTATTGTGTATCGGCACGTTTGCTAAATACGCGTATCATTATCTGTCTAACTAAATACCATTAATTGATAATTTCTGTAAAATAATTGAGCAAAATTTAAGTAATATTAATAATTTTGATTATAAAAAATGAATTACAAAAAATAATTCACGTGTTTTAATGGTGTTATGGTCCGTGATAAAGTATTGACGGGCATCGGTTCATTTAGGTAAATTTGTTTTAAATCAAATTTGATACAGCGAAATAGTCACACAAGTTCATAAATAAATGGATACAGAGTTACTGCCCTCAAACATTATCTAACCCGTGAAGTTATCAATATACACAGTTTACCTACCAAGAAACCGTACGGTAACCGTGTGTCGACCAAACTGGTGACAAAACGTGTTTTGTCTTTCACTATTCGTTCCCGAACTGTCAGTGCTCAAGCGACAAAACCAGACTGCGAGATACATAAATCCACTTGAAACTGCACATCTCTCCGTTTAAACATGTATCTGCTGTAAATAAATCATTTCGTGTTCAAACTGAGTTAAGCAAGAAAAAAGGGAAATGAGGACTTGCTTTAGGCAGGCAGAATTTATGCATTAGAAATTATCTTTAGTAAGATATAATACAAAGGTAAAGAAATGGATACAGAGTTGCTGCCCTCAAACATTATCTAACCCGTGAAGAAACTAAGCTTCATTATCAATATAGTTTAACGCAGTTTACCTGCCAAGAAACCGAACGGTAGCCGTGTGTCGACCAAACTGGTGGCAACGTGCTCTTTCTTTCACTACTCGTCAGTGCTTGAGCGACAAATCCAGACTGCGAGATACAAGTATGCACATCTCTCCGTTTTTACATGTATCTGCTGTACATAATCATTTCGTGTTCAAACTGTGTTAAGCAAGAAAAAAGTGTAAGGGGGATTTGCTTAAAGCAGGTAGGCATAATTTATGTATTAGAAATTATCTTTAGTAAAATATAATACAAAGGTAGGCTATCGATTGCTTTAACTGTGTACGTACACGTACAGCAGCTAAACAAAGGAATAACTTGTATTGACATATTGTTTAGAATTTAGATAACTTGTTTGTGAAACGTCTCATGACTTGAACATCCCCTTTCTCGTATGATTTGAATGGTTACAAGTCAAGAAATGCAATGCCTTTTTGAACTGTTAATGCATCAGATAATAATCTTCATTTTTGCAGTGATTGACATTTCGAGAAGAGAAGATGCGAAATAAATGTCACATGTACATTAGTGAAGTACTTTCAGTGATGAATATATGTTTTTGACCACACTTTTGTAACGCACAAGTGGTAAAAAACCCATTGAGCTGTCGTTCATCAAACTACGATCGTTCTACATAAAGTTATTGGCACAGGTTACATGAAAAGTTAATTCTGTTTTAGCGTGTTTATACATTATGATACTTCATAAAATGTAGCATGTGTTGAGTTGTGCAAATAAATCAATAGAAATCTCTGCTTATTGTTCGTGGTGGTGACAAGATAAAATGTTGTTGATTAAAGTGATGTATGAAAGTTTTCGCAGTTAATTTAACATTTCTAAATTGTCCTGTAAAGATTGGTATCATCTTTGCAAGATGGAAGATTGAAACCAAGCAACTTTCTTCCGCACTAGAATCGTGTCTTAGTTTTGATTATAGAATATAAGACTGGTATATGACACAAACATTTAATAACACAACATTTCTGTTTTATTAAATACTCAGACGTATTGGAAATATGTTGAAAACACGAGGCGTATCTATTGAAAAAATATGCAGTTAAGTTTTAAAAAGTCACTTTTAACGAAGGTGTGGAGGTTAATGTTTCCATAAATGAGTCATCGTTCCGTTTGAAAACCTTTTTGTGTAATTATTTATTACATGTAGCTGTTCATTTGTGCCAAACCTTAATGTATTAAAGATTATATCCTCATCATCCGTATTACTAAACAAAGATGACATTAAGATAACTTTAAACATGATAAGCATCGTACAAGAAGACAATGGGGTTTCGTAGCGCCTGACACGAGGTATGAATGAATGAATGGTGTTTTAAAGCGCATAGATGTCCAAGGTCATATAGTGCGCATTAAAATCATGTACTGTGTGTATTAGAGAACATGAGCCAGATCAATTTTGTGTCGAGAAATTTTATTTAAAGAGCAAATATAAAGGTTCAATAAAATATATTATATAAGTCGTGTAAATGTTAGCGTTGGAAATAATCCTAATTTCATACTTAAATTTTGACATCATAGTTCATTAAAAAGACCAAATTTTTTAATGAACGAAATGATCGCCTCAACACTGACAAAGTCAAAAAGCGAAGTACCTTAAATGCCAATGAGGGTAGGGTGCCAACAAAAGAGAAACTGGTTGTTTTCAGAAGGAGCAGCTGAGAAAATATATTATTTATTACGAAGAAATAATTTAAAGCTGTCATCATCACATATGGCTGCATACCCATCGTGAGTCACTGTCCCTAGAACTGTGTATATAAATTTGTTATAAGAATAGAGTTTGTTTTATTTCATGGTATTATCCTTGGAATTTGCTGTTGTTTGTTTCAGACATTTGGTAAGAGAATATGGAGCTGTTTTGAGAATCAAGGAAAGGGAATCTGCAAATGATATACTTATACGTAAAATATAAAACTAGTGGCTAGAATCAACAATATAAGTAAACATCTAGGTAGGAATTTGCAAAAGTCCATTGAAAAAGTTGGTTAATTTTTTGTATATGTACCAGTCCACTGTTTGCCTTCACAATTTGAGATACATGTATTACTTTGAAAGTGTGAATACTTGTATACCATCATGCCCTACACATGTAGGCAAGGGAATGTAACTCTGCTAGGATTTCTTTTGAGTTATGACCCTGGGGGGCTCGTTTTGGGGAGGCTGCGTTTTTGGTACGTGGCCCTTTGTTTTTAGAATATCGGTTTTGTGAATAGACTTAAAACATTGAGATACAAAATGCAGTACTTTGAAAGTTTGAATACTTGTGTACCATCATGACACTCATCAGTAAGCAAGAGCAGATGTCTCTGTCAAAATGTATGTTTTATTGTACTTCGAATTTCATAATTAAAAAAGTGTGTGCAAAGGGCACTGTTATACTGATATATCATAAACAACTTGTCTTTATGTCCCCGAAGATGGGTATATAAAACTAGCACCGTCCGTGTGTCCGTCCGTGTGTCCGCCCTTATATGTTTTCGTGTCCAGGTTGTAACTTTGTTAGGCATTTAAGGATTTTAAAATAACTTGGCACAAATGAAGTCTTGTCGCATGCAATTCCCACATCCCTACCTCAAAGGTCACACTAAGAGTTTAAAGTTAGGATTCCTGTATATATGCACACATTCGTGTCTGGACTGTAACTTTGTCATGCATTGTATGACTTTAAATTAACTTGACACATGTGTTCAGCACATTAAGGTAACGTGTCGTGTACAACCACGACCCTTCTTCAAGGGTTAATGTCACACTCTTGAGTTTAAACTTAAAATTTTATCAAATGTTGTATACATGGTAACTCTGTCAAGCATGGAAGCACGCCAGTTGTTGAGTACATGAAAATCACATGTAACGTACAAGTCCCGCGTCCTTACCTTGAAGGTCAAGGCAACACTTGAAGGGTCAGACAGTTTAGAATCCTGTGAATATTGCACATTTCCGGATTGTATCTATGATACACATTTTAAAATAAATGGGAGCAATTGTTCAGCACATGGTGATAGAGTGTCATACGCAAGTACCGGGTAACAACTTGAAGGGCAGGATTGCAGACTGAGACACCTCTTCGGGGGCATTCGTCACATATGAGGGACAGCTCTTGCTCTTAGTATTAATGTAAATCTTTGTAGTTCTCCGGGTTATCAAACAATTAAGTTACAAAACTAGACTGAATATATTGCTACAAGTACTTACGGCTCATGTTTACAAGTTTAGAAAACACGGATTCTTGTTTTGCCTTTTACTTCCAAATTTTTTTTTTGTTGGCGTGGAGCACGCTGTCTTGGGAAGCGCTTCTTTTTCATGCAGGAAGCAATTCATGCTGCATGAAGGTAAATTTACATCTTGGAAAATGTTTTGGGTCGTAATTTTAGAAAACTATTTGTAAAAAAGTCGATGTTTTATCAACTGCAACTGACAAACAGAAAGACTGCGGCTCATGCACATGTATTTAAGTACTACTCTTACACGAACCTAAATAAACCATTGTATGAATTTAACTGTTTGGTTTTTGTCATTTCTTATTTAGTGTATAAGGAAACGCACACAAATAATTTTATTTTCACAACGGCATTATTTACCATGTAATAAAAGGAAGGAAATAGCAAACGAAATAAGTTTATAGCAGAATATGTTGATGTTTTATAAAGCCATAGTCGTCTGCTGCATTCGATTTTCAAATAGCATTCGCAACAAGAACACATTTTGCCATTTATATTATTTGTTTGTGCTCAAAATGACAGAGCAATTTTCGCTGTCTGATAATGCCGCTCTATCTGCAACAATTTAATCAGACGTTTCCGCTTCCGTCAGATCTCGTCAATATACTTGATAAGAGAAAAAGAATTATTATGTAGTCCCGACTGCCAAGGGATCTATTTTTTCTGATAAAGGTGATTATTATTGAAAAAGAGATCATTAGATAGACGTATAATTAAGATCTCATTTTACATTGTAATTCAATTCGATTGATAAAGTACACTATACCGGTATTATACATGTGTATATTTGTCGAGCGAAAACAATCAGCAATACCTTTAATAATCGGGCAGTTACGGCCATTTTCTTCCCGGTCTGCACGATGTTGTCGTATCGTGGGATGTACATGTATTTGCATGATATTTGCAATTTACGTGACTTAGTATATGCTACATTTGTAGTGTTATTAAATTACATTTGTCAGGTGCGGTATATGCTTATACTGTTCTAAGATTGGAAACTACTTAATTGTCAGTATGAACATACATTGTGTTATAGCTTTCTCTATGTATGCCATTTAGATAGTCTAGGACGATATCATGTAATACTACATTTCATAGTTATCATAAAGACTGTTTTCTGCAAGGTAATCTTAAAATGATTAAGAAAGTTAATATAAAATGTTTAATTCATATGCAAACATTTTTTTCGAGATGGCCGTAAAGACTTAGATAAATATAAAAACATTTGTATGAATATAATCGTATGGTGATTCTGGAGAATATCATACCTAACATTAAATCATTTTAACATGATCAGAACAAAATGCGTTTCTGAAAAATAATTAAAGTATAAAAGGACCAAATTCAAAAGTAGCATTTATGTGTCAAATTGCGCTCGTTCTAGATTAATGAATGTGAAAAAATACATGACATTTCAATTACGCTACATGTTCATCGTCGCTGTGTCTTGTAATCTGGACACAATCTTTTTCGCAGTTAGAAAATCAGAAACCAGCTTCCTCTTTTCATTAATGGTGTGGACATTCGTATTAGATAAAATATACATGTAAATAATGAAACAAGTTACCATTATTTTGATATCCTTTAAGATTATATACACCAGTTGCAATGTCCATTGTTTGATTTTATGCCTTTCTTGTAAAAGCATTATGATCATTTAATTACATGTAGATATAAGAAATCAAATAAAATTAGAGTACAGAAGACATGAATCAGTATTTTATTATAATACATGAAAACTTCACTCAAAATTATGTAACAAAACATAAAACTGTGTACTAGTACATATGTACCTGGTAATTTCAGTCCCTTAACTTCCAAATTTTATATATGCGTACATGTATGAAAAAGCAATTAATAATAAGTTTTATTCTTCGCATTTTGTTAGCTGTTGAAGCTATCGACACAGAAAACCAGATGAAATAAATAACACTCAGCCAAGCCGGTATCACAAGCCATCGGCTCATCAACGATCTCAAAATATCAAAAAAGCTTCCAATGAGTGTCCTAAAAGCAAGGAATCTAATAACATAACAAGAAGTCATGTAATCAAATGGAAAGCTATTACATGTAGACGTCAGTTTAACGCAAGGGATATTTATGAAGACACCTCATAATACATCAGTAAGTTTACTATTAAGAGTGTCTTTTGTTGTGATAATTTATCCTGTTTCATTTAGTAATATTAGAAAAATCATTTTGTTTCTCTTACAAGTTGTATGACATAAGGAGTATGACGTTAATGAACAAACATGATACCTCTTGAACTCAATTCATGCACCTCTAATGATGATCCATATGCCTTTTTAAATAATAATTGTATTTTTTTCAATATCCTATAGCTCCCGTAATTCATACAGTCACATGTTGTGCGAACGCGACTTTCTTATAAAAATGAGTCGTAATAGAAAGTAACTGCAATACTGGGGAACCGGCCAGCGTTTGATAATGTTAAAATGTCTCAGTACAACTCATATATATTTTTAAACCTTTAAGATGAACAACATTGGCCTTATCATAAAGGAAGGAACCATACTTTTCTTAGCACTTAATTCAGAAATGACGTGCTTAACTTTCAGTTTCATGTGCTAAGCTTCAACTGTATGCCTCCTTACTTTAATAACATAAAACATTTAGGAAAAATCATTTTGTAGCTCAGATGTTGCATGTTTGAAGAAAAGTATTGCATCTTCGCCTATATATCTTCGATTCAAGTTAAACTTCCTTCTACGATAAAGCGTTCATAAGAACAATTAAGGATAAATTAAAATAGCAGGCTGCATAATGTAGAATCTATACAGAATACTACAGAATACAGTATTGTTGTTGTTGTTGTTGTTGTTGTGTGTTCCTGATGGCAGTAGACTATTTTAAGAATGAACATCATACAGAGTATACTTTTATTATCCTCAACGTTTCAACATAATAACCTTATTTGAGGTAGACCCTGATGTCGTATGCTGCATCTATTTACTAGCCTATTTATTTCAGCTTCACCTTTAGTGCACAGAATTGCAAGCATCATAGGTTACGCCCTGTGTGTATAGTAAAAGGCGACTAAAACATCAAGGAGGTGGCCGAACGTCAGTGCAATACACAGCGTTTCAACAGTTAAAAACGTTCATCTACATGTACGTCACATGTTGGTACAAATTATTTGCGTTCTTGTTTGCTAGACTGACCCTTTACAAAATGTGCATTCTCGATCAAATTATTAAATTGTTACAAATATCTTATGAAGTTGTTTTCTTTAATCTGTTTTGCGCGATGTATATTGAAAACTGACCTTCACCTATCAATTTACCGCGACATGTAAAAATAACACTGCTGCGTAAGTCACTCAAAGGGGCCAAATTATTACATAGGTAAATGACCATTAGTTTTATGCCGACGCGACACGTGCTCGATCACCGGTTTTACAAACAGTATCGAACTGCCTTACGTTTATGTTTGGAGAGGTGAAATACTGCATACTATCTATGTCTCAAATCTGCAAATAAATACAGATAAACAACTCTTTTTAGCAGAATGAGTTTATATAATATCACATACTTCAAGTGACGTATTTTTTTTTCTTTGTGTCTGGGTAGGGTGCATATACTCTTATTAGACATTTGCGAGGTAAGTCGGAAGGCGATAGTGAATGGCAGATTGTGAACATTTTATGGGGAACATCTCAAAATTCACACACATGTCAAATTGTTATTAATTGTCTATAAAACAATTTTTAAAGCATCATTTACGGAGACATATCATTGCAAAATATATTTTATAATTGATTACATACTATTTCTGTTAGAGCAGATTTCTTTTAGCCTTTGCACAAGGTATGCACGTGACTCAATCTGTAGGAAGTCCTTTTAGCTGTTTAGTTAAATCTGAGCTGGTCCGAACACTGATTTAAAATATGACAAATGTTATAACGGGCTAGTTACCTATTCAAACGCTCGTAATTCTTCTTTCTTGACAATGTTTTCGTCGCAACTGTGAAAAATGCATTTCTAACAGTATTTTGATTTGGACAAATCTTGTGGAACAGTAATTCAGTTGGCAATTTCAGATTTAATAAATGTTGGCTTATTTTAAAACTGCCTTCAGAAGCAATTGTTTTTACACAGATATTCGGTTTCGAAAAATAATTAACTATTTATTCTTGGAAGTCGACTATTAATCATATAAAAATAACTTTGTTTCTCTGAGGGAAATCTGTAAATGTAAGTCATGAACATATCTAGTAACTTCGTATCCCATATTCACAAACATTTGCAATTGGTCTAGTCATATCTCTCATTGACTAGTTTACATGAATCTTTTACTTCAACTAAAGTGAGGCCAGCACGTTTATAATATCACTGTTAAAAAGAGTAATTGACTGTGTACAACCGATCCTTTAGATAATATCAAAGTTAATTGGTACCGAAAAATCACTGGTGATACTTGTATATATTTTTTATGATTTCTAGATTTTAAATGATTAGTCATAAAGTATAAACTAATAACTATAAATGCGCTCTTACGTGTTGCATATCTTACGGGAAACCTAGAATTTGAAAATACTGTTTTACTCATTTTTTTGGTCAATGACCCCGAGTATCTGCGATCAGATACCGAATTTTGCCAGTGCTAAACTTATTTAATGAGCCTTATGTCACGCCTAATTTTGCACGCAAATATCGTGCGGTTTACAGGCTAAAACGTTAATCTGTAAACGCTCTTCTTGTCATAGAGATTCATTTGTCTCTTGTGTATTAATACAAACGAAATCGGAATCAAAATTTTGGTTCAAATTATAAAATATTTTTAAGCAATTGTCTGACATGATGCTCTTTGCAAAAAAAGTTATATACGAAATCTGATCACTAGCATGTTGCATGTGTATAATTTTAAATGTGCCCATCGATGTTCACGATCGCCATACTATCGCATTCCGACTTACCTAAATTTATTAGACAGCACCAGTATTATCAAATACCGTTATAACCATTGAGTTAATCGATCTCCCAAATCAACGCTAACGAATTATTAACAATTTAACATATGGACGAAGCATTGGGTTTCAAGACCAAAATTTATTGATACAACTCTTTTGTATTCAGACTTTAAGCTTTGCAAAGATACCGGGTTCTGTATCCTTTCGTTACTTCTGCACGGACACAAACTGATCAAATTATGGCAAATGATGAACTCAGTTTCTTTCGATCTGACAAATGGTTTTTGACAATGACCTTGAAAACATCTATTACTCCATCGTCGCGATTTCACAAAATGTGCATATCGTTGTTAATATTTATTTTACTGCCTTCGACAATGGTTACCATTTTATTAGTTTTATTCAATTGTAGGTATTATTGACAACTACTCTTTTCTACCTAAAATGTCTCATGGAAGTTGCCCGGTTTGACAGTTTGCATTCGATTCTGTTTACAATCTGTCAAAAAATAGGCCACTAATATTTACATGAGTAATTATGCAAATCTAGTTCACAGTTTTGGACAACCACATTGGTCTTTATGATTTAACTAAATATTTTATAATTGGTGTGACGTAAAGAATCTGTTACGCTCAGTTTTATATTGGTTAAAAGTATTTTTACTTGTCGTTAGCGTCCGTAAAGCCCCCCCCCCCCATCGGTCTTCTTGTTAGAATTCACTTGTGTATTGTATAACAGGACAGTGCTTCACTTTTTAAGCAATTGTGAAGCTAGAACATTACATGTAGACACGTCCAGGTCAAGAATATTTACGATCAACTCTATGGCACTCGATAGCCGATGCCATAAATCAAAATTTCTTTTCTTGATATTTGTAGACAGTATTATCGACAAACCGTGTTTTCTTTTACCAAGACAAAATTATTAAATTTGATATCGAGGAGTTTAAGACCATAACATAAGTTAATTCCGAGTTATTTTGCGACACCCCCCCCTATTTCGCAAGATCAATGCTATTTATTATTTGGGTCCTTTCTTGACTGATAACACGGAACTGTCAACCTTCTTCAAACAGTGTCTTTACCTTCTTAGATTGCCACTTTTATGCCTGCGCTACTTCTACACTTTTTAATTAAGGGCAATTGACAAGTTTGTTTCCTCTGATTGTAATTGCACGGTTTGGTTTATGCGATGTACAATGTACGGTATGTATTAATCATAAGTCTGTTGGTCGTTACAATGTACAAAGCCATTTTAATTAGTGTAGTGTTTTGTTTGTTTATTTTATTCTATTATCCGTTCCACGGTTTTTCTTAACGTGATTCGATTGTTTGAAGCTACATTTTAACACGCTACAGTATGTTCCATGAATTTTCTTTCAAGGCAAAGTATGCATACGTCCGTTACCAAGAATTTAAGAGGAACTTTTAAGTTTTTCACATTTAGGGTGCGAGAGGTAAAAAGGCATTTTGTACTAAAACTGATGTTTAGCATGAAAAAATATATGGACCAATCGGAATATCAATTTGCCTTAGGTTAAAGGAATTAATGTATTAGAAGTATATTCGGAATCTCCCGTATTATGAGGAATCGACGTTTAACTGCATTAGCCAGCTGCTCAACAAAGTGCTATTTTAATTAGTGTATTGTTTCGAATTTAGTTGAAAAGTCATCTCCTCTGTCTCAAGTTCCGTAACAGAGCAAGAAGTGCACGACCTTTTTGAATGGTTTATTCAACAGATAATTCTAATAACCTTTGCGGTGATTGACATTTCAAGAAGAGATGATGTGTAATAAATGTCAAATGTACATTAGTGAAGAAAATTTAGCGCTTAAAACATGTGTCTGGCCCCACTCTTAACTTGTAAAGCACACGTGGTGAGAAGCTAATTTAGCTGTCGTTTATCAAAGTAAGATCGTTCTACAGGAAGGATTGGGCAAATTTTACAGGAGAACTTAATTCTGCTATCGCGTGTTGACATATCAATATACATAATAAAACTTAGCATGCGCTAAGTCATGCAAATAAATCAAAAGCAATTTCTGCCTAGTATTCGAGGAAGAGACAAGATAAAACGTCGTTGAATGATGTGGTATATCAATGTCTTTGGTAGAAAGATGGCCATCCTCTTAAGAGAGACATCTTACAAGTTGAATACTTTGCAAGACGGAAGATTAAAACGAAGGTTTTAGATTTGAATCCTGTCTCTGTTATTGCTATAAATATAAAGACGCTCATATAAAGCATGAGAGTATGTTAACGCATAACTTTGGTTTTGCACTATAAAACATATTTAAAAAATACTCAAAACACGATGCGCATATAAATGACGAGATTATACTGTTTGGTTTTACATATAAGTAACTTTAGAAAAAAGGAATTAGAGATTTTGAAGACCAGTGAGAGGTGTCGTTTATCTCTGTTTCCATTTTTTTACTTTAAATTCAAACGCATTGATGTTTTATCGGCTGTAAACTTCAAAATGTTATATCATGATGTAAGACACCATTCATTATAATGGCCATTAATAACAGCGAAACTACTTTTCTATTGCAGCATGGTGATGGATATTTCAAACTTCACATTCATGTTTAGTGACGGATAACTTTAAAATAATTTATCATACAATGCATTTATCCTCGTAGAAAGCCTGTCCCTACGCTGACGTTTATGTTTAAATTATGATTCAGTTTTACAGAAACATCATATTAATTGCAAAAGTATAAAACACTTCGACTTAAAAGTTATTTCTTCCTCTTTTCATAAATTCAAAAGTGTTATTATTTGCATCGTTTTCGAAAATTCATCATGCATTTGCGTCACACTATCTAGACATAAAAGCAATACCGTCAATACATATCACATTTATTGCATCATAACAACAATTAACAAATTTAAAGCTAAGACTTATTGTTAAAACCATTCAAGGATGTATGGTCGGAAAAACCTTTGTACACTTGGTAATACCAGCCTTTGAAAATACAGTCATCTAGATATAACACTATTGTCTATGCTTTTGTTATACATACACATGCACATGTAGTATGTCAACATATATTTTTGGAAAAACAAAGAGTTAAACTTAAAAACGAACGTCATAGTAGAGTGCTGTCACAGCATGGACAAATATCGTAAAACAATTCACTATTGATTACTTAAATTTGTGCATTTACCAGTTAAGAAAGTTTTATACACAGTTTTGCATCGGTATGTGCGTATGGTTGCTGTAGCGAACACTGACGGTCCTTGCACTGTTGAATGTCACTCGATAGGTGTCGCTTCTGCCAATTTTTCGTCCACAGCTTACACACAATAAAACTGCTACTTTAAATTCTTTACGAAATTTATCTGAAAGTAAATGAATTGAGGGTGAAATTTTAAAACTGAAAATTTTGCAATGAAAATTAACAACAGGTACAATGTACAACCTTGAATATGTTCTACCATTTACAGTAGTACTGATTGTTACATAAGCTATCTTGTTTCGAATTTTGAGAGAAAAAAATACTTCCTTAAAATTACAGCAACTTATTTTCATATTTCTTTAAACAATTGCTAAATAAAAGTCATAAGCGAGTGAAAGCAAGGAAAATCATTCTTCTAGGTCATTACGAGGTCTCATGTTGGATACAATAAAATAGTACATTGTTTGTCAGCTCTTGCTGCATAACTTCAAGTACAGCAGGAAGCAAATCACTGGCATTGAAATAATTTTGAAATACTCCTTTATCGATGGCGCTCTGTTATGTTTTATATACCTGCGGTTTACTATCAACTATCAAGTATATATAATGATACATGTAATCAGATAAGAATAAAAGGTACATTTCAGTTCTGTATGAAAAGACAGAAACGGAATGTGTTGTGAACGGAATGCATTTGTTTAAGGATACATTGTCATATACTTTACAACTATTATCATAAAATGTGTATTACACAATTTCAAATATTACATTGACACCCAAGACATGCGGATAAATCATGAATGGTGCAGTATTTAACCTTCTAATGTCTGTTTATGTCATACATTTTGTACAATATTTAATACACGTTACTACGAATTCTTATCGTGGGGAATAGAATATAATAGAATGGGACTTTACAAGTCTGACACCGTTTAAAATATATTAAAATAAAAGGTCTGTAATATATCATAATCAGCCTACCACTCATGAAATTGTAAATGACCGGGTTGATACAACTGTTGAAAAATGTTGCCCAATGAGCGATTAATGCAAATATTGCTACATGAGAACGATCGATTTCGTGTAGCACGCCAGTGTATCTGAAAGAATAGGCATATAAAAGCTTAGTAATGAGTCTAAAACTATTTCGACTAAATCTTTGTACTGCAGCGTTTGTTGTCTTCTTTAACACTTTGTATAGACAGTATTTCTACTGAAGTAAACATCATTCAAGTTCACGACACCGTCATTGCATATACGACATTGCAGCGAATGAAATATGTTGTTGTCTCTTTCCTTACAAAACCGTATACGAGTAAATACTTCAACCACTAGAAATTTTCATTTTAGTTTCGGCTGTTATCTTTTGCATATGCGCCTCCTTAAAATGCAACAAACAACAGTTACTCATAAAGCAAAACCCTTAAATGCAATTCCTAACGCCTCGGTCGTTATAATACTAGAAGCATATAAAAGATAATCACAACTATCACTAGAAATTCTGATTTACACAATTACCAAGGCTTCCTTTATTGTAAAAGCGAGTCAAGAAATTCTTGAAAGATATGACAGTCTATATTGATGTTGTTTTACACATAATGCATTTCAAGTTGTTTTTTTTTGCACGATTAATTTGTCGTTTACCTGAATATGTTGAACAGATGGATCGGAAGAAAACATACGCCAAACATGAAAACAACAGCTACAAGCATTTTGGCTGCCTTCTTCCTGCTCTCTATTTGTTGATCTTCGTTATCCGTTGAACTATGACGATTCCCTAACATTGGCTGTCGACTTCCTGTAAAACACAAATTGAACTATGTGTATGTACTGGGTACGATATAACAGTACATACCATTATTTCGACTTATTACAGAACTTACAAACTACAATAACAGTCGTTTGTGCATTTTATATTGCCCTATGAGCCTTATATATAGACGTCGTTAGAGTGAATCGAACTTTACGTCCGTCTGAACGTCCGTCTGAGCAATGTCCGGTGCATTTATTAGAAATATCTTTGAAATCCTGTTTTGACACTTTAGAAGTTAATAAGATAGTTCAACCCAAACGTAGTTTCCAATGTTTTTAAATAAATATGTATATGAATATATCTAATATACAAGGTATTGTTTTCTTGGTATATGACTCGGAAAACATAAACTACATTTATTTGTAATCGTGTAATTAAAGATAACATTATGGAATTTCGCAATATCCGGAGTCGTTTAATACGGTGTTTTTTGTATTAGGTCCACCATCCTCTAAAGAGGCTATAATCGGTACGACCAGGTATGTTTAATACGGTGCTTATTGTATATATCACTTTATATCGTATACCTGTCATAAATACTTAATTCTGATTGGCCGATAGCGCTCACGTGCCGGGTCTGCAAAAGTATGTGTAGACCTGGAAATGATGTGTAGACCTGCACGGATTTTAAGACGCCATTTCTGTTATATTTTTATATGATTGTCACTACTCTTTATGAGGTATACGATATAATGATTATAGACTAATGTTTCGGTCAATACATAGTTTTGCGGACCTGTTAAAAAATGATATTGACCTCGGACTTCGTCCTCGGTCAATATCACTTTTAACAGGTCCGCAAAACTATGTATTGACTTCAAAATTAGTCTATAATTGTATAATAAGAAATGTTTTGCATGAAGAAGTACTGACTTGTATAAGGTAACTCCACTTGGCAGAAATCAGAGAACATGAGGGAGTTATACGAAAAAGCTTTCGCGAAAGACAAGGCAAATCTCTTCCCTTAAATACTCGTCACAAAACTTATAACAGTAAACTCCGTTTAAAACGAGCTCCTTGGGACCATTAAACTGAGTTTATTTATCAGTACAACATTTTCTTATCAAATAAATTAAGAAAATAAATCGGGCAGAGAAAATTTGTTCCTTATACCCGGATGTTGGCTATATCCAGAGTCGTTATATACGGAGTTTACTATTTATCGAAATATTTAAAAGCACGGCCACCAGCCTGTTCTTTAAACAATGGTCGTATGCCAAAAACACGATTCTAAACAGATTCTACTTTATTTGGTTTGTTGACTGTTGTAGATGACATATGATTATTTTTCATGAAACAAATAATCATTCATATATCACCAGCTGTCTCAGGTGGGCGATAGATTAAAATCAGCTGAATGTTATAAGAATATAATTATATAATACAATACTTATGCAATAATATAACCTCATCCAGATAACAACATATTAATGATAACATAATAACGCAAATTCATCAATTGCATTATGTTACAATTACGTTTAAGATGCATCATTCCATTGAATTTAATGATGTCTTTTTTACCATTGTATGACGACATTCTTCCAAATCGTCTCAGATTGATTTGCTAATTATGATTTATAACATAACTTGTTTTCGAAAATATAGACGAAATTGATCGTTATATAAAATGAATGAATCAAATGCACTAGTCAAAGAGTGTTTTTACTTGAATTTATTCTGCATTGATACATGCGTAAAATGTATATCATCATTTAATAAGATAGAAAGTCATTTTGCTAAATACAATGTTTTATTATTATTATTTATTTTTATGTAAATTGTATAATGAATTGTATATAAGGGTGACATTAACTCGAAATATATTTTGTTTAGTTTAGGAGACAACGTTTCTCAAGTTATTTTTTTCCCCTGAAACACGACTGCGGTAATGGAAATTAGCGTTTTATTTAGCTTTTCATTGTATTGCAATGGCATTTTTCTTCTCTCTGCTTCATGACCAGTTTTCATTCTTTTTTATCTTTTGTTTTCTCTCTTTCATGTGCAGGTTTCATTTTTTTTTTATGTTTTCTCTACTTCATGATTATTTTTTATTTTTTGGTACTTTTTTTTTCATGTTTTCTAAACGTCATAATCAGTTTTCTCCTTTTGTTAACATGTTTGCTTATTGTTGCTTAGCTTGACAAATAAATTGAGTTTTTGTAAGATGATGTACATAAAATACAATGTACATCACCAAACAAAGTACTCACTAATAGCTACATGTAGACTAGCACTCAGAAGACCTAATACATAAAAACGCAGCAGACTTAATACACATTTCCGAGACTTGTATACACGTACAATGTAATTTATGTATTTGTAATAAAAAGTCTAAATTATTTCTATATCTAGTTATTCAAAATGTAATTTTAATTCGTTTTCCCGTAATTTTTAGCTGCCTTCTCCTAGAAAATAATCATTTTCATTTTTATACGTGCACTGATTGTATCCCTTTGACAGTTGTTTTACATGATCAAGTAGTTATCTAAATTAAGTACCTGTTTAAAATCGTATGAAGGTTCTTAAATTTTGAGTACTTCTTCTTACTTATTGTGCGCTTTATAAAGAAAGATATAACATACCAAACGAAGATCGGGAACGATGTATGCACTTAAAGCGTATTGGAATACAGAGTCAAATGCCTAAGAGAGGGTAAATATCATTATTGACAATTTTGTTGTCCGTTTTTGCTTCACGTACCCTTACCAGTTCTTAAATATCAACCTCTTTGCTATATATAGATGCACTGTTTCTGCCAAGTACAGTCTTTTCCTTTAAATTATACAATATTTGATATATATCTTTCAACGAAGATAGTGCATTCGTGCCTCTTTAATAGCGTATTTCAATAAACACTCAAAACATTCTATGTAATGCACTGCAGGTCCGTAACACACGTGATTTCCTGGTGTTATCATTGTGATGATGAAAGTTTTCATTATAGGTTTTCTGTCACTGACATATACCCTTTCCATTTAATTGAAGTCTAACAAAAACAAACTGGTAACAGCTCTTGTACTCCTGACACAAGATTTTGTCCCAAAGGACATGATTTGAAACAACTTGGAACACAACTAAACTATGTTACGAAACAAATATATAAGTTCTTGGTCACATTTTTTTTATATTTACAACGAATATCTGTCCGAGAGGAACCTATTTCTAATCATTATTATAGATTCTAATAGTATGCCATAAGCACTAGGTGCTCCGGTGAGCTAACCACTGTTAATGTGCATTGCATCTGCTAATTACCATACTTTATTAAACAATAAATTATTTATATTAAGAGTTTCTACATTTTACGATACCTGGTAACCATAATCTATGCATAGCGAGTTCTTAAAGTAGATTTATGTAGAAAGCGAAAGGTAAATATTATACATATATCAAAGAACAATAATCTCTTAATCACCATAGATATAATGACTGTTATAAGTTATTATTATTATAACTGTTAAGTTCTCGGAAATTATTCTAGGTATTAAGCATACATACGCGAATTTCTTGAAGTTGAAGCACCCGGAATGTGACCTTGCCACAAGACCAAAGCAATCTGTGTGTACGTAAATGCCATCAGACACAGTGGCATAAAGTACATTGCAATCATCAAGACGATCTGATATATCACTTGGTCCCTCTCTTCCCATAATGACGGTGAACAAGTTGATACTAGAACAGTAGCAGGGTGCATTGGTGTCACTGTCGCAAATATAAATTCTGGTAAGGCAAAGCCTGATGATACGACCCATATAATAATTATTATATTACGTGCTCTCCCAACTGTACTGTGAAATCGAAGTGGATGACATATAGCATACCATCGCTCTATGGAGATTGAGCTGAGTGTCATCACGGATACAGAGATACTCACAGACTGAAAAGAGAATACAAAGACGTTATGTAATACGACATCAAACATTAAATAATAGACGTCTTTTTACAATAGCTTATCTAAGAATATATACTGCAGAAGGCATATGAATTAAAGATCATTTAAAAAGGAGAAAAAATTCATTTTGTAAACAAAATCACATTTATAACAACAGTATTTTTTGTGAAATATTTGCGGTTTATTACCTTAAAATGCAAAATTAAGCTAAAACCACACACACGCACGCACGCACGCACGCACGCACGCACGCACGCACGCACGCACGCACGCACGCACGCACGCACGCACACACACACACACACACACAAAGACATATAATTTTATCTCCTGACACAGAAAGTGTTATAACTTTTTGAATGATAAAAATGCACTATAAAGTATACTGTAACATAAACAAGAAGTCTAAAAAATAGCATTTACATTTCTTTAGCTGACAATTCATGGCAACATTTCAGTAATTCGGAGATGTTTAACGTCGCATCGTAATAAATCTGCATTTAAAACAAAATACAATTGAAGTGCTTTTATTGTAGACAGATTAAAAAAAAAATTCATTAGTCTTTATAAAAAGAAATGCATATCTTTACCTAAAGATTTTACTAACATCTTTCATTATCTTTATTTTGCAGTCATTTGCAAAGATATAAAAATATATTTGCTTAAGGATGTGACACTTCCTTCGTAACGAGTTTCCACACCTCACCCAAATGTTTTAGATTTTATTGGAAACGTTCACTGCCGACATTTAACCTAACGTACAACCAGAATGACAACGTTTGGCATGACTTTTAGTTTTCTTTTTAAGCAGATACCCAGATCAAGTATTTTTCTTACACGTGACACACGTTCAAAGAGTTTTTACATCGCTAAAGTTAAGACACACAAGGAATTTTGGTAACATAATAATGTAGACATTTTTCCCCGGCTTCACATGTTTCTTTTTTTAAATGCTATCATTCAGTCAGAATGAATCATCTTTACACTAGAATTTGCAATAAATCGCAACTACTAATGCTAGGTCAAAGATATAATGACAGGTTCACATAGGTTAGAACTTAGAAGCTTCGCATTATACTATGGAGCTAACTGAATACACGGATGAGTGTGATGACCGGTTGTTGAACAAACGTAATAGGCGCTTAAGCCAGGATTATAATAAGCCCGTTGCACAACACTGATTTATACAACACCGACTTATCTTTAGCAACTGATTTGATAAGCGACGCTTACTATAATCGAGTTGCAGGAACATATTTTTCACGTTATGAATCCGATTAACGCGCGATTATCCAAACCTACTGGTGGGGTGGTTTATACCACGACGATTTATCGTTGAACATGCAAATTATATACCCACATATTCTTGGGTTATAAGTATTTAGAGGAATTAAGAAGATACTCGGTTATAGATACTAGCAACCTTGTAAAATAAAGTTTTTAGAATCAGATACCGCTTTTCCGTAAAATGCGTGTTTGATTCGCGCCTTAGAGATACTGCCAGTGATACAACTACGGGTATGCCTTCGTTATATAGCAGCTAACGGTTATTATTGCCTGGTATAATTTCGTCGTTGTCTTGCTGTCAGTCCGTCCCTCCGTCCGTCTGGAGCCTCATCTACTGCATGGTTTGGGGTAATATAATAAAGCTTCGTAGAAATGTTCGCTACTTTGGCGAACTACGATTTCGCAGGTTTGATTAAGATAGTTCGTTGAATAGTGAAATTATTGCCATAGTACCTATTAGTACTCCATACAGAGATTTTTGAAATGATTCAGTTTCTCTGAAAGTGGTTGTCTCAATTATTTTTGGCACAAACATTCACCCTATTTCTACCAGATTTCCAAAATACAGATCTCCAAATGGGGTTAGGCTGTGTTTTCAGATATTATGGATATAAACTGCATAATAATCTTCTTCAAAACCAGTGGCCAGAGTTTAGTTTATTTTGTAGAAATAGAACCACAATAGAAGCGCAAAGTGGTTGGGACTTTTTTCTTATATATTCATAAAATTCGTTCAGCACGGGATAGCAAATCTTTGAAGCTAGTGAGTGGCTCATTCGGACTGTACGTTTCCCCAGGATTATCACACTTCAAAAAACAGTCAGAGATTTTTTTTTCCGCTAAGAAAGTTTTATGTTTAAAAAAACACGTAATAAAGGTTTGCTATCATCTGATCTAGTGTCCCAGGTTTTCACCTTTCACGCTTTTATACAGATAATTTACATTAACATTACAAGAACCTTATGAAACATTTAAACACAACAGGTTCTTTCAATTTAGATATGGCTGTTCTGCAAAGACAATTATGCGCTCATTAACATCAGACTGGGCTAAATGCGTTTTCCGCTTAATATTTAATGATAATAATAATAGTAATATAATGGTCATAATAAATAAATGAATAAAAACTATTAATGCTACTATCATTACTTCATTATTATTATTAACTACTTTCGCAGATTGTATTTACAGATGAATTGTACTCTGATGTGATACAAATGTAAGTCCATGCAGTTGTTTGTTTTGGAAAATTCGGGAAGCATTTTGATTTGCTTTATTTGGCTTATTCTACAATATCTCTGTATTTATAAAGTTTCTCTTTCAAACGGCGAAAACACTGTACCCCGTAGCATTTTTAGGTAAAAGATTAATACTCAGTAGCACTAGATTAATATAACACCAGCTTATATAGGCCTGGATTGGATAACTCGCTTGTACGAACGTGAGATATCTTAAGTCGTATTTAAAAAAATCTTCCGGCAAACGAAGATAATCGGAACATAACTCACCATTAACTCCGAGTTCGATAACTCTCTGTTATGGTATAATAGCCGATTGGATAATCGTTAGTTGTGCAACCGGCCGTAAGAGTTCTAACTGCACTAAAATGCGGACTTCATTGTTATGTGGCAAGTTTACTTGAAATTGTTCACGTAACAAAATGTCACGCTTTGCACTATTTCATCGCATGCAAAATTCATTTCTGAATAATTTTACTCGCTTTACAAAATTATCTTACAAATTGCTGCTGCAATTAATATATTCTATTTTTCATTCATGAGCACTGAACATAAAAACAGCATTCTATGACACTAGGGGGGATGTGCAAAATATGTTTAATTATGCGTCATTCCCTCAGGTTAGCTAAGAACGTTTGATTTTCATGTAAATTTTCATTCGATCAATTTTTCAAAAGTATGCATGCTTTTCTGCAAATCCCTTCTTGTTTTTACATGATTATCTTGTTATTATACAATACGTAACGAACTATTGACGTATATTTTAGTGTTTCAATGTGTAATTCTCCCAGGAACTGAAAAAACACATGCGTTGCGTAATAAATATTGTCGAGATACAGTACGTTGAGCGAATTTTGCTTAATACGAAGATTCCTAGCCATCATTTGATGTGCTTTTAAGGTTTTTGAACAGGCGAATTCTCAAAGTAAAACACACTAAATAGTTCATGAAATATCCTGATCTCGGGTTTTTAAAGAATGTTTGATAATATATCCAGGCATTGCATATAGGCATACAGCCGCATTTTAGATGAAAAATGAGTTCATGCATTGATCTATGAATGAATATCTGATTGCAAAAAAAGAACTTATTATGATACAACAGAGATAATAGAGACTGATCTCTTATTTCCTCTTCCTGATATATTACCACCGTATGAAAAATTCTCCGTGTCCTAAAGTGAGAAATTTGTCAGACCGTTTTGGCATTTGCGGAAAGAAATCGACTTTTTATGTTAGATTACCATGTCTTGTAACACTTAATGTTTCGCTAGCCTCAATATCAAAGATTTATCTCATCTTCAGTCTAGATATCGGCAATCTGATCACATTATCAATCACAGAGATCATTAGTATTACCACTGGCGTCGGCAAATAAGCTAGTTGACAGCTTCGAATTTGCTTCCTTTAATCTTATGGTTTCTGCAAAGGCCACATGTATATCAATAAATATATTCAATGACAGTTACAAAGTAGATTTGAACTTATCTTGTATAACTCTGATATATTATGTGTGTGGTCTAGGCTAATTAAAGAGGGCTTCTCCCAATAAGATTAGTTCAATGATTGCATGATCTAAAAACCTATTAATTATACTTATTATAATATATATTTTACTGAAAACAGTCATAAATAAACTACAAGGACGTTTCACACTACAGCTTGTGGTAAATAACAGAATTTGTCTACAATTATATATCTGCTTGAAAATCATAGCCTAATGCTTATCAGAAAAAAAAATTCAAAAAAGTATTTTATATGGATTAAAATACCAACAGTCAGAGTAGTTACGTGAACAATATTATTTTTGTCTCATTTACAAAATTTCCCAGCATAATGGCTGATTTTTGTCATTAAAATGATTGATTATGAATGGAAACATTATCGTTAAACCCAAAAATGGCATAGAAGCTTTCACGTTTGGTTATCATGATGTCGTACAAAACAATTTAATCAGACGCTTTAGTAAGAG
Organism: Saxidomus purpurata; assembly: GCA_022818135.1. Taxonomy (NCBI): domain Eukaryota; kingdom Metazoa; phylum Mollusca; class Bivalvia; order Venerida; family Veneridae; genus Saxidomus; species Saxidomus purpurata. The sequence goes on from JAFMSR010000015.1 coordinate 9,170,574, forward strand.
ATAGTAAAATAAATGTGATAAAATGCACCGTTTCGCCTCGAAAGGAATTATTTTCGACAGTTGATACTACTAAATTTTTCAAATCGCCGTTTTATTGTAGACATTTATTTGAATCATATCTTGAACTTGTTTCGGAATAAAATTATAGCGGCCATAAAATTGAAACGTCGGTAAACATTTTATTGCAAATTTTCTTGGAATATTCTTTTTAATTTGAGACATAGAAATATATTTCCAAATACATGCATACCATTTCGCCACATAAAATTCAATAAAATTACATGTTTACCTAATTATATATGTTATATCATATGTGGCTTCTAGTTTTCCTCAGAATTTGAAGTTCAGTCAATATTTTACGTTTTTTATTATTTATTACATGCATTGCTTTAAGATAAACATTTATGCATTGCTGAAGATTCCCCTTTCTGTTATTGTAAGGCCAACATAGTTGATACTTATGTTGTTTTTTTTCACAAAATCCACTTTGAAGCAATTACATGTAAGCTAGTACATGATGCTGCACGGCAGGTTTGGTATCTTTAAATAATTCAAAGTTTACGGTATGAGCCAATGTACTATTACTTACTGTTCATACAGATGTCTCAAACAAAATTGATGTTTTTAAAAAATGTAAGACATACTTTATACTGAGCTTTGACCCTGATTAGCAAAGACGTAGCGACCTAAACATTTGAAGTTTGACCAGCTTTTAGATAGTCTTATTCACACATACTATTAAAGGTCAACCCTAGAAAAACGACAGAAGTCCGGTGATTTCATAATTTCTTATTCATATGTACATTTGTACTGCACTCGAATTTCTGGATGAAAAACAAAATTGCATAAAGTCCAATGTACTTTATGAAATATTAAAACATGTACAGTTTGAGATTTCCTTATTTCTAATGGTAGAATTTGTCTTTGAACAATTTGTGTGTGTGTTGGTGGTGTGCACTTCTGGGTGCTATGGGGCTCGTTTTGGGGAGGCTGCGTTTTTGGTATGTGGCATTCCCTGTTTGATATTATTTTTGTTTTTTTTTTGTACTTATAAACACACTCACTGGACCATATCTAGATTTCAAGTTAGCATCAACGAATAAAACCTGAACTGTTATAGGTTCTGATCATTGAAAAGAATAAAATGTTTATATACAGCTTACATTTTACTATCATACCTTCCTAGAATAATTAAATACTTTTCAAATTCTAAAGCATGACATGAAAGAAAGGCGAAACAATTTATTGTTTCAACATAATGACACGCTTCATACACAAGCGTAATGCAAAAAAAGTTAAAGTAAGCGTATGTTTTAATTTGAAGTATGTGTTGATAAATAGTAAGAAAATCCACACTTCCTGCTTAACGCCTTCTGTTGTGCAGAAAATAATAAATCTTGAATAGGCTTAAAACGAAATTGCAAGCAGAAAGTAGAGGATTTATGTTATATTCTAACATGACTCACGATTTTATCTCTATATAAAAAGAGTAGAAAAAATATGTTATATTAAACCATAAACAACGCGGGAACTGATATACTGTAAACAGGACGTCATATTGCGCCGCATGAATTAAGAAATAATAAATGCCTCCCTGTATTTTATCGTTGAATAAAATATAGTTAGGAATTTGGATGCGTAGTAATTAAATCACGAGTGCGTAGCACGAGTGTTTATTTCCATCCAATGCTGACTGTATTTTATTCAACATAAAAGGACTTTATTTTTCGTTCTAACACGTTTTTTCTTTGAAAACAATCTCGAACTTTTTTACGCGTAGTAGTACTCTTGTAACCTTAAAACGCGAGATACGATTGACCCTGCCCGTTAGTCATTTCAGGTACGTCGTCCTTGGAAAAACGTGCTGTATTTTATCGTAAAATAAAATACAGGCTTTTCCCTATATGTTTATATAGGGAAAAGCACCCGCTTGTGTTAGAATGAGCGTTAAACGATTAAATTAGCGTTCGCATAGAAAATAAAGCTTTGCATTTATTCACCTTTTGTAATACATGGTCATGTTAGAATCGAAATAACATCCTTTTCAGCATTGTTTTCGTCTAATTAAGAAATAATAAATGTCTCCCTGTATTTTATCGTTGAATAAAATATAGTCAGGAATTTGAATGCGTAGTAATTAAATCACGAGTGCGTAGCACGAGTGATTTAATTTTTCGCATTCAAATGACTGACTGTATTTTATTCGACGATAAAATACAGGGAACAATTTATTATTTCGATTCTAACACGATATTTTCTTTGAAAACTATCCCGAACTTTATTTAACGCGTAGTAGTACATCAGCGTAACCCTAAAACGCGAGATACGATTGGACGTGCTTGTTTACATACGTCACGTCATTACGTCATTTGAGGCACGTCGTCCTTGGAAAAACGTGCTGTATTTTATCGTAAAATAAAATACAGGCTTCTCCCTATATGTTTATATAGGAAAAGCAGCCGCTTGTGTTAGAATAAACAATAATTTGTCGTACTGATGCGTAGTTATAAACCACTCAGGCCTTCAGCCTTCGTGGCTAATTACTGCGTATCAGTACTCCAAATCATTGTTTATTAAACGACTAACACCGCTTGAACGGATGTTATTTCATAATTGTACTTAGTAGGAAAATAGGCCTTTTTTTAAGGTAGTACCACACTTCAACTGATTTGTTTAACCAATTGTGATACATGTATATGATGTATATGATTAAGCAAATTTATATTTCTATAATGACACGGATTCATTTGGGGAGACAAGTTCCATTACTGTATACAGATCAATCAGAAACTCTCCGATTACTAAAAAAGTTATGAACCCTATATTGCGCTACCTTACATGTAATATCCAGCAAGACCCTTGTATTGTATATTCAGTTATTAACTTAAAATTGTAATTGGAATTCTAAAGTAGTGTTACTAGACTAAGTATGGATATCATATTTTACGCAAACTTGTAAAACCGCTGTATTTGCTAAATGCATGAAAATACTGTTTAAGAAAGTAATAATTTGAAAATGTCTTTGGTACAAGTATCGCACTGTTGACGCCAAGCTACGGTTACTGTACCAGTATGAATTTGATTTCACACTATCTTAAACAGAACTAAATATGCAAAGTACATGTATCAGTAAAAGGCAATTGAAAACACATACATAGCATGACACCCATTAAGTACAACAAACTTAATTTGTTTTCACTACAAGAAAACTTAAAATGATCAACCGTATTCTTAATTTCTTAGAATGCAATTGAATATTCTAATAAATTCTCAAGCTAGCATTTTGTTTAAACGGATGTGTTGCCCTGACACGGAAGGTGGATCAACAATGCATTTAAAATCATGCGGCTAATTTAGCCAATCTCTTGGAATTTTAAACAGACAATCAAATTTGACAAATTTGTCAGGGTGGAAGTAGTCAACAGAAAACTGATTAGTAGACGATTTAAATACCACTGACGAGCAATCATTTATTTTAAAATACAAAGCATCTGAAGTTCAATCTGTATTTTGAATAATACCAACGCCAAAGTAATAGAAATCATAAAATCTCAAGCTTCGTTGTCTCTTTCGTATAGAGTTGTGATTTCAAACATAAATCTTTGGTTAGTACGGAAACAGCTTAGCAAAGACCCTTAAGTTACTTGACTCAACAAGCGAGGTATTTTGCTGAAAGACTAGGACTTAATTCTAAATGGATTCATGCTTGCGCATGTGAAATACAATAGAAGATGATATAAGTAAGCAAGTCCTTTAACACCATCAAAGTAATATTTGCACACAGACGTACGTATCATCCAACTGTAAGAAGAGTCAGCGTTGAAGATCCGATATGATTTATAAAAGCAGAGGTTTGCAAAGAGCGAAAGTTAGAGACAAATCATACAAAATAATGTTGACACACCACATAGCAGAGAACAAAAACATTCGTATAAGTAATTACGGGTTAAATCCAGGATTGTCACATTGAAACGGTCTTTTACCCGATATCTTGTTGGGGATTTAAACCGGTTTGTAGCTTGCCAACATAACTCTTCTTCGGACTCAACTAAGTTTGAAGATGATGAAAGTTTACTACATACATTCTCAATCCAACTAAATGGTGTGCAGGTCCTGTCAGCTATTATGTGGTCGAATGTGTAAACATATCATTTAAATATAGGGTGTATATTGTATCTGTAATATGTAATAATAAACGGATCTCATATAGTATCACAGTCTCTTTAACAGATTCACACGAAAGTCGTTTTACAATTAAAACCTGTTTTTTTTTTCACTTACACTAAACACAAATGGTATATAAAATGTAATGACAAAGCAAGTAACCGGAAATAATCGGGTACAGTATCACTTTATTAGGTGATTATCATCTGTGGTTGTAATTGATACTAAACGCTATACATTTTTAATCAAGACACTTTGTTTCCTATTTTATACGATAAAGCAGCAAGAAATTGTAGTCACAAACTTGTCGCAAAACTAAGATTGTACTTCTTGTCTGCATCTCACTGTCAATGTGCTTAAGTATACAAATATTATCATATTTCTGGTTGAAGAAAACGAAATATTATTTTGGTTATAAGATCATTCAGCCAAAAAGCGACCGGATATATTTCTTACGTTATTTGACAGGAGGGGAGATTTTAGACATAATGACTTGGAAGACTTTGCTTTTTTTATACTATTTATGAGGTTGAAGTCGATAAAATCTAGTCTGCAGCTTTCAAATGATCTATAATGTTATGCAATCTTTAAACATGAGAAAACATCAAACTTTTGTTACAAATCGAATCCTTGAGTCTCGAGCGTTGATAGATCATTCTCGTGGCTTGAACAAGACTAGTTTAATCTATCAAAATGTAAATATAAGTAATCTTTAAAAATGTATTGCACTTTCCTTTTCCCCATTAATAGGAAAATGCACATAGTTTGTATAAATATAATGAAGTTGTATAAACATTTCCTCTATAACAATAATTCTAACACGACCAGCAAATAACCTACATACATGTAGAACAAAATCTATTTGGGTTATTCTGCAATAAACCGACCTTGAACGACGCTGCACGCGCATCGTGTTTTGGCTGTTCAATTTACCCGACGTATAGAGGATCTTGACATGGCATACTGTGCATGATTTGGCCAAAGCGGGGGGATCCGATAGATGACACACGTCCAGTTAACTTGATTAATGTTACGATACTATTTACACTGACTTTATTTACTGTTTTGTTGAAATTGTTTTTGTTTACACAGTGACGTCATAAATCAAGATAATCTGTGACGTCATTTATCTATACTTGTTACCAATAGTTTTCGTAATTTGAACCGTATTTCCGTCCCCTGAGAATTCGAACCATTTCTGAAAATGAAACTCCTGTTACATTTACAGTCGAGTCTCGATTATTCGAAGTGCCGGGGACCAAGAACTTCGAACAGGTTCGAATAATCCACTGATGGCCAGCTGATTGTTATGTAAATCATCACTTTATAATGCTATCACGGACACTTAATAATATACTTGCGTACAATGTATATCATTAGAGAAAGGAAAAAAACAGAAAACACAACGTTAACATTTTTTATACATCTTTCCACTCGTTGCTGATCTAGGTTTCTCCCCGGGGGGGGCCCCCTCTCCATTTTCCCCACAAATGAATGGAAAATCACATTGGAATAGCGTCTTTACAGTGTTCGGTTTCGCCAGATTGCTCAACCAAAAAAGTAGAAGCCTTATTTTTTTTTTGGACGGAAAAATATACTTAATAGGTGGTGTTGGTAGTCACGAGTTGTCGAAATTAAAGGTGAACTTTAACAAATTTAAACAAAACAGGAGTTTTTCCCAAATTTCGTATTATAAATAGTTCGGTTTTCGCATGTTGCTATCAGCAATTATTAGTTTTTTTATTTTTTTTTTTTTTTGCTTTTAGAATAATGGGTGTGAAATTCCTTACAAACTTGTCATCGGACTGAAAAAAATTGAATAGCACCAGGTATTCGTAAAATCCATTTCGAATAACCCGTTTATTTTTACATATATTTATATATAAAACTTTTGGGACCGAATATGTCTTCGGATTACTCCAGTATTCTATAGGTTGTTGAATAATCGGGGTCGAACTGTACTTGAAAATTATTGAAGATTTTTCTTTGTTATCAGACTTTCGTTTACCTTACGAAAAACCTGAAACACAGTGTATACTTCTTGCATGAATGAAAATCACTTGAAACATCGTCTTCAGTGTTCCGGGGAAACCTTCACAATTCTAGGTGGATAGAACGCAAGTTTCGATGAAATAGTTCTTATTTTCTTCAAATGTTGTTTCAATAAGTCGTTATGTACAAAAGTTGTTTATGGTAGAATAACTCTAGTGTCGTTCTTATGCTTAATAATATATCACTAGACCTTCGACCTTCGTCATATGTTCTCCAATCAAATCGGGTTATTTACATAAACAAACTTGGATACATATTACGTATTTTCCAAAGTGTTTTAATATTCTAGATTTGACCCACGGGTAATTCTAAAATTGATACATGTATATGAAGTATTAGTGACTTTTTAGACGATGACAGAGCTCTACTACCGACACCTTCGTATTTGACAATTTTATCGTTGGTAACGGATAATCTATATGTTTGACCTCCCCAAAAGAGGTTACCAGAAATAGTTATTATAGGATTTCAGGGAATAGTGAATGGTACGCATGAGACAGTTGCCGATCCCCCATCTTTTTCGTTAAATGACCGATGTGTAGCAATACATGAGACCTTGGCAAAAGTATAATCCGAAGGACCATTAATTGTGTTAATGGATGAGCAGTGGTCTGCATTACCAGTCCAACGTGTTACAATTAAACCACGGATCGGCTCCTAAAAGGGGTCTGAAATACTAGTAAGCCTTTAACACATCTTGTGTGGTGAAGTTGAAGTCAAAAGGCATGTACTTTGTTCTTTAAATAGCAATCTTTTTGTCTTGCTAATGTCGTTTTAGCTAAAATGGTGTATTTCATTAATAATATCACAGCTATTGAAACAATGTTTACAATATAAGGCTGTAAACAATTTACGCTAAATTATCAAGATTCTAGTGAACGTCATAAAGCGTGTATTTACATTAGGATAGATCGTTGGAAATGTCTTTCCTGTCTTTTACGAGAACATGGAGACTTTTGACATTCAAAATGTTAGCTTTATTTTAAAAGTTTGGCTGTCCTGTGAATATATCAGTTGGTTAAATATTGTCCATGTACTTTGACATAAAACATGATGCACTGTATTGTCATAAAATGCATTTTCGTCAGTGATATGTTTTGATAAAACTAAATTTGATCTTCTCGAATCCAGTTCAAGTACTTTTTGTTCGTCATATCATGTTTTAAACCAGTCTTTTTGTTTAGACAGTGTGCGTAGTATTATTCATCTTGTCAATTAAGATCTGTTTTCACGTGAATCCATCACATTAAGACTTCTACGAGAAGAAACGTATTCAAAAGGAGTTTTACAACGTGCTTTAAATAAGAAAGATATTGTTAAAAACTACAAGCTAATTTATCTGCTTCCAGAGAAAGAATCTGAAGTACAGTCATGTACTTTTGACGAGTGTACTTCAAAATCCCCTTTGTCCAAATCTCCTTGGTCTACAAATGGCATAGTAGTCATAATCCCCTTAAAGGATTTTACAAGTGGAAAAACATATATTGAATGAAACGTTTTACTAAATGTTTTATTTGTCTCTTGTTTTACTTTACTATAGCGAATGACTGATAAAAAGAATCAAAATTACTGATGTTACAATGTAAAGTCCATTGCGGGGTTTATGACTACTATGCCATTTTTGGACTAAGGGGATTTCGACCAAGGGGATTTTGAGTATCTCCATCTTTTGACTAGCAGGAATACTCTTGTAACCAGACAGTTCTGTTATTGTTGAGTATTGTGTTTCAAATATAGACAACTTAAAGTTGACCGAATTCCAACATGTAGCTCTAAGTTTTGTTTAGTTCAAAAGTTGAAGAATGTATTTGTGATATTAGTGACTAACAGTTATTATATGTTCCTTCGTCTTTTTTTCTATTAAATATAAAGTTAAAACTTCTACCACTTTACATATGATGCAGTGTTAAGTCAGGAATACACATTTTCTATCATATTAAAAAGGTTCTTACACTTTTGCAATGCCCCCTTTAGTTACCAAAAGGCTACATGGCATTTATATGTGTGATGTTGAATGATTCCGTCATTTTCCTCGAACAAATGATTTATTTTTGTCATTGTAAATGACAGTAACTAATTCAACATGAATACTACGTTTGCAAGAAAATAAAACGTGTACATATGGAATAATATCATTGTTACATTGATTATGTGTGTACTGATTTCTTATTACTAAACTATTATTTAGTCTTATCACTCGAAACAATTTATTCAAAGGGTAAAGAGTTTTAATACAGATAGAGCAAAGCTAGAAATCTATTGAGACGGTGTGCCTTAACAATGCATCGTCTGGCTGAACGAAATCTGAATATGCTGTCCAGAAACACTGAACGTCAAATATCACATCAAAAATTTATTTAAGTCTCCTTTGAGAACATCTGTCTGGATTCTCCTGTCACTTTCCCTGTTATCTCCTCAGAAAAAATAAACACATCTTATGTGATATATAAGATTGATAGCACTTTATCATTCTGGATGTCTTCCCGAAATGCCCAAAGTAACACATATTCTGTTGTGCAAGCAATAGAGCTTTATTGAGTTGATCACAATAATGTTCAAACCGTAGACAAGTTTGATAATTTATCTTATTTAGTAGAACATTGCAGCTCATTACTCATAAAACACAAATAGAAGTCTGGCACGTTATGTAAGTGATATAAAGAGCGTTCACTCAAAACAGCGTCAACGTCCGCAAATCAATATCGAATCATTTTGCTTAGAACAAACATTAACAGGTCTTTAGAATACATTGTAAGAATTGAAAAAGAACTACCCAAGATGCATGTAAATGGCGCTGGCATGGAAAGTAATGTCACCACGTGATATAACATATTCTTCCTGGACCCTTGTCAAGCTCGAAATACGACCTTTCTTTTCACAACTGACAAATTACAATATTTACAACGTCATATCATACACAATTCTTATATCTTGTGTTTGGTAGTTTGGGCTATTATCAAAATGCCATAACAACAGTATCAATCGGAAGAAAAATGAAAACAAGATAGTCTAAACATGGCATTTGTTTAAACAAATTGAAAATTGTTTTGTTTCATTATTACTAAATGTATTATGCCACAAGGCTTTGTGATTATGTCACCTAGGTGACTATATCAGTTTCGAATCTTCCCTCTTGCATACGTATTGCTTCTTTATTAATGTTTCAAATTTCTTTACATTGAATTAATGTGTTTCAAAATCAAGTTGTTCGACCGTCATTGTGTTTCTGGTGTTTTGTTATCTCATCTCCAATTACAAGAGAACCAAATATTATTGGACGCAATGGGACACAATACTTTTATTGTAATGACACAATGTTTATTGCACGCAATATCAGGTACTTATTTGATATGTGTTATAAAATGTCTGAGATTTAAAGTAACATTTTACAGCTCAAATATCTCCCACTTTGCTTCTTTATCAATAACGTACCTGATTCCATCAGACAGTTTGAATAAATCATTCTAACTTTTTATATCTTAAATTAATGCTAACTATTTTGGTCGGAATCTACGAGTATTGTATTACTAAATGTGCCTAAAAACCGTTGAAAGATTATCGAAACGGCACAACAGGACGGTAATGCGTGTATAGTACAGTAATAATTCTAGGGCCACATCATGAGGAATTAATCGACGAACATGAAGTTTTTGTTATTTTTCTAATGCTGCCAACTCCACTCTGTAATCAATTCTCGAGCTGCCATTCTTTTAAATTTGATCGAATGAGTTAACACGAAGGGCATTCGTAGCATCCGTTAAGACAATAATTAAGCGGCTAATTAATACATAATTCAATCTTCGTAAAACTCTTAGAATTTTAGAATCGACAAATTGAATGAAGATGAAACGTTCATTTAAAGTGGGATTATGGGCATTTTTTATAGTAAAGATCCAGCTGAAATAGGTGTGTGTACAAAAGGGTAGAGGAAATAAAAGCTTTTAACCCAATACACAAGACTGTTCCCGCTACCAGTACAAAAGAATAACTTTCTAAATTTTGATTTTCTTATTTTGACTGGGAGAGTCTTTTTAGAAAAACTAAAAGAAATGCATAATGCAGATGAACAGGACTGAATGATTATTTCCAAGCTAAGCTTGAAGAACAGATTGATCAGGATCATAAAAGCATAGCTATCTCTCTTTATAACAAAACAAAGCTTCACCAGGTTAAATACTTAAATATATATAGTGAAGTATATCAAAAATAGACCAATCAGTTTTTATTATAATAATTATTGTAATACATGTACATACTTCAGATTGCATACAAATGATAGGCGTCAATGCGGACAAAATGTATCATTCTGGCTTGGTGTTGCCTCCTAGCACGTCAGCCGGCATTTAATTCTTAATTAAACGCTTGGCATTTACATTAAACTAATTCCTACAATGTAAGGAACCGTTTATATGGGCTTAATTATTTAATAGAAGAATATCATTAATACTGAAAAATAAAATATTTCTTGCGGAAAATATGGATTGTACCTTGCAAAATATTTATGTTTAGTTGAGATGTAATGAATTTAATATAGGTCACCAAGAGAAACTTAGACACCGAGAATAAAGTTACGCACAACGTTTTTAACTCAACGCGCCAATTGCCTTGCAGCTGAACATTTAGATACATGCCATAACAAGAGACCAACAAAGCCTATTTATATGGTTAGCCATTTTATACAATCTCCATACCAGATAACAGTGAGCTATGTTATCTAGATTGAGCAATATTTTATAAACATTTTTGAACCAAAATTGAATAGCGTTAATTGGCGTCATACTTTTAGCTAAAAATATACTTGATCATTTCAACTATTTCGATGTAAGTTTTTGTTATTTTTTAGGCAATTACACATATTTTGACGCCATTTATTTCCCCTGATTGAGCTTGAATGCGAAACGGTCGGCAAACTAACGATTTTAACCTTATCCATGGACTATGTTTTATATTTAATATATATATAACCATCAAACCCTGTCATTTGCATATACAACACAGATGTATATACTATAAATAAATTATCATGATATATGCATACATGCACATATTAGAGAGCAGAATTGGAAACTACTGTCAGAGAGAATATAAAGTTCACATATTGAAATTTATCTAGTATGGTTAAGTTACGTGATTTAATAATAATAAATGCATGTACATGATATATGTTTTAGTAATAAAGGTTCGTTTAAGAATATCTGTTGCTTAAATTCTTTCGGTTGATTGTACATTTTGAGAATAATACTCAGTCTATGTAAAGCTATAATGTCGATCGCATTTTATAATTTTGGATGCCTCAACGAATTGTCTAAACTAAGTCTCTTAGAACTAAAGTTTAAATTATATTCTGTCTATCCTAATTTTACGCCCGTCAGTTTCTCAGCTTCAAAACTGTCAATAGTCTATCTGATTACACCATTCGCAAAAGTATTGTATAGGAATATATAAGAATTGAAGAAAAATATAGGCGCTTCAGTGCTTGTCACATTAACTTGATAATTTCACGTCAGTCTTCAGCAAAATTACTTCTCAGATTCAGAATTATCCATGAAACGTTAACATTTCACTCACTACGTAAACATTTCACTCACTACGTATTATTTTCACTCACTTCTTCAAGAATAGGTCAGCAACGGACAGAGGACTCTTGAGACTAGCGCTTGAATTTTATGAGCAAGCTTAACAGACCAACACACATGTGCCTCAGACCTACTAGATTTCAGCAAGGGCTTATCAGTGTAGTTAATCACTGGTTACAGTTAGCACCTCATAAAACCCCGGAAACCTGCTGTGCTGACCAACTAGCCTCACATTAATTGCCAGATGTTATATTTGAGAATTCATTGACCTATGTACTTGTGCAATATAACTAGAGAGAAAATACATTTATGAGATTCATTTGTTTATACCAAGAAAGATGTGAAAATTCAATCTGAAATTAGGAGATGAATATAAAGGTATATATTTTCTGTTGTGGCTCTGTGTTCTGCGGAAAATGTATAATTATTGCTTCTAAATCTCCTAAAATAGGGGAGATATCGCTAAAATTCAGAGCTATCTCTAAATTAAGAGATATATTTCTTATAACAGAGATACCTCTCATGTTTTGAAAGATATCTACCAACATTTTTAAGAGTTATTTTATGTTATGTTAATATATATAACAGTTTCATGTGAGGCAAACAGCTATAAAATCCCAAAGTTAGCTAAGCAAATAAATGCGAGACTGATTGTTTGTAACGTACATGTGCTGGGTCGAAAACGAAGATCCCCTTTTGCTAATAAGTGTGCTTTATGACAAAACAGCACAGCATTAGAATTGACCGTTAAAAGAACATTTAGATATATGTTTCCATATCGGATGAAACAAATACTTTGATATCATCAGTCTGGTTTCTCTGATCGAATTCCTTGATATTTCTTCCGAACATTACAAACTCTTTTGCTTTTATATACAATATTTCGCAATTCATTTTATTGTATATCTAAACAAAATTCGCTAAGTACCACTTATCAAGTTGTGAAAGCGATGGAGTTTTATTGAGGGTTATCATGATGCGTTCAACTTGTAGACGACTCGGATAATTAATCTTACTTAATATAATATTTAGCAGTACGGCTCATCAGTCATAAACTGCCAATAGAACAGTCTGGCACGTTATAGAAGTGATATGAAAAAGTGTTTTCTCACAAGAACGTCGTACCAGAAGTATTCATAGCCATCTCCAAATATCTTTACTTCATAATGTCAAGTGGTTATTTAGAGATTTGCAAAAAACGAATCAAGGTATTCAGTGTAATGAAGCTGCTTTCCAAAGAATGTTGTTAATCGGTCATCTCAAGTATTCATGCATTTGTATCTTCAGCACCCCCTATTTAAACACAGCTTGTTTTAATAAACATATTTGCATAGTTATATTTTACAGGCAGTGACTTTACAAATCAAACACATATTTGTTTCGGCAGTAGTAACTTCGTGCATATTAAAAACTGTATGTTCTATATTCCACTCAGCGTTACTGATGATTCTTAAATATTTCAAATAGAACATACATGTTTTCATATTGTTAAGTGTTCGAAATACTTATAAACTAATAGTTACGTAGTCAACCATATACAAAATAGATTTACATATTGACTTTTGTCTTACGAACCCCGAATATTATTACGTAACTCCTATAGAAATGTCTTTCCATATTTATATACTTATGATTAAAACTTCTTTATACTTAATCCCGCAGACGTATATTGAAGTTCATATAATTTCAAAGGATCAAACTCGCGTTTCTGAACTTAGCGCACAATTTCACTACAGCGCTAAAGTGCACCTAATCTGTCGATCAAAACACAATTACATGTAATTAAAACTTTTGCAGCTGATTCGCAATAACCTAGTGGATTCAAACAATACAGGTTGGCTGCCAGATAGTTTTAAATACTTTGAAGTTCATACACTTTCAAAGGATTGGAAATAATTCCATGGATTATTAACTTCGTGCTTGCTGTTCTGCACTGAGCTCACATTTTCACTACAGCGCTAAGTTCTACCTTATCTGTTCAGAAACACACCATTAATTAAACCTGCGGTCTATTTGCAATTATGTGTTGGATACAGAGCTTGTTTTAAGTTTTATAACTAGAGCACTTAATTATGTTGTGTTTTTCGTGAATTCATCTTTTCGTTAATTCTAATTTCTCTGGAAAATAACGATGTCCAAAAACATACGGGATCGGCTATTTAGGAGCAATTATTCTCTATGTCATATGGTGACTTCCATGATATTAACTACAAAAAGAATCCTTTTTGTCAAAACGACCATAATTATATCTAGTGGACGACAAAATTGATACCAATTTGTATATATATTTCTGAAAACATACTTCAAATGGTCAAATACGTTTCTTGATAAACGAATGTATCTAAATAACATTAAGCTCAATGAAAATTGTTGTTAATAATGTAAACTTGTCTTGGAGAAAGCTGGATTGATGGCTTTTCACTATAATAGCAATTTTGATTCATTTAACATGTATATAATTTTCCTTAAAAGTACAAATCATAAGCACGTAGGGACGGGAATGTGTACATCACGTGATAGCGAGGTAAAGCAAATTACTTTCTATAATCGCCCTTTGTCAAAATGTTTTTTTTCAAGGAAGAACCTTAAGGCTTGAGACTTTATATAATGTTAATATAACTATTTGTGTGCATATGCATACAGCTAGTACCACCATATGTGTGCTTGTTGTGTTATTGTCCAATGGCATAATGATAAAATACATGTAATGCAATTATGTTTTGCATAACAAGATCTCAACCAATTTACAAAACTTTTGCAAATATCAAAATAAGAAGAATCGTAAGGTTTATCATATATTGTTTATCTAATCTACTTTGGATGATGATAATTCGTATATTCAAGATGAAATTTATGACATCCTGCAAAGATGTTTGAGGAAGAAATATCTGATCCACAAATTGCTGCTATACGACAATTTGTCAGTTATTTCTTCCATGAAGTTTATAATCAATATAATGAATAGGTGTTATGGGATTGATTGGTGTTTTCCTACAGATATTTCATACTGGATGTTTATAAAAATGTCTAAAGTAAGATATTCCCAGCTGTGAAGAATCATTGTAATCACGATCTAAACAATTTCATTGCCCGAGTAAAGCTTTCATTGTGTGCGGTTAATGGCGTAATAATTACAATTCACTCTTCTTGTTTCAACTACAGTCGTTAAAATTAATTTCATTGAAAGCAGAACGATAATCTATACTGAGTAAACAAAGTAAAACAACACATTCTCATCTTGGAATGATCTATCAATTTACAAAATCGTAACAGAATACCGCAAAAAAGGTGAATGCTCTTGGATCCTTTCCAAAGTCTTATGTTAGAATATAGTTTTGATTTGTAAGAATACAGTTTGAACTAGACTTATAAAAGTCTGTTGAGATTGAGAGGTCTTAAATTTATTTCTCTTCAAGTCTTTTTTTCTGTTTAGAAAGTATCTCTATCAAAAAATTGTCTCAATCAAAGCTCATCTCAACTAGAGTCAAGGGAAGGAGAAATTGTGAAAATGCCCAGAAAACACTGGAGATAATGACTCTAAGGAATGATGCCAGTTTAAGTTTGAACGTATGTTTGTACATACGTTCAAAATTGTAATAAGCTTAGTACCCAGTGGATGGATTTCTACATAAGATAGTTATTGTTATCGTTAATTATTACTGCATGAATAAAAACTAAACCTAATTAGTGAAAGTCCAAAACATTTTATCGACGAAACATTTTATAAAAGCAAGCATTTTGCATTTATTTAGAATATATTTCAAATAACTGCTTTTGAGAGTTAGGACTTAATATGCTACAAACTAGTTAATTGATTTGTTAGATGGAACCTTAAGTCCCAGGATCTTTTTGAATTTACTGATATAGTAAAATACATTTACTGACAGGACTGTGACAGAACCATGTTCTATTCAGTCTACAACAATGTTGACATATGCCTTTCTTTCAAATTCAAGTCGTTTGCAATACCATTGATGAAAGTACAATGCTACATTTCTAACATGTACTTTTCGTTCAAAAAGCAAATTTACCATTGACAATGGTACAAATAGGTTATTCCTGTCGGTAACACATACTGTCTTGGTTCAAAAAGCAAACTACGTGTTATGAATGCTTTTGGTGGTCCCCGGACTTTAAGGCGTTACCCTACATTTCAACTATGCATATACAAATATCTTAATTTCCCTCGAATAATCTAACAGTTTCTAGTAGGGACACACCCTATAACTGATGTCGAACTACATTTTTGTAAATAACCTCCAATATATAAATAATAGGTACTTTCATAATATAATTTTCCCTAAACGTTTTAGCTACATGTATATACATAAAAAAAAACTCCGGCTAATATTCACAGTAATTATCGATAAAATCAGCGGTTTAAAGTATACATGTACTGCAGTACCGTAAACCATTCAAAAATCTATTTACAGGTTGTTGTACAATAAAAGGGTGGATGCGATTTATTACAGAAAGCCTCTAAATTGATAAATCTTGGAAAAATGAAGCATTTTTCGCCATAGGTTCTTCTTTGAAATTGTTTGTATTTATCATTTTACGTTCATTGAACACATAATCTATGTTTCGAGAATATAATCTGCTAGATGTAGGGAGTGCCAGTTATATTTGTTTCATTTATAAATCATGCTTTTAATGAATCTGGTTATAAATTATGACTTATCAAGATCTTTGATACCCACAGTAACACTTAATAAAGTCATCGAATGTTTAAAATTCAAAGTAAAATAAATTCTAATATTCGTTGTCTCTAATACTCAATATAATGAGTGCTGATGTTTAAAATAACAAATTTTCTATATTTGTGTTTATTAATGTAACTGTTTATCTGAAACATGTGTGACTGATTAGGAATTTATCCACTGTATGAATGCAAACATCGTTAATCATAAGACGCGTGTTTGTCGGGTTTATTTATGATTTGTTTCATAATGCCATTTTTTTTAGGATTGTTTCTTGTTTTTGAGGGCCACAATGAAAATAAGTTAATATTTTGCATGTCTTAATGTGTTTATCTACAGTAAATAAAAATATTACCATGTTTGTTTTAGAAAACAAAGTTTCCTTTGTAACTTAACTGTTGAAAAATGAGCATTTTCAGCTTGGCAATAAGAAGAAGCTGTTTTCGTGCAATTTGATTCAACTTACTTTGAATCGACTTGAAATTCATAAAAGATGAATGTGGGACAGTTTAAAGCAAATGATCATATCTTATACCGTTGTGGAAACAGTATTTGGTATATTAGTAGGTTGCAACAGACTTCAACAACTAAGTCAGTAATTAAATGTACCTGTGAAATTGAGGACACAGTACATATGTTAATGCACATTTGTAAGTGGGTCATTTATTAACAAATAGGCTTGATAACTAATCAAAATTTAATTTGTCCACTTTCTAATTGAAATAAAACCAGTACAACACAACATTAAAACAAAACAATTTCATATCATGTATAAATTATTTGCATGTTTTAAGATTTCGTGGCAACATGGCATTGTTTCATAGCGATTTCTGCTCAAATCCTGCTTCAAATATATAGTTCAAACAACTATAATCTGACTTTTTACCACAATAATACTGTAGCATATCATTGATTGTTTCCGCCGGGTAATTTGTGAGGACTAATATCGGTTGATGAACGACTTTTAAAAACCCTGCATCACTAAGGTCATGTTTTGATAACATGCAACGGTAAAAATCTGTATGCAATTTGTATGCATTTCTTGCATTTCCAGACTTTCAGACTATCCTCCGAAGAAATGATAGTTTATTTACTTTTTACTTTTTGCATTTTGTTTCAACAATGAGTTGTAAAAAAAACGATCAAGTATTTTTTCATATGTTGATATTCATGTCTAGAGGTACTTCATCTATTGGCAAAAACACATTTCAAATATCTGAAGTTCTTCAAAATAACTTTTTTTTCAATTATATTCCAAAAAAAGAACTTTTTGGCAATTTTTTCATAAGAAAACGACTTGAATACGACAGAAAGGCATATGTCAACATTGTACAGTGAATACAACATGGTTCCATCACAATCCTATTAGTAAATGTATTTTACTTATATCAGTAAATTCACAGAGATCTTTGGACTTTAAGATGATTCCATTATATAAAAATACCATGTATCGTTAAAGTCTCAAGAAACACGTGTAAAGTTATGCTTGGTCTGGCGCCCTTGGCTACTGTTACAAAGGTTACGCTGGGTTTCTGACTAATATTTCTTCGCTAGTCTGGTTCGTAATATTCATGTTATGCTGGATTTCTGACTTACATTGTATATTTCTTCGCTAGTCTGATTCGTAATATTCATGTTATGCTGGATTTCTGACTTATATTTCTTCGCTCGTCGTGTTCGTAATATTCACGTTATGCATGATTTCTGACTTATATTTCGTCGCTCGTCTGATTCGTAATATTCATGTTATGCTGGATTTCTGACTTATATTTCTTCGCTCGTCTGGTTCGTAATATATATGTTATGCTGGATTTCTGACTTATATTTCTTCGCTCGTCTGATTCGTAATATTCATGTTATGCTGGATTTCTGACTTATATTTCTTCGCTCGTCTGGTTCGTAATATTCAATTACTTCATTTTTGTTCTCTTCAGCGCAGTAAACGTTTTTTTACAATAGATTTGTATTGCATTGAAGACTAAGATTACCTCAGTGTAACAGGTGTTACTCTTTTGAATAACACTGAGATACGATAAGGAAAAAACACTCAGTCTGATACTGATATGTAAGCGTTATATTTTTTCAACGTGACAGTTTAACTTTTAAATCGCTTTAAAATTTAAGTCGTTTTTATTATAATTTATGATTTGCAAGTATAATTGATAACCTAACATTTAATGTCTGGTATAAACTCATTTGATGAGGTCTTTGTCCTGACTTATTACATATATAAAACATCAACATTTCTTACGCACTAACGTTGAAACGCCGAATATGGTTACGTCATTTTATTTTTTTACATTTAAAATTTACATTACATAAATACAGGTCTTGTGCCTGGCATTAAAAGGATAGGCTTTGGGAGGTTATTGTGCTTGAAAAGAAGGGTGTGTCATAAGTCAGAAATGGCTGGCCCTTTAAGTAGGAGTGGCACTATAATGAACAAACACTTTACCTTTACCTTTTACAGTCCCAAATTCGAATCATTAGTAAATAGTGTGTTTAAGAGCAGTGTGCGTTAGAAAATGGTTAACAGGTTTGTGGTATAGACATGTGTGGCAGTATATGCGCCTTTTAAGAAAGACAGAACCATATCATATATTTATTTTAATCTTTATTTTTTTTACACTTTTATTACCTTTAGTGTTAGGTAAGGGTTGTGTAAACCGTCTAATACAGTACAAGTATTTGAAGGCAGCTGTTAGCAATATGTGATACGGTTTCCTCAATTAGGGTATCGTGTATAAAATGCAACGAAACCCTTTGATATAAAGCCTACCTCTACCTTGTTTCATATTGATAATAGGTGTGACATTTATCATATTTACTGTTATATATCGTTTTGTAACCATGAGCACAAACATCTTTTTTTATTTGTTTAAATTTTAATAAAACGCGTGCAAAGAAATTAGTTTTACATACAATAAAAAGGAAAAAAAACGCATTTGTAGTGAATGAAAACAAACCTAGCTTTATCAGGCGCTACCTTGATATTCGCAAACAATTAGAATAGATATACAAAGGCTTATGTCAGAATTACAAAATAATTCACACTTCATACATTTCAGTCATCTTTGATTTTTGCTTTCGGTAAACTGATATTATCAGTTCTTGATTATGCGTTTACGTTAACAAACGCATTTAATACGGAATTTCGGTTTGTGTGCATTATATATTTCAAAATAAATATCTTTTAACTCATCTTCCGGAGCTAAGTTGTAACAAAAACAGTTGTTAAAATATGTGAAGATATAAAACTTCCTGATTTAAAATGTCAGTTCTTCAATATATAGCTAAGTGCATAACTTTTTATAATGAATGTTTCAAAGACGCTCGTAAGTCTCTAGCGCCCATTAATGAATAGCTTTGTACGAAGAGTGGTGTTCTTCAAATGTTAATTACTAATATCACGATTTATATCAAGTCCTAAAGAACACCTGACTTTTTTCCTGAAAGACTACATTTGTTCGCATTCATAACTGTTACAATAACGGACGAGCAACTGCACGCGTACACAAATTAACACGCACGCGCTTCTTGTCAGCATGTGTTCGGCATTTAACTTATTCCACTTACAAGAAGATTGTGTGTTACAAGTGTATGAGATGAATATGCCGTCGCGCCTATTCACATCAATATATTCTTAAATAAAGGTCCGTTTTCCCCGCAAATTTTCCCCCCTAAATGTTCTTCTTCTAGACTAGACGACCGTATTTAAAAAAATTCCTTGAGACAATTCAAATGTGGTCCGTATATCCGGATTTTTTATATTCATATACTTTTAGCATATTTAATAATAATATGTCATATCTAATTAAGAAGACAAATAGGGTCCAGAAAATATGTTCATTGTATCCAAAATTCGCTATATCCGGAGTCGTTATATACGAAGTTAACTGTATCTAGATATTATGATAAGTTTGGTGCCAATCAAAAATATAGGGCCTGATTCTACATTAACCCAAAAAGATTCCCCACACGTAAAGTCATGTGAATAATCGTAATTGAAACAGAGCTTGGCGAATTTTGAACCTGTTTAATTACTGCAGCAACAATGTGTACGTTTTCAATATTACTGACTGTAATAAATGTATCCGTCTATGGAGATGAAATAAAACCCAAAAAGGCAAACTGTGTTAGAAGTTTGTCAAGAAGGAAACCGACAAATTTATGAACAAGGGCTTTAATACTTACCTGAAGAAACAGATGAATCTTGCAATATGCTTTGCCGAAAAACCAAGTCTGTGTGACGTCTACCAACAGAGCAGATGGAAGACACAAGATTATTACTGCCAGATCTGCTACAGATAAATTCACTATGAACATATTCGTTATTGTCCTCATGTTCTTATTTCTCCATATAGCGAAGCATACTAAAACGTTCCCAATAAGTCCAACAAAAAATGTCAACACGTAAGTGACTATTAGCGCCCATTCTCCGGGCTCAGGGTAAATGAAATCATTGAGACGATCTAGGTAATCTTCCATCGTCTCACAATATTCATTAAGATCACAAAGTGGAGATATAGTTGTGCCATTTTCATGAGAAGAATTTGTGTCCGAGTCATTTGTGCCTTCATGATAGTTAAAAGTACTGATGCTTGGTGAAATATTATAATTGTTTGCCATTTTTTCCTGTTCTAACTAAGCGCTTAATGTATAGTTTAAACAAACTAAATGATTAGGTGTTCTTCACAGCTCCATCTTCCAAGTTGTGTTGTCAATTTTTCAAATTACAAACATTTCAAGGAACATTCATATTTTTCAACATGAGAGCAGGTATAAAGACGATCATTGTACTGCTTTACATACAGTTAGTCAAAGAGTTATAAATATTTCATAAAATTAACCTATTACCAAAGTCTTAACAATATTTACCACCACGAAATGCTTGGTAACTCCCTCTAGATCATGTTACGTTTCTTATTCAGTATTGCAATCTTGTTTTCTTCGGCACCTTATACTTCCAACTCGCCAAACTGTTATATCTTGTTTGTCATATGCTGATGATTTTTTGCCATATTGAATTATGTTTTGCATTTGTAAGCGTTAGCACCCAAAAACAACACCGTTATTGAACGTCAAACTTTGAACATCACCGATAAAATATATCTGGAATGTCTGGAAGCTTAGCTGCCGTTAAGTCAGGGGTACGAGAATGTTTGCTTAACATAGGTGTGTTTAGGTGCACATCGGTCTATTGAAACTTCTGAAATAAATCCTGTTAAAGTAAGTCGACCTTTTCGTGTGTTCTTAGCAGATATCCATCAAAATCAGTAAAATGGTCTCCCTTTCAATAGCCATCAACGACCCTGAAAAAAAAAGAGAATGTGTAAAAGAAAAATGAAAATTTACTTGAAATTCTATGAAATGTAGAGACAGACTTTAGAATGGTTAATGTTACACTTCCGTTCAAAGTGACCATATCAAAACTTTAAGACATACATTTTCCATTGATTCTAAGGATAAAATTAGAAACTTACAAAACCAAAAGATGTAAGGTAATTAATTAATAACGTGTAAAAATCATGAAAATTACGGTTGACCAAGATACTGTACCAATTAAAAAATTAAATATCCGCCAAATGTATATTTGTCATTAACTATCTGAGTTTATCACTTATTCATTATCACGTGTTTTCAAAAGATTTTGAGTGTTACACATCTCTCTTGAACAGGTTGTGACATGGTCATTGTGAACAGTTAAACTACTTAAGCATTTACTGTATATGTATACGAACATAACGTTTGTTAAGTACAGTATTTAAAAAATAGATATTTCCATGAGAAGATTAATTATGTCATTTGTAAGAGTGTCGAGCACAATGCTGTTCACAATTGCCTCACTGTACATGAATATAAAAACACAGACAAGCTAGTAACTCTTCTACAACGTATACATGTTACGTCGATCAAATACTTTTAAAACTACTTGCATTGTTTATCCACTGATTTACTAAAAGCAATAAGGGCAACAATTAACTTAAAGTTAATATATCGCGGTAAACATACATTTTTCCCGGATATTTTACTGAATATGGTACTGTACTACATTTAACGAACTATTGTGCTTACATTTTGTATAACAAAATTAACAGTATTACAGTAAGGCGACTTCAGTAGGCATACAAAGAGTATCAAATCTAACCATACAAATTACACTATTTCTGAAAACTAAACCTGTACATGTTTGTCAACATATCTTCATCAGATTCCTTCACAATTGTTATGTAAAGCTTGCAATAATCCTATATCCGGGAAAGTTCAATCTTCAATTCAATTATTTTCAATCCTTTTCTAAAAAGAAATTCTTTTTTCATGTAATCCTGTAGAATAATATCAACACAAACACTAAATTTCGTCTTTTTGTTTTTTCAGGATAGAAGTTGGACAGTTACGATGAATCAGCATGTGTTGAAAACTATGAATAATCTAACTTTGTATCGCTTACGACTAGCTCGTAACCACGTGTTGGAGTCAATAATTTCTCCAACTATTCCCTCAGGTTTTTCGTTCTGCCTAAGAGCACGAGCCTATTGTTTTTGAAGGGAAAGGCACGTCCAATAATTGGACTCTAAATTAAAGAACTTGTTCGGAGGAACACACTATTTAAAGTTCTAGGAAGTATTAGATGCTTAAATTTGACCAAAATCTTAATCATGGAGATGGCCATTTTGAACTTGTGATGCAAAAATATGCATGCATGTGATACTGCCAATCTCAAAATAACAGCTTCAAAAATCATATTATAATATGATAACCTAAATTACACTTAATCAATGTGATCAATATCAGATGAAAAGCAGTAATAAAAATATGAACAAATGGGATTTAAATTAAGTCTTAAAACCGGAACGTTTCTAATAATGTGTCTAGCTTGCATATTTACTACATCTTAGATTTATCATAAGTTTTCTAAATTTTATCCGATTTGATAAAATCTGTTAACGATGTGCTCATGTTAACAAGTTCTTCAATTTCATCCACAGTTGTATTTTGACTAGCGTTTTCCTTTAATAACATGTCTATCATTATCTCTAATGTTGTATTATTTAGTAAACGGCCGTGTTTGGTTTAAGGCATATACGGGATATAGAAAATAATTATCCCGTAGGCGCTTATTATTTGCTTAATATTTACGTCATAGTCCAAGTAAAAATAAAATTTTTTTTAAAGAAATCACTGGTTACTCAATATAATATAGTAACCGATGCTGACCCATTAACCGATGCTGACCCATTAACCATGTCAGTGAATTCGCTGAATTGTGCAGTTATTACCAATAATTATGCGATTCATTAAGTGCATTTAATGCGGAGCAATGACCTTAAACGCTCTAAGAAAATAGAAAAGCTAAAGTGGTGTTACTGTAACATTACAATTGTATCTAACTGTTAATGTAAACATATAAATTGAATATTGACCGTGTTGGTATAACTTGATATTACATCAGTATCAACATTTGTTCTGTTTATTTATGGTTAAAGCTCAACTTTTATTCAGTTTTTATCTATAAAATCTCGAAAATCAAGGGAAACGTCTTCAGAAAAGGTAGCACAAATGACGTAATTTCAACGACGTCATCGTCGCATGGTTTCCAGTATTAAGTACGCTTGGTAAATTTGTTGACGTTAATCCGGGTTAAAGATGAAAAACAGTGAACATAAAAATGGTAAACCACAGTTTCAAAACTGTGGAATATCACTTTTTTATCACCCGAAAACATGAAATAATAGCTGTATAGTCCAGACATGGGTCAAGATTAATTACTTCTTTAGACCCACATAGAGTAATACTGAATTTACCAGAAATTATCCATATTTCTATGTAGACATTACAAAACAGCGCCTTCAACAAGATAGGTAATGCGATCACCTTACATGTATTGTATTCTCGAAACATTAGATTTTCCCTTCACAATGGCGACATGGCAGATTGTTTGAACAATACTCAGTACAAAAAAAACAAGCTGTCGTGTTACCTTGTATTGTTATTCATTAGATCGTAATCTCCAAAAACATGATATACGCAATGTCCTCTTTTATAATCCGTAAATCCATTATTGATTACAAACGGCTGATGTATTACTAGGATACATTTCGAATCACTAAATAAATATAATACAACCAGCTGTTGTTAGAAAAAACATTAAGCTAAATATGATTTCCCGTTATTAATATAAAGAGAGAATTATTAATTGAACCACCAAACTGATATCTACTGCACTAAAATGATGACCAAGATCCATAAAAGTCTGTATAATGATCTGAGCTAGATTGAGAAACATTTTGAATAATGACGAGTTGCAATTTGTAAGCAATATAAATCCTCATGAGCCTGATACGCCATTTCTAAGTGCGCCAGATGGATATATGTTGATGGTTAGAACCTGAAACTTTGAAACATTAGAATTCCAGAGTTTGTGCTACTATATTACTTTTACTTAGAAATATTAAAAAGACAGTTAAAGAATTTTGTACTCACTGTCTAAGATTAGAAGAATTTTGAGGAACCTAAATTTCGGTGAAAACATTATGGGCACACCATGGGTAAAAACAGACTGTTTCCATGATACGAAATTCAGAGCAACTGCACCAGCATAAGGTCAAGTTCACAATAAGGTCAAATGTCAGAAGACTTATCTCTACCCATTTTCATTAAATTGTGTCAAATGTTCACTATTATATCAAGAAAGTGGTCTAGCTATCGTATTTCAATGTCAAAGATTTAAGGTCATGTTTATTAATGCTTTGTCGAAAAATTGTCTATTTTGTAACTCATGAACTTCATATTGAATTTCAAATACTAATTTCATAAAATTTGATTTTTTTATTGACTGACATGACATGACATGACATGACATGACATGACATGACATGACATGACATGACATAACATTACATTACATTACATTACATTACATTACATTACATAACATTACATAACATAACATAACATAATGTTTACTGTAACACATTCATAGCCATATAAATGAATATACAAACAAAAGAAAGAATAGTATTATTATCTATGTAAGCCTTACTAATGTGAACACAATGAATGAAACAATTTCTACTTCAAACGCACGTTTGTGAGGATATTAAAATTACGTTCATTCATAAATGTAGTTAACCACATTTCACAAATAGATTTGCATAACGCTTATAGAAGGCATCAAAAACGCTTTGATACGTGTACCTAACATCTTGGCAACTCAAGGGTTAATTCCGTGTATCGTTTACACACTCTAAAATCATGTAAGAGCTAACAAGAGTGTAAATAGATTACTCCTGGAGGAGCTTAGGACACTCAATCATCATGAGAAGGCATGTGTTCAATATAAATTAATTACAACACCAAGCTGCCAATGTTATATTCACTTTAACCAATCAAATCCAATAGGGGTAATTAGCTGGTTTTGACCTCTAGCAAATGTAAGGAAGCGTAAACTAGTTTCATTTAGGTGTTTTCCTTGTGATCCTAGACTTATTAATAGGTTTTAATTACTAAGAATGACAAATCTCAATTAACAATAACACTGTTCTCTGGTTATTGATTGGAGGTCTTTGTGCCATCTATCAAACTGTCAAACAAAGCAACGATGGACAACATCAGCATGTTCTTTTTTGTTAACACGATGAAGACATAATTGTTAGTATTAACAAGCATATCGATAGGTTATGTCATTTAAATTTGCCGCGGTGTTAAAAATTAGTTTTATCATATTTTATTACAATATACATAGTTAAACCATATTTTATTGCAATAAAACAATATCAAAATGACAGTTTGTGTAAACACATATTAGGCAAGAGAGTTGAACGATACGTTCTTCCAACTCTGATATGTGTCCACAGTTTGTGTAAACACATATTAGGCAAGAGAGTTGAACGATACGTTCTTCAAACTCTGATATGTGTCCACAGTTTGTGTAAACACATATTTGGCAAGAGAGTTGAACGATACGTTCTTCCAACTCTGATATGTGTCCACATTTGTGTAAACACATATTTGGCAAGAGAGTTGAACGATACGTTCTTCCAACTCTGATATGTGTCCACAGTTTGTGTAAACACATATTAGGCAAGAGAGTTGAACGATACGTTCTTCCAACTCTGATATGTGTCCACAGTTTGTGTAAACACATATTTGGCAAGAGAGTTGAACGATACGTTCTTCCAACTCTGATATGTGTCCACGTCCTGAAAACACATATTTGGCAAATGAGTTGAACATGGATACGTTCTTCCAACTTGTTATTTACCTAATACGTTCATACATTTGAAATGCTCTAACATGGAAACTATGTATTTTATTTATTATTCTTCTACTTTATGCAAGCAAAATAGCAATGTATTTATTATTTTTACCAACAATATTACTGAAAGCAAGACAAAAGAAGAACAATCCGTCTCTATTTTAAGTTAAACAAACTAAAAGATCAGTTATCGTCAAAGCTTTTGGTGTCTCGATATTTCCCTGTACTTGAAGAAACAAGTACAAATGTACACGTATACCATAGAAAATATGGTTTCACTTGAGCACTAATATATTTTGTTTTCATTAGTTCTTACTTTAACCTATCCATTAATTGCTCGCACTGAAGTGAACCTTCTTAATTCTCCAAGACTGATGATGAAGACGGTGTATGTAAGCGAAAAAATATTTAGAGTTTGCAAATTATATTGTATAAAATCGAGAACAAACGGGGACCTTACATTTTAAGATAATCTGGTTCTTAGACATTGTAGTTTTTAAACATAATAATAAGTTTGTGATACGATGTGTCTTCTGATTACTTTAACCAACCAATGTCTCGATATAAAGATTCCAGAGAAACCGATTTAGTCAGACCAGAAACTTTTCGCGCTGTTAAGTTTTATGTTGACTCTTTTCTAAACCGTCTTTTTAAAACCGTACATGTATATATGTGTACATACGGTTAGGAAATAAAACGATCTTCAATATAAATAGCATTTAAGCGCAGTGAGCGGTCCAATAATTGGGTAATTAACAAATGTAACAGCGGTATTACTACTTTAAACAAATCTTTTTATGATTGATTGAAAAAGTAATTGTTTGTGACAACTAAAGTCATTCGAAATATAACCGAGAATCTAACCTACCGCGATCGTCTATTGAATTTTATATTTCGAGTCTACTCTGCTATAAAACTAATACAATGCCAACGATTACTAAGTTTGACTTGATAAAAAGTATCTAAATGTTTAAACACGTTTCATAATTTAGTTTAAATTTTACCGTGTATAACAAGTAATTTACGCATACATTACACAGATAATGAGATATTAAAACAGCAAAGAAAGTCACAACATTTAGAGTATGCTTACGCTTACACCGCCAAGTAAATTACGATATTATTCTTGGAGCTTGTTTGTGATCCAATGAGTGTTATTAATTCCTAAACATGATTAACCTTTAATCATGCAAGGATCGTTCATAATCCATCTTGAACATGTCTTTGATCACTCCTAAGCACCGGCGCGGGACAAAGTAAATCAATGCAAATTCATACAACACAAATGACTTTCACTTAGCAGGAACTTTTAAGAAAATCCACTGGGCATTGTTGCGTGATTCTGTCAACACACTAATTCTTTGATGAAAAGATTTGGACGTTGCTTCCAACAAGCTCGGCTGGATAATTGTATGTTTTGACCCGTGCGAATAGCATCTCTTTCACGTTATAAGTACACCATTGGTAATTATTTTCATTATCCCGTAGTGAAGACATTTGTGTGAGTTAACATGAAATATGCAAAATCGACTGCTAAAAGCTCACACAGTCATGTTAGAAGTAAGGTCAACTGTCCTCTTATATTCTAAGTAAAAGGAGCTGTAAAAACCGATCCGTCCTAGGATCAGTGTCTTTAGGAACACTGAGGTTTAAGGAACACTGAGGTTTAAGGACACTGAGTGTACTACGAATCATCTCCGTGTGACATAATTTCGGGATCTACATTAGGATTGAATGACTTTTTCTCCAAATTGTCACGCTAATTAAATTACTGTATACATGTATATGTACGTGTTGCTCGTTTGATTATTTATTGACGGGAATATATGTGTGTAGGATGTTCTAGAATACAGTACATCATGTCAGGGTCAAACGCCAAATAGATTTAATCATGAAATATCATTTATTTATATTTTGAGTTACCAGAGCACATGACAAGCATTGTAAAGTAATAATCACATTAGTTCAACACAGGGTTATGCTACATTGACGTATTGTAATGGAAAAAAACCCCCAACAAAACAGAAATCAAGCACTTCTGGCAGAACAGTTGCTACAGTACAGATTAAATCATGCGTGTGGTTCTGTCTGCCCTGATTCTGCTTTCGTAGTACCATAGCCAAAATAACATTCTTGTAGCATATGCTTCCGTCGTTCACAACTGAACATTTACATATTGTTATTATGATATTAATTTCTTTCATTTTTATAGTTATGTCTATCATTTAAGCTGTTTAATGATCTCCATTACTGTAGCGTAAGATATTTGAACAGGGTGCTCTGAGAATGTTTGTTTTAGATTAAACTTATTCATTTTACATTAACTGTAATCTCAAGTTCTTGTTACGTATTATCAAAGGTCATTACTGTTTTACGGGGTTCTGACTAAAACTCAAGTTGTATGACGGAAATGAGGAGGTTCCCCCCAAAAATTTGCGAAATAATGAGTATTATTCAACTGTCAGTAGAATCTGCTTGAATGTGTTTTCTTTTTTCATATAAAAGTTAGATGTTAGAAAATAATTCATTCATTCTATCATTCAATGCTTTTTATCAATTGAATATATCCATTTTGAAGTAGTCCAGTGGGAAGATGCTTGAAGCCAAAACTATTTTGAAGAGACGTTTATGTTCAATATCTTAAATAGAGTTGTATTTAAATGAAATTGCTACGCATAATCAAACAGATTTGAAAGACATAAAATCGGTAAAGGACAATTATGATAATTGGATAAAAGGCAGTCAGAGCAATAAATGCATCTCAGGGCCGCTCATACATACTTGAACTTATTGTTCGCATTTCCCTAAACATAACAACACGCAGTCATGATATAATTGCACTTTTTGCCGCTTCTTAAGACAGACTACATCGCAAAATTAATGGTTTCTCGAGAGAAATGTTAAAGCACTTTGAAATAAATCTCAAAATCTTTATAAGACAGAACTGAAATGAAATGTTGGGGAATTACATACCATTATTGTTTCTACAATTACAAAAGGCATTCAGAAAACATAAAATATTTGTAACTGGAAAATCTAACAGATTAGTAATGAATTTATAGTGATGCAAATACGAAAGTTAACACTGGTATATCCTCATGCAAATTGGTCAATTACTTCTATTTTACCAAGGTTTTTGACATATCATACATGTATAACTAAAAATTGCAATTTGAACACTTTATGAACATGTAACGTCCTTCTTTTGGACATTGGCATTAAAGTACTGAATCCAATGCCTCTATTGATCTAGATTATCCTGATACATGTATCAGATTAATTCCCACTATTTCTCATGGGATAGGTCTGTAATAACCTAAAGGATAGCACTGAAATGATATTCGCGACCCTGTATTTTTTTGTTCGTCAATATGAAATAAAATAGATTTATTTTAATACTTGTAGTGACTACTCAGTTCACTTAAAGATCAAATTTACTCCGAAACCACACTGGAAAATACGTATGCTATGATCATTTGTAGTTTATTCCTAGAGTCTTTACAGAGTCAATATGTTTAACTATTTTACGACCTGCGTGGGGTTTTCTGCAGGGCTTAGATTGAAAAATAGAAGCTACATATCACGATGTATTACAACACAGACTAAAATGATAAACTGTATCTCGCTGTATCTTAGCAGTTTCAGACTGCATAATTATTTGCCAAGGCACAGAAGGCCTAAGGGTACCTCAATAGTTGCTTGCAAGGTACAGTGGAGCAAACGCAGCATCAACTAGAATGTATTTAACACTGGTAAATGCTCTAAATATTAATATCTAGGCTAACAAAACCTGTACACAAATTGTAATGACCAAGTAATATCAACCATCTAACATGAAAACATCAGAGTTTTTGTGGTTGTTGTTGGAGCTAGTTGCAACAGTTTTCTCTTTTTTCTCTTTCACAAGTAAACTGTTTGGCGTTCATAAAAATTATTGAAAAAAAAAGTTAAAACATACAATTATTATGTCTTTTTATCCTCTTCAGAACTCTGAAACGCACCAGATACAAAATTTTGTAAAGAGCCCTCAGACTGACGTCTATATTTATCTAAGTGAATTGGCGCCATAATGATTTGACTAGACAATGTGTGCTATCATATAATGGGGCCAAATGGTTATTTAATATTTTCTGTCAAACACACGAAACTGCAGCATGTGTGGTTAGACAATCACTGTTATTTTACGTAATGTGCTTGTAGTTTTATATTAGTTGCTTATCATACACAGTATGTCAGTTTTAATTTGCCTACTCATCTAATACTGTTCAAATAACGTTAATATTACTTACGGGAGACCTAGTCCGTAATTGATTGACAGTAATAAAATTTGTGTGTTATGAATTGTTGATTAGTATGGAGTTAATATCGTATTTGGAGGGAATATTAGATTAGTTTCAGAACGGAACAGTGAATATGCCCTTTGACAACTTTAATATCTAAGGATCACTTTGTTTGCCTTCAATTTTATGTTTGAAAAAAAAAAACAGTAATATCTCAATATTCAGAAATTGTCATTAACACCTTCATTGTACTTTCAGTATAAAACCTGTGTACAAAAGAACATCAGTTTGATACCAGCTACTGAAGACATCAAGTAAAACTGTTAATATGATAATCTCACCAGAGTTTGGTGCTACTGCGTTTCTCAAAAGTATTTACACACATATACATGTATAGGATGAAGCCGTTCTAGACTGTCTAACATTACAAGACAGTTTTACATTATGAAGAGTTAAGTTTTCTTCCAGTAGTATGGTAAATACGTGTGTAGGACGCCAGTTCATTGCCAGTCTGTATTAAAAATAAAACCTTGACTTTTATCAAAACTTTTATTCTGGCAGTTTCGTCTCAATGCCTACATGACTGATTTAATTATTGTCTAGATGTTACAGTAATTATTTCTAGAATACATACATGTAATAAGTTTAACTAATTAAAAGTCATAATCATCTCAGCAAAAAAAAAGAACCATAACTCTCTCGTGCTATAACTTTCATATTGATAACGTTGATGAACTAATAAGTACATGAACATATATAAGAGTATGAGAGTGTTCATCTATCATTGCACTCAACAAAACGAGAGCATGTGCCTTGGGATGAAATGTTTAGATTGGAGAAGTTACATTTGTGCAAGAGTGCAACGCTATCCAACCTGTTGCCTTGTTTGTCAAACATGGAGCTTCTTCTTTAATGTCAACTGAGCACTCTTTACGTAATTATAACGTTTTGTTAAGTCGATATAACCACTATACGATTAATACAAATGCTGCACCATTGTTAATGCTGTCAATTCTTTTCCGTATTTGTTTAAACTCTAGCGTGTAGCATTTTCAATAAATTTAATCTGGGGGCACTTTTCGTAATTGTCAATTTCTGTTGAATACATTCATTATATTGCCATTTGTATTGGTTAAAGTATTATACTATTGTTGAACATAAAAAACATTTCACTTAAAGATATACTTTGGACACGTAACTTTTATTTATTTCATAGCGTGCCTTTGTATTTTATTATTTCGTTTTTCCATTTACTCGAAAATTGTCTATATCATGTTTCAATATCTATCATCCGAACTACTATTAGGCAAATATGAGTTGTATTTTATGGCAAGATAATTCTCCTGACGTGTATGTAAACTCATTTTACTACCTCTTAGGAATATATTTTCGTATCCGTATACATCATAAAATATAACTTGTAATATCATCTATTATAGCAGCAAAGCTAATAGAGTATCATGTGTTTTATTATTACATAAGGCAGTTATAAGCTCATCCTGGGAAATTGACTCTAACCTGGCTGTAATAGTTCAAATCCGGCATCTCAATAATCTTTATGCATTATCGAAAACCTGTTTATTACACTATAAATAAACATGTATATGATTTAGACGTGTCAAACCACAACACCTTGTAAAGAACTGTCCTTAGCAAGAGTCATAAATCAACAACAGATATTTCTCTAAATTTGACGTACTTTTTATGTTACATTTTCACAAATCTATGAAAATCGTTTTGTCGACTGGTAGTAGATTCATATTGTGTACATAGCAAATAAAACAACAGCTTAATAATACAATACAAGTATGATCTGTATAAAACACTTTTGGCAAATATAGGAAAGGCAGTAAGATATCTTGTGTCGATATTTATGCGAAAGAGAGTCTTGTGTCATGCAAATAATCAAACGGCAACAGCTCTCTAAAACGCACTGCATGAAATTTTATACCATTAATCTTCGTCTGCTCGATCTTCATTCGCTCAAATAAAACCGTTCGATCGAGCAAGGCAGAATCTCTATATAACTCACATTGTTCAACCTCGGAAACCTCTTACACCTCTTATCCGAGTGGACGAGGTTTGACTTATCAAAAACTTCACTTCTTTAATAAAACAGTGTTGTATAACCATATCGAATCATTCAGAACAGAAAGGAAGTTCTAACAAAGTTTTTTGATGGAACACTTATAGATGTTTAGCTCAAAATGCAAGGCACTTACAAACACTTTGAAAAAACAAACATTTAAAGTGTTTGATTCAAATTAGAATTGGCAAAACTATAAACTAGTAGATCAAATCCTAAGTCAAATGAAAGTTGAATAGAAATCGCGACCTGAAAAGTGTAATCAAGGAGAAACTAACCTAAGTCACCGTGACCTTGACATACTAACCCAAAACAAAAAAGAGATCATCTACAGGTTTCAGGGAACCTTCTTAACAAGTTTGATGAAATATGAATGCAATTTGTGACCCGTAGAGAGTTATCATGACAAAACTTGTGGATGTTACTGTGACCTTGACCTTAACCTACCGGTACTGATCCAATACAGGTTGCAGGGAAGAGAGCGTTTAGTGAAATTCAAATGTCATTGTAATGTTTCACACTCGTAAGTTCTAATGACGTCATGGTGCCACTCTAGGATGTGTATTGTCACCATTTCAGCTCGTCTGTTAGTCGTGGTCGTGGTCGTTTATTTGGTTAAGTTTATTTAAGTCCACTTTTATCAGTAACCAACCTACGTAAAGCTTTTAAACTTCATATAGTTGTCTGACGTCATAGTAGCAACAAGAGCTGCCACTTCCTTAACTCTTATGGTGGTTTTTATTACTAAGACATTATGTCAGACAGGACAACCAAAAGTTGTCTTTTAATTTTGCTCACTCAATTATAATCGGGAAAAGAACATTGATTACACAGCTTGGTACTGTGAAGCAATCTGCAATCCTATATCAATAAGATATATCTGGAGTCTGTAATTATTTTACCCTACAAACAACACTCATATAATCTTATATTGTACTTTAGCAATATGCAATATGCTGGTAATTAATATTGTTTTGCAGCACCCTTTCTAAATTTTTTAACAGTTGTTCAGACACACACTCATTGGGTGAAATGACACAACTTTTATTTACGTTTGACCTATGAGTTGAAAGCCATTTCTCAGCAAGAATAAGTTTTTCTCGGATAAATACGCCCCAGGAACACAATAGAAGCAAGCAGCAATTCTTTTGAAGAAAAACACATTGTAATTCCCGATGTTCTACAAGAACTTGCGTTGAAAAAAATCATAGAAAAATAACAGTAAGTGACAAATCAATGGGCAATAAACTTTCACAATTATTTTTCATTTTACTACGCAACATTGCTTTTAAGCCTGAATCTATAGATATATTGAAAATCAATTATTTTGTATTCCTATGTTGCGAAATTTGGAGAGAAAATCCTTATTTAATGAAATTGACTTGGAAATATGAATTGAAAAAGAAATAAGGGCAGACACTTTCATTTGTTGTTAAGATTTATCATTACAAATGTTGTTACAAATAGCTTCAAATTTCATTGTTCCTTTAAAAAACATCACAGAAATATCAGTAATGACATGAAACTTGTAGAAATGTTTTAAAATGTGACGTAAAGACTACTATCATGCTGTAGTAAATAACGTCATGTTTTGAAATGGAATTTCATATGAGGGTTTTCTTCAGACAAAGGCGAAGGAGTTCTTAGTTTTACTCACCTGTGCTTACCTTGATAATTGTTTAATCGTTTCATAAAAGTATAAATCTATAAACTTGATAGAGTATTAAATTATTGATGGCCAATACGTGTACATACTTTTGTTTAAAAGTGATCGTTTGTATACCATATATACAAAAACCCAATAATGCCCTTTTTTTTTTTTTTTTTAATTTTTTTTAAAAAAAAAAAAAAAAAAAAAAAAAAAAAAAAAAAAAAAAAAAAAAAAAAAAAAAAAAAAAAAAAAAAAAAAAAAAAAAAAAAAAAAAAAAAAAAAAAAAAAAAAAAAAAAAAAAAAAAAAAAAAAAAAAAAAAAAAAAAAAAAAAAAAAAAAAAAAAAAAAAAAAAAAAAAAAAAAAAAAAAAAAAAAAAAAAAAAAAAAAAAAAAAAAAAAAAAAAAAAAAAAAAAAAAAAAAAAAAAAAAAAAAAAAAAAAAAAAAAAAAAAAAAAAAAAAAAAAAAAAAAAAAAAAAAAAAAAAAAAAAAAAAAAAAAAAAAAAAAAAAAAAAAAAAAAAAAAAAAAAAAAAAAAAAAAAAAAAAAAAAAAAAAAAAAAAAAAAAAAAAAAAAAAAAAAAAAAAAAAAAAAAAAAAAAAAAAAAAAAAAAAAAAAAAAAAAAAAAAAAAAAAAAAAAAAAAAAAAAAAAAAAAAAAAAAAAAAAAAAAAAAAAAAAAAAAAAAAAAAAAAAAAAAAAAAAAAAAAAAAAAAAAAAAAAAAAAAAAAAAAAAAAAAAAAAAAAAAAAAAAAAAAAAAAAAAAAAAAAAAAAAAAAAAAAAAAAAAAAAAAAAAAAAAAAAAAAAAAAAAAAAAAAAAAAAAAAAAAAAAAAAAAAAAAAAAAAAAAAAAAAAAAAAAAAAAAAAAAAAAAAAAAAAAAAAAAAAAAAAAAAAAAAAAAAAAAAAAAAAAAAAAAAAAAAAAAAAAAAAAAAAAAAAAAAAAAAAAAAAAAAAAAAAAAAAAAAAAAAAAAAAAAAAAAAAAAAAAAAAAAAAAAAAAAAAAAAAAAAAAAAAAAAAAAAAAAAAAAAAAAAAAAAAAAAAAAAAAAAAAAAAAAAAAAAAAAAAAAAAAAAAAAAAAAAAAAAAAAAAAAAAAAAAAAAAAAAAAAAAAATAAAAAAAAAAAAAAAAATAAATAAAATAATAAAATATTAAAAATAAAAATAAAAATAAAAAAAAAAAAAAAAAAAAATAAAAAAAAAAAAAAAAAACAAAAACAAAAAAAAAAAAAAAAAAAAAAAAAAAAAACAAAATCCCCCCCCGGGGGGGCGGGGCGGGGCATATCTATGAAAAATATCACTGTAACATTAAAAAAATTTAAACAGCTTCTCCTGAACTGACACACTATTTGCACGTGATTCACAGTTTAGCTGCTGCTATGGCATGAGAGTGATAAATCATCATTGGTTTTATAAATCATTTAGTTCATTTGGATAATAATCGTAAGCCGCTAGTATTCACTAACGGAAAAACCGGGGTACAGTTAGTTCCAGCATAAACACATCAAATGCAGCGCATGTGCTCATTCTACTACATGCAACATTACCAACAACAGAATATTTTCATAGATTAATAAAAAAGAAACCAATATGAATTGTTCAATAAGAAAATGCTTTGAACGAATAGTTACATGTACATGATACAGAAAGCTAATCGCTTAAAACAATATGAAAAGGAGTTGCTAACGAGAGTCATTACTGCCAATAAC
Source organism: Saxidomus purpurata (assembly GCA_022818135.1). Classification (NCBI taxonomy): domain Eukaryota; kingdom Metazoa; phylum Mollusca; class Bivalvia; order Venerida; family Veneridae; genus Saxidomus; species Saxidomus purpurata. The sequence continues at coordinate 9,207,044 of JAFMSR010000015.1, forward strand.
GCCTACTAGAGTGGCAGCCAGACAAACTTCACCTTGCTGACACTCAAATGATTAATAACATTTCCTGAGAAAATAATTTCATTTCTATACAGAAATTCTTCAAAGCAATACCAATCTACTACGTGGATATTATCACCTTTAGACATTTTTATTCCATTGTTATCCCTGTTCGAGCGCAAAAACATTTAAAGATCGTCCAGACCAGATTTCATCATTGCCAATGATTTTATGGTGAATACGAAGGTGAAAATGATCGACGAAGGCCATCCCATCATACGCATTAGAACAATTAAGAAATATACTGCATGACTTGCAACTCAAAACGTTCATAAAATCACATTACAATAACACACCCAAATCCTGAATTAAGTAGAATGTTTGACGAAAAACATCTCCATTCTGTTTCAAAACCAAATCTCTTAAATACATTTGTGTAATACCCAAGGGGATATGGTTTATTATGTAACAATTCTGAATTATTTAAGTAATCTAAATTCTAAATCCCTTCAAATCAGCATGATTATGCAGATTAGTAAACAATTCTTATCGCCGTAAATCGTCGCAATATTAGCAAAGCAAACGTGTTGTCTTGCACGAATAAATTTCGCTGAAAAGTTTAAGTCATGCTAAGCCTGTATTTGCAGATTATCGCACGGTTTTACTCTCCAAGCCATATTATGATTCCCTCTATTTATGGTGCAATATAATAGAATCCCGAACATAACCTGCATTTTTGTTGTCATCAAAGAAATGTGACATGCGCAGAAGTTTTCCTTTGTAACGTTACGTCGACTTCCTGTGCATAGTGCTAATGGAACGGTGTGATATGCTCTTTTAAGAAACATCAAAAACAGTTCTAACTTGATGTCACAGATTATTGTTTAAAAGTTTTTACGCATGGTTAAATTTAAGATTACCATTAGTGCTGATCGCGGCATAAACAGTAGTAACATACGGAAAAATAAAACTTCATGTAAATCGTGCTGAAGAAATCAAAATTTAGCTTGGGTTATAATAACTACTTTTTGTATATGCAAAGGTAAAGACAGTGCGGTAAGCGGTACAGTATCATCTTGTGTAATAGTACGACATCGCTCTTCCTTTTGTGTTTTCTTAGAAAAAGGCGGCACATGATTGCGTTCAAAAAAATTGTTTTCAAATTTTGAACCGGATCTTATGCAAACCATTTATGATATACAATTTTTCATAAAATAAAGTTTTGAATGCGGAATTTGGGTGAAATTGTACCCGCCTTTCAAACTGCACAGTATGCAATATAACTGATAACAACTTCTGTCATGGCACTTAAAGTGTTATTAAACAAAATTGATGTTAATTTTCAGAAATTTGATCAGCTCAAACTTTAGCAAAAATCTCAATATAGATGCCGCTTCTTAAAAATGAAGACCAATGGAATTGAATTTCAGAACATTTGAAAAATGTACTTTAACGAAAACAGTTCAATTTGGACAAGTTTTAGAGTGTAGACACAAAATAAATATAATATGAAGACTTCAGAATCTACAGCCACCAACTAGTGGCTTCCTCTTTCAATGAAGTTAGTACAAAAATAAAAAAAGCATTGTTTGTATAAACATTTTTATTCATAAGTTAGGTCCTCGGTTGATTTCAGAACTCTAAATTTCCAATCAGCCTTGGAATTCATTGACGCACTACATTGCATGTTCATGCAAGAACTGGATTTCTCATGAAGCTATAAAATTTGACTTGTCAGGGATGTGTGATTGTATAATAGAAAAAAATGATGATTCCTTCCCTACAAAAAAGACGACATTTTAAAAATTACTTGTTACATGTAATCCATTTAATGCATGCCACATTTGACATAAACAGAACCCGAAACATAGTTATTTTACGGAAAGATATACATGTACATGGGTTTGATAATTCAATGAACGGCTTTTTAGCGATTTTTTACAGGGATGTAAAGCGTTGGTCAAAGAAAAACTGTACACATTAAAATTCTCCATATATGCAAAGCAGCCTATCTTTGTACCGAGAGTACATTGACAAAACACTGTAAGAAAAAGAGCTGATGTATGTGGTTATACTGTTGACACATACGAACGGAGTCACGTTAATAATCCGTCGTTTTTATCTTCCATTTTTACGGAAAGGTAGCATGAAGAATGAAAAATATGATTAACCTTCACTCTTTCATTTTCTGCATTTCGTGTCCGCTCCGTATCTTCTAAACCCTTCAAAAGATTTTCATTAAACTTGGGTCAGATGTTCACCTCAACTACGCAATGTGCAGAACCCGTAAAAACCCGCACCAGCTCAAGGTCAAGGTCACAGCTCAATGTCAGGTTTGAGCCTTGTATTTCGTGTCCGCTCCGTATCTCATAAATCCCTCGGATGATTTTCATTAAACTTGGGTCGGATGTTAAACTCAACTACGCGATGTGCAGAACCCGTGAACCAACGGCGCCGGCTCAAGGTTAAGGTCACAGCAAGATACCAAATGTCATACGACTATATTTCGTGTCCGCTCCATATCTCTTGAACCCCTTGTAGGATTTAAGAATAATTCAACACAAATGTTCACCATAGTAGCATAATGTGCAGAGCCCACATTACAACCACGTTGGTTCAAGGTCAATGTCATTGTTACTAAAAATAGAAAAACGCTTTCTGCACAATAATTCCAGTTAGGAGTGACCAATTGCAATGAAACTTGGTATGTATGTAGCTTGCATGGAGAGGACGATTGGGGTTGTATCGGGGTCACTAGGGTCAAGTCAAGGTCATTGTTACTAAAAATAGATTTAAAAAATTGTTTTTGGGCTTTTTAAGTGTTTTAGGCAAATCAATTTTTTAAGGGCAAGTGTGTAAGCAAAAATAAGAAATTCAAGATCAAGGTTACTGTTACAAAAAAAAAAAAAAAAAAAAAAAAAAGAAAAAGATTATAGTGTTATTTTGATATCCTGTGTCAGTATGATTATTGACAAACTGCCTTGGGGGAGACATATATTTTTGTGACAAAAACAACCATCTAATTGAATTCTGAAATTCAACCCCGCGTAATGTTCACACAACATGTACGATGTGCATGCGCCAATACAATTGAAATGACATTATTCTGCATGAAGGTACGTAAGGTAAAACTTATCGCAGTAACATTTTTCACACTTCCGGTATCGCATGCAATATCTCCAAAACAATAAGACAAACAATGTTTTGAACAGTCAACCGAACTTTATCGGAATGAATGGAATGCTACGAGTTTAAAGCTGAAACAACTTCATGTTTGCGTAGCAAATAGTTCCCCATTCGAACAATTTGTTTGTTAAAATTAACGAGTAAAAAGGAAATAGGTTTTATTTTGAGTGATATACAGGTTAGTATACCACCGTTTGTTGTTTAGATGCTTCGTAATTAATAACTCAGGCCTTCGGTCTTATGATTAGATTTCTGCGCATTTAAACTCCTCATCACATTATATCACACAAAAAGTAAACTCTTTTTCCTAAAGAATTATCAGCTTAGGTATCGTTAAACATTTCAGAAATATATTACAAATGCGTAGGGATTTGGCGCACACATGTTATAATTAACACGTTCCAGCGAATTTTGGAATTCCAAAATTTTCCAAATTGAAATCGAAGAGTTTTTGGTTTATAACTATGAGTGATATGTCTATGCAAAGGTCTTTATCAAAGGAATAAATGTTTTAAATTTCAAAGAGATACGTCTATGTTTGAAACTTGTAGACAGATTCAAAACCATTAAAAATTACCATTTTCCAATTGGAAAATCAGAAAATCCATTTGAATCGATTTTTCCCAATTGGAATTCCAATTGGATTGCATAATCCAATTGGAATCTACAAGTACTGAATCCAATTGGATTGATACAGTCGCAATTGGAACGCTTACAACTCCAATTGATTCCAATTGGAATTTGTTAAGCAAGTGGCAATTGGAGATCCAATTGGTAAAAAGGTTAGAATCCTTAGGATTGGAATATATCTGTCGATCTATGTAGAAATTATCCTTCATTTCTGTTTGTACGATATTATGTAGAGTAAGAAAAGGATTCAATGTTGTCGAGAGGAGATATATATATATATAAAAAAAACTCGTTTGGGGAGCGGTGGTGTAGAGGTTAAGGTGTCGGCCGCTCATCCCGGAGGTTGCGGGTACGAGCCCCAATGGGGTCACGACCGTACCTCCTAATATTACATCAGTACTGGTTTTTCCAGGAAGCGGACTCGAAAGTGACTCGATAAGCTACAAGCTTTCTTCATAATCGAGCTAAAATAAATTAGTATAAACTAAAAATCGTTTAAATATGCAAATAAAGATGGTTCGTTCATAATATTACATTATTTGAATATCAGATTAGATTTACTCTAAAACTATCATCTGTTAAAAGTTCGTATAATGAAAGCAGTTTTCAAATTATATGTAATATACGGACCCTGATGCGGGAAACAATGAAATTCGTTTTTAACATAAAATACAAGATATAGTGGCGATCACGGCTTTGTTCATCATGGTTTCGTCATGGTTCTTACAGCGTTGAAACGCCAGGTAAACGCAGTCAATTCTCGCGGTTTAACCCGAAAAAAAAAACGGGTTAACGATTTAACCGCGAATACTAATGAAATTAACATTTACAACATTACTTCATATGTCTTTTATCTCCTGTTGGAAACAGCAAGTTCTATATATATGTTCCCTATATATGTCCCGTTCAAGATTTGACAGTTTCTGATTTTATCGGCATAATTTCTCTGGATTCTATGATTTATAAAAGGGGCGAACTTCATGATAACAGTACAACTAGTTCCCCATTCGAACATCGCTTCCGAAAATTAACGACAACAACCAGAATAATGTTGACATCTGGAACAGTTGAATGCACTTTACAATAATTTTTGCTTACAAGCTTTCGGTAGCTTAATGATTACATTTCGCGCTTTTAAACTCTTCTTCGTACAGTTTGTTCCCTAAGTTTAACTTACTCCTTTGTAGTCGTAAGATTGAAACTGTTACAGTAAACGTTAAATTACACCAGTTTATATCAGTTAAAAATTTATTCCTTTTGTTCTTGTTCAGACATAACACGGGTTTAATATAAGTTCGGTTTAAGTGTAAAGTTTAAGTCTAGAGTATTTATCAGTCATTTTGTCGCTAAAAATCAACGAGTGAATTATATATTTTTTCATGCGGAATTAACAAGATTTGGTCGTGATAAACAGTCATGATCACACATATTCCTTATCAGGTGCAAATGAGCGTTTTTACACCCGCTGTATGTCGTAATAAAATCATTTGTTTGTATTCTAATACATCATGCTGCACACTTACATGTGAAACTATTATTCAAATCTGAAACGGGATATCGTCGATGCAGATAAATTGTATCTTTACATCTGTACTCTGAATGTATAGAAAAAACAATGGCGGTGCTTAAATAAACACCCTTTCAACAGTCTTATTCATTTCTTGCACTAGTCTCTCATTTCGGCTATTTCTGTATAAAAGGACATTCAGGTATATAATAACTTTTGTATAACAGTTTTATATTAACAAAGTTAGTGTCTGTGCAATAACGAAGATTAATCGCTTGTCGAAAATGTTTCGTTTTTTTTTTTATGAAACTGGATATTAATACGATAATTTGAAAACACGTGATAAGATGATATCTACCCAACCCTCTTTTAAATTGATACACTTAATGTGTTTTTTTTATGTTTTGCTTTACGATTTGATTTCAATAGACTGTGCTTGCGTCGACGTTATTCTAGACACATGCTGTTTCCTCAGAATTTTATATATAATTTTAAATGAGTATCACTCCTTGACATCAACTTGCAAGTGTTGAAGTGTTTGATACTTTCATGAAGGGCGTTAATATATAAGCTTTAAATTGAAACTGAAGCTTAACATATTTTCTTACTTGGCTATGAAGAAATGTGAGGGCATTCTTTAAAGTTTCTTCGTTCTTAAGTGTTTTGCACTTCTACAGTGAACATATTATAAAATGTATTGTACTCATGTCGACGTTATGCTAGAACCATGCTGTTTTCTCAGAATTGTATATATATATACATATATATATTCATGTTTTTACTATTTATTAAATTGTTACCTGATATCTACTTAAACAATTATCCAAAACTTTCACGAAGGGCATAAACTATCAACTTTCTTTCCTATCCTATATTCTTGGTCCTTTGTATATTCTATATGTCACATCTATTGTTGGCCGGAAATTAAACCAAACATATGTTACTGAGTACAACAGACCTTTTTGATTGGATATAAATTAATACCTTGCTAATAATGTCTGACTTAGATGTTGTTAATGCATAATTTCGTTGTAATTTTAGAAAACAGTAGGGGCTTCATCGTCTGTTGAACGTAGTAAATTTCTTTGACGTGATCCAATGTATTTTCAAACTTATATTCATTTTTGTAAAATGAAACGAGATTACACGCTTTATGTCAGCTGTATCTCACAATTATCTGGTTAACTGTTGGATATAACTTAGAACTAAAATATCCAACTGTGATGTCACTCAACTCGTATGCATTAAATGGAGATTAGTGTCTGGTTATGATAACACTACTCCATGATGATAAACTAAAAAAACAACTGGATTCGCTAATGTGATTAAACATCATGATATGCATTTTTTGCGGGGGTGGGGGGCATTTTAAATACATATATCATAGTGAAAAATTATACATGCCGCTTCCTAATTCCCTAAAAGCAATTAGGGAATTAAATGCCCAAAACGTAATTAAGGAATTTATTTAGTAATGAAAAAACAACAACAACATATTAACACGCATTTTTCCTAACAGAATACCATTTGAAATACGCAGTGTTGATAAAATATGTAATTACATTGTAAATTGAAAACTCATCTTCTTAGTAGCAACCCTTAAAATGTTTTGCTCCATTCTAGTTTATGCCATTACTACTAAACGTTTAGTAATTGACGTTTTATTGAACGTACACGCCATATGATTACTAAAAGTATATGGATAAATGATTCGTTTGTTTTTATTCTACTTTGAAAATGTGATTAGTGTCTTCGTTCTACATATTACAATAATGTATTTCGATTAATTCGACTTTGAAGTATCAGACCGCCATAGATGTGTGCTATGGCATGGTGCATCTTGGTTCTGTAATACCATGCTTTTATAACGACCAATTTTACCAAGACTCTGAGTCAATTCATTAATCAATATGAGACGGCAATAACATTCAGTCTTTTCACGGATTTATGTACATGGCATTGTGTTTATCTAGCCAGGCACTGTGTGTTCCAATTTCTCTGTATATTATGCATTCTTGCATACCAGAACAGGATATCTGCAGTTTTTACCAGTGCTGGAAAAACTCATCTTGTACGGAGACTCCCTTGCTCTTAATGACGTCAGAACGAACTGCTTATATGGATGAATGCGTATATTGATACATTTCTACAAGAAAATAGTGCTTAAAGGAAAGTCATTAGTTTTTATTTTATTTCGGCTATTATTAGTAGATATGGTATTCAAGAAAACGAAAACATCACTGGTTGCATGTGCATGATTTGGTAGAGCCTCATTACTGCCAAAAAACGTTTTTGGTGCGGTAATTAGGCTCTGCAAGATATTTCCATCCGCACCCTGCAGCCAGTTAAAAATCATTTCAATCTGTCATTTCTACACATGTACTTCAGTTTGATTTGAGTACTTTTTACCTAAATCAAGATTTCTCTAAAGCCGGGTTCTCTCAGCCTGTTCTGTTACAGAATTTTTTGTGACATCCAATGTTGAAAACAAAGGCTTGGTGCAAGATTGCATGTACATGTAGTATTAGCATTAACGCACAAATCTTTACATTCTGTAAAGCAAATAAGGTCAAAATACGTCAAACTGAACATTTTCATACACATGGTATGCAATTGTTCAGTTTAACGTATTTGGAATTGATGTTACGGTCCGATAGAAATATCAGCGATCTTAATCACCATGCTTAAACACTAACAACATTTACTTTTAGCTAGATCCCAAGTCTTTTTATAGTATTCCATTATTTTATAGCCATAAAATTTATGGTTTTCTTTCTCACATAATACTTTTGCCTAGTGGTATCGAATGAGATGGACCCAGGGGCTTTGTGCTTTATGGCCTTTTTGTGGCCTCGATCAAAAACCATTTTATGGTTGCGAATGCTGATGATAATACTTTAAAGGTCTGAATAGGCATTCCATCTGACACTTTGTATTGTAGTGTTGTCTGCATGATGTAATATTATACCGTATAACATGCATTTCTCAACAAGTATCAGTATATGATCTTCATAGACGCTAGAGGGTTATTGGTAAAACAAGACATCGTGCAGTAGTATGTTTTAGAAGACATAACAAAATGTAACACGTCGAAGCTATTACATGCCTTGCTACGACTTCTTTCATCTTCAAGATTGAAAAGGTTTAATTCATCCAAGTCAATCATCAAGCAATTTATTTCTGATTCCAAATACACCGGTACACCTTTCATCATTGATTTTGAACATATGGTCAAAAGTGTTTACACATGAAAAATCTTTTCAAAAGATAGTTTCCGGTAAATGTGTATCTCATTTTGCAATTATATCAGGTGTATCAGTTTAAGTGGGAATACGAAGTAACGTTAACAGATCATTATCTCAAAGTTTATCTGCGGTTTGATGTATCTGTAAGTAACATTATTGAACCAAAGATAAATAACAAAGAATAATGATTTTGTGCTCCATCAAAAAAATATCATTAGTCAAATATACGTCGATTTACGTTGTACCTGAAGCATGTAATGTAAATACTACTGTATCGTAACTTTACTACATGTATCAAAACAGTCTTAACTTGCCCTTTACATGTTTAAGAATACGTCCTGGTTATGTTATTCATCTTATCAAGTAATACACAACTGTTAAAGTACAATTTTCGTAATTTCTAATAACACTATTCTAAAAATCTTACAATTTAAAACGTTTTTGTCGCTTTTCCATTACTGCAACTCAATGTTTGTGACAGCTGAAAAACAAAACGGAATGCTCTGATTAAGTCAGATGAGCCAAGCTGAAGCGCTTCCTCAGTTATCGCAGGATTGCATTTACATATACATTTACCATAAAATGATGTTTCTGCCATCATAGCAATCGCACACTCGATAATTGGAAAGAAATATAAATTAGATATGAAAATAAATATAATAATTTCTTTACTATCCTCTATCCAAATGCTTAATTTAATCTCATGATTTATCTTGAAATGGTTACCAGGACAATTTACATTTTCGCACAGACGGAATGAGATTCTGACAGACGGATAGACGGACAAATAGTAATCATGCATCATTCTATGTAATTATTAATTTAAGCTAGAGAAAGACTGTTAAGCTAGAGGAAACATGTTATTCTATAAACCAGCAAATAAATATGATTTCGAACATACCGGGTCTTAATAAATTCCAACTATTTCAGCTTATTAATAAGTAAATTATTTTCACTTCCTTATAACCGTGCCGTTTAAATACACGCACCAGACTGCAACCATATGGACATTTGAACCACTTGTAATTATACGTCAAAATATGTGTAAATATTTGACAGTTTATATGCCATCAAAACCTCGAGTACGGTGTCAGATTTAAATAGTGGTTTGAGCTACTGCAATTATTTTACATGTCAACAAAGCATGATATTTGAAGATCTTATCATGTAGTCTTCTCCGGTGATTAAATGTTTACGTTTTGCAATCTGTAAGTTTGACACACTCGTAAAGTTGTCGTAAAAACGGCACGAATACAGTGTGGTCTGCATGGTTATGCACATAAACAAGCAAATGAAAAGAACTGAGCTGATAATGGGTTTCATTTACATATAAATTCAGTATTTGACATAACATGAGCACATAAGCATGGAGAAGCATTGTTATCATTAAAGCCCCAGGATCTTTTTGAATTTACTGATAATATTAAATAGATATACTGTAAGGATGATGATAGAGCCATGTTCTATTCACTTTAAAACAATGGGCCAGAGGCATACAGCGTCCTTGTAAATAAGTTGAAAGTTGAATGTGTTGACATATCTATTTCTTTTGTATTCAAGTCACTTTTTCATGAAAAATGGTTGCCAGAAATCCTTTTGTATTTTCTGCAATGAAATTGAAAATTGAAAAAAATACTGCTCTATATTTATAACATGTGCATCGATGTACAAATCGAATTTTGGTATAAATAAAGGTCATTTCCGCCGGTAAGATATCTTTCTTGGTTAAATCGGAGCTACTTGTCAATGTGGTCCTGCGAGTTTAACTAGTACATACATGGTAAAGGTACACACTTGTTTAGCGAAAATTTATTTAGTTCAGTAAGATACTATTGCAACGTTTCTTCTAATACATCATAAACTGGTTATTATAATAAATGCACCATCGGGAGTACGGGTATGCATGCCATAGGTAATACACTTTATTATAAGAACAACCTAACAAAGACATTTTTTTATGTTTTTCAAAAAAAAAAATGTTTATGATTACTGATATAACCCTTGAGAGTGAACATCAGACTTTTTAGAAATACATACATCACTCAAACTTAGATTTTTTAGAAATATGAATATTGAGCAGACATAGTTAAAAACCGAAACGTGCGACTATATGTAGCAGTTTTATTCCCATTGAATAAAGAGAAACAATTTAAAAACATTTTAAGGCGATCGCTTTGATTAAAACGAGAACATTTTGCGGGGAATCCGATCACCAGAGACGCCTAGCGCCAGTATTGTCTCTTTGCTTTTGTGATGAAAAGCACAACCATATCTAAATGATTTAAGAACGACAGTACAGTTTGTCGTTTCTTGACTGAATTATTTTAGATATAGCCACAAATTAATCATCACGTATCAAAGTAATCATCGCGGAAAGATACAGGATTGTTTAACCGGAGAAGCTGAAATACGCAAATAGATAGTACAGTATATTAGAAATAGAATTTCAAATACGTTTATATATTTTTGGTTAATTTATGTATTAAAAATAGTCATCTCATCTTGGAATGAATTAGTAAATTATTTTCCAAGATGAAATTATGTTTTTCCTATTAAGCACTCACGACTGCTTTTTAGTACTTAAACTCATTGTTTACATTCAGGCATATATTGCGTTTTCAGCATCATTTTTGACATTAACTCGAAACGACCTTTTTGAAAAGTAATATAAATGAAGATCACACAGTGTATTCAGTTATATATTTTACATTAAAAATAACTATATAGATAAAATGACAATTAAACTAAATGACAGTACGTGCAAGAGGACACAAACACCTTTTTATTATTGGCGATCAGTATTTATTTTAAGCACGGTATGTTTGTACAGTCTCATTCGAATAATTACCATATACATACAAAATTCCAAAATGTAAACAGTTTATTCAAGAGCTGTTTCAAATTTTATTCACACAAAAAAATATAATGATCTCCTTTCGCGCGTTCCGTTTAACTCAGGGCCGATTACATCTGACAAAAAAAACAACATTTTTGGTAATTCGATGAAAGAAATACACCATTTACACAAACTAACTCGACTCAAAACTTAGCTCAGGCTTTGAATTAATCATACTGCTATATTTCTTTTCTTTTTTTTTTGTTAATTAAAGATACACATATCTATGCCAATAAGCTTTGTGTGTTTCATCTCTGTATTGTATTGTAATGCACATATCGTTCACAATACATTATGAGAGCGTACTACATTATCAGATTTGCGTTCGTCCTTTATCGGACTTCTCCAGACAATCATTTAAATGAGATAGGGGTAAGAAACGATGTCCAAACCCATCAATGGCAATAAACAATGGCTGTGTTTCAGTGCGTATGAAACTTTGTATGTTCTGTGAAGCCCGAACATGTCATGCTGTAAAAGATACATATGGATCTTTTGTCATATGAGTTCAAATAAGTATCTCACCATTACAGTACTTATTCGTCAAATAGTGTTCCATGCATCAAGCAAAGCCGCCTGCAGCTCTGGTCATGAAGATCAATCAAATCGTTGGTTTCTACAGTTATAATTATGGTTACCGTAGTAAAAGGTCACGTTTTTTTAGTAGAAAAACATTATTGTGGAATGATTAAACTTTATGATCTTCATAATTATTCGTTATTGGCGGATTGGGTGTTTCAGTGACATAGAGAGCCGCTAATAATTGCATGAAAGCGGGGAAACATAAAACATGAAACTATATTCACGGAAAAGCAATCAAACGCCATTAGAGTGATCATTCATAGCGTATTTTAGAGCATATGGGTAATAACTGCCTACATTACGGCACGCTTTTTAGCAATTTAGATAATCCGAAATTTGGGTATATAATAATTAATCACGAGATTTATAAGCTTAGAATGAAAGGTAAACAGCAGGATACGACTATAATAAAGCAAAGACAGAGTTGTTGATGGTGGTAATACATTATGTAATGGTTAACTTATACTAAAGTTTCATAGCTTCTTCAAGTATACGGTTATACCTGAAATCTGGCTTACAACAATTTTAGTACCAACATTTACTTTAGAGGCATTGGTGAAGTTACATCTGACATAATTGTTTCAGCATTGAATTTTATAATACTGATAGCAACATTAATAAATCTTCAAACAGAAAGCCTTAAACAAAACAACAGCGATACAATTAGAATTGCTTTGGATAAGAAACCTTCTTAGAATACAAACAAGGTAATGACACCTGGTTGTGATTTGTTATATTTTTGGAAGAGTATGTCAAGCTTAACCTCTTGCGGAACGATGTCCGATTAAAAGTCAATCTCATTAAAATCAGACTCAGTATAGGAGCGTTAATTAGGATATGGTTTTAAAGAGATTGAGTAAAAGTTGTTCTGTAACGACTATCGTGTTTTTTCTGTAATTCCTAACATATTCCCTGGCTCTGTACGATCATTTTTCTTCATTCTACGAAAATGTCTCTATGAAACATCAATTTAATTAGTCGTAATTTTCCTTTGCATAAACACGAGCTTAACGCTATGTTTCGCTATTATACAGACTCTGTTTTAAGAGAAAATAGTGAAAATGAAAAGTCCTATCGGCAGGAAAATTAAGAAAAATTCTCATTTTTGATCGGTTTCGAAGCAATATCAAACCGGACCAAATCGACATACATGTATACAAACAGCAATAACATGTGGATTTCTTAGGGTATCCATCTTTAAATGTTATTTAGGTTTTCACGGCGAGAAAATAACCGGCCTTTCCGCCGCCAATATAATTGCTGTATTTCTTATCTACTCTTTATGCGCACGGCTTTCTACGCAAGTCAGTTTTATTTTAAGGATATTTAAAGATGAATACCCTTTGAAATCCCAATGTTATCTATCTTTGGTTTGTAAATGATGCCCTGCCGATTCCCGATCCAACAAAACTAAGAATTAAAGAAAAAAGGGTACTTGTACGCGGCTTAGTATACAGTATAGGTCCAGCTTAAGGCTAACCAGAATGTCAACTGTTCTCTAAGGTTAGGTCAATTTCACATATGATTTTTTTTTCGATCAATCCGCCGGTTATTTGTATAAAATTTCCGGAACTCCTATATTTGTTACAGGTATCAACATGGTATCGTTTCTGAAATCACATATTGTAGGACTATCGAGGCACACTTTTGATAGTGCTTGTAAATGACAAAGGACAGCGACAGAATCCATGGTTTGGTAAGGTAAACAATGAATGTATGAAATTGTTAACGCATCCATATTGCATCGTCGGACACCCACGGTTGTTGACTAGCGGACACCCACGTTTGTTGACTCCGCTAGTCAACAACCGTGGGTGTCCGACGACGCCATATTGAAATCTATACAATTTGAATGGCGTAGAATCCTATTTTAATGCGCTCTCACATGCATATTTTTGTCAATTTTACATTCTGGCTTTTACATAATTGTAAGAAATAACGAACCTAGCAGTTTTTATATAGCAGTATTTATATATGTCTGGTATAGAATAGCAGCTTGTTAGCTTCAAGTAAATATATTGTGATGCAGCAACAAGTTCTGATACATTCTGCAAACTAAATGGTTCGTGAAAGACCGTATAAACAAATATGTTTTTGTAGAGCTGTAGCAAACCAAAATTAGCATATAAGTTCAAAAGCGGAAAAGTTAACTTAAATAATTGTGTATGGGTAGGTAAAACACGACGCGTTTTTACTGTTATATTGTTAACGCATGGGCCAACACTGCTTCAAAGATTTGCGCATCTGACCGAGTGTCGATTCGTACATTTGTGCCTTGGTAAAAATAAATGTTTAACTATGGGGAAAAAACAGAATCAGTCATATAGTCTTGAATAATTATGATATTTTTTAATTCAAACAGAAATGTGACCATGCAAGGAAAATGCGTAAAATGTATTTTCTGAGAGTTTTGAATTTTCAAGAAAACTGATAGAGGATACTGGCCCTCATTAATTACCATATAGTTTGCCTACACATAAGACAGGAGTATTTTATCATTTTACATGTAGTCGTTAAATGATGAATATTGTCATCGGGGCATATGTTTTACACATGAGAACCTATTAATGTAATGGTTTAAATGGCTTCAAATCAACAACTGGTTAGGACAAGGATAATCAAACTTTATAGAGAGATAGGTCAAAACCAGTTACATTCAATTTGTATTTTAGTAAATAGTTTCTGATCATTTACTCGGCAACAAATTGTCTCCTGATTGTTGGCTTTGTATGACCATCCCTAGGCAGCATAGCAATAGGGAAAGTTGCATGACCGTAATTGATGTTGAAGTAAAATGTCAAACAATGACCAAGTCGAAACCCTTTTGGCATACAGTTTTATGCCTAAAATTTGTGTAGATAGGTTTGATTTTTACAAGTGTATGACCTCCATCCAAGGCTAGCAACAGCGATTATTTGGTATTGGCCACTTGCAGAGATTGTCTCTTTCGCCATCTCTATTTTCTAAGTAAGTCTAGGTTTGGTAATTATAAACGGTAAGTTGCAGTAAGTATCTTTATCTAATGTTTCGAAAATGGTTTCTAATATGATAACATACTTAGTTCAAATGTTAAGGTCCCAATGAACATTATATTGTCATTGAGTAACTAGAGAACTGTCTGACACAGGGTCCTGGCGGTGCTAGTACATTGTATAACAGCCAGTAATCTATTTCACAAATATGTGTTTCACAATCTATTGCACAATTAATATCAAACTTTGCCCAACAGCTTTTCCAGAATTGATTTCTCTAAAGGGAATCAGATGAACGGTTACAAAATCTGATAATGAATTTTAGGTTTAGAAGATCGAAAATATCCTTTAACCTTTTCTTTTTAAGTATTTTCTCCTAAAAAGGATATTACTCTCCCCCGGGAAAGATATTAGTGTAAAAACCATGTTTACAAGATTAATTATCGGTTCAAGAAAGTCGCGGGAATTGGATTGACTGTTCAACGTACAGTACGTCACTACATTGATTCTAAACCCATTGCTGCTTTGAATATAGATCCATAAAAGTCTGATAGAGGATGAAAACACATAGATCCTGCTCTATTCATTAAACTTATTAGATACAATTACATTTCATTTCAGATTATGACACCTTTATTTATATGACATGCTTGCTCAGGTTAGTTGCATACCAGCTATTTTTCGCTGCATTTAAGGTTGTGTCAACTTGGAAATACTTTACAGTAGAGTTTGTAGACATTTGGTTTTGTTTTCAAACTGAACAATTCTTTAAACCCTAACAAAGCATTATGCTCGGTTCTTTGCTAGATACGCCATTTGTTAAACAGTGCGTTATTGTTGACTTACTCGGTTTTATGCTGTTAGTGATGATGAACTCTCAAGTTAGTTTGCTTACATGCATTAAATGGCAAAACTTTTCTGCGCAGGACTTCACTATCATGAAGACATTAAGGTTATGTCATCAGTTCACTGACCTCATGTTGCAGTGTTGATGTAAGCCCAACCTGATGACGTAGAAAACGTTATTTTCTTCTTACAGTGATACAGAAGGAATGGTGTAAAATTGAAAAAAGGACGGCCTTAATTGGTAGTAGTGCAACACCTCTATATTATCAAACAGAAAAAGTACAAAATAGTCTGAGGAGAAAAGTGTAGTCAGTTACTTAGACGTGCGGAAACACTTCCAAGCTTAATGGATTATTTTCCTTTTCAATCATTTTACAAGGCCAAATTCTACCAAAATATTAGACAAAAAGTATGGCACGGCGATAATAGAAATGTCATGTCAAATATTCCATATTCTGATACTGCCTCCATTTAAATTGAATTACGAACACGAGATTGTAAACTCTAAAAATTCTATCAGAATATACGCTCTTTATGCTGGTCGTTATAATACATGTACATGAAAGTTCTCTGTCTCTGTAAATTTATGAAAAAACAACATGGACTATTGACAGATATCCATCACTTTAAAGCTGCTCGCTCTCAGATCTTAATAAAAAATGTACTTCAAATTCTGTGAAAATGACATAATTTCGAACGAAAAGTAAAAAGAACAAAGTTCCAGTATAAATTCCTGTCGAATATATCTGTATATTTGACATTATACGCTGCCAAATAATAAAGCAAAAAAAAAAGAAAAAAAAAAAAAAAAAAAACGCGTTCGAACATCTTAATATAAACATATACAATATTATAATGGTTCCATTAAACCAAATCCCACCAACATTTTCAATTGATTTTTGCCAATTGCTGCCTAAATTTTTTACGTTCGTTGTTGATTCTAGCATTTACTTTTAAATTTTATGTTAGAGTATCATTTTGGAGAAATCAAATATTTTCACCTGAAACTGAGCAAGTAGCTTAAAAACATTTATGACTGAAAACATTAATTGTATACTATCTATTACTATCACTTTTCTATCATAACAGTTCTTATTTAATGCATCGGCTAAATGCTTGTGAGTACACGTAGATGAGTTGTTACAGTACAATGTGGAAGACATTCTGGTGGGTTTTTTTTCTTCAAGAAATAGCTAGTTCTGCTAGTCGTTATAAATCTTGCAGTACGTTTGAATGTATTTATTTAGTGATCTCAGAACGATAGAGTAAGGCATCTGTATAAATGATGATCGTGTTTGCGAGTAGACATATTAAATTCATGGACTCGTATTTTGTAGGAAGCAATATGTGTGTTCGTTGGAAACGAATTGGTTACGTTTTTCACGTTTCAACTGTTCATTACAAGAAAGTATAGTAATCAGATTAGGACATTGGCCAGTGTTACAATGTAAGCAATGTAATGCTGCAAAGTCTAGACAAAGAATGGCTCTTCACAAGATGTGCATGCTTGACGAAAGATAATAAACAATTACCGTTATATAAAAACTTTGTTGGTTGATCGACTAATTTTCTCATTTTCTGTACACTCCTTTTGCTTGGCTGGATAAGTTTGCTCTCCTGCCAAAGATAATGTATCTGCCTTCAGCTTCTAAAATAGCTAGTTAAATTGAATTGTGCTATTGCAAACTTAAAAGCAAAATACACATTCAAGTGAAACGGAATAAACAACTTGCAGATGACCGTTGTGATATGTCATACATTGTAACACTATATTAATTGAAACGATAATGGATCATGGAGTTGTTATCAATAACACATCAAGTTTCAAGAACCATATTACATTATGCTATTGCTATTGATAAGAAAGTTTTTTTTTTTTTTTTTGGCAAACTGTACTTTATAATTACCTTACACTAAGTTCTGGGTCGGCGAAGTTTAACATACAGTTCCCTCATGTCAGTTTTATGCTAAATTTGTTTACTTATTTTTAAATCATAAAGACCGTGTTGGATAACTTTCGAGCGATGTTTCATGTTTGCGTCGACCATTCACTTGAAAGAAAACTACAGTACAACAAAACAATTTAGAAAAGCCTAAACATAATATCTGTTTGATCATACTCACCTAGATACAAAAATGAATGTGATTTTTGACCGGGTGAAATGTGATCGCATTCGGACATTCTTTTTTCTCACAATGACGTCATATTAAAAAGCACGACCTCAGGAAAAGACAAGTTACGGAGAACAAGCCATACACTCAAACACTTTTCTAAGTATACACCTAAAAGAAGCATTGTAGTTTATTCAATTTTTAAGATATTTTGATAAATATTTCAAAGTCCTAAGATCAAAGATAGATATTAAACATTCCACCAAAGTTATAAAGATAGGTACCAAACACTATGATCCGCAGCGCTGTAAACACAGTAACTGAAATATTCAAAAGTCACAAAAACGTTAAAATAACCAGAATATGATCAATCTGCGCGTAAAACAGACACTCGTTTTTGATTCACTTATATAAAATTAGCAGACTTGTGACAGTGTTTGCTCATTCAAATCCTTTAAGAAGATGTTCTTGGGCAGACGTAAAGTATAAAAAGGAATTTTGACAGTTTTGACTGATTTTAATCCTCAACTGCATTTCCACCAGAAGATTATTTGATAGAACATGAGTACCCTGACTTCGTTTTCAACTCATTTGTCGCTACCCGTGTTCAATAATTTGTATTCGGTATTTTTCATTTATCACTCATGGTCAGTTTGGTGTGTGAACACTTAAAAATGGAGAAAATACAGCACTGTATGGAATCAATTAACGAGGTTTGTTGGATAAATGCATGGGAAAGGAAATTCCGTTTTTGTAACAAAAACTGAACTTTTCAAGATAATTTGGAACAAATTTATAATTGCCGGGATTTACGGTTTTGTGTATTTCACATTAGGGTGTGTTGTGATGTAAACTCTGTAAGACAATGTATTTGCCATTCATTATCATCAACTTTATACCGAGTATAAGAAGAATGAATCTAATAATTTGTTGATTAATTTTCATGAGCGTATCTTTAAAAATGGTTTTGATATTACAAATAATTGAGGTGTATACTTAGAAAAGTTGTTGAGTGTAATTCCTCTTCTTTAAAGATTTCTGAACCAAACAGGAAAGAAAGGATACTGCACTATTAGCCGAGAATAATGATCATATACCACACAGAATAACTGCTGTACATTTCACTTACATAAATTTTAGTTACAATGTACCGAAGTTGTGACGCTCTCCAAACGGTCGGCATTATAGAGAATAATTGTACCTACCAAGAAGGTTAGGTAAACTCCATGTTTAAGAATGAGTCTTTTAAGTGAAATGAATCATTCCAAATATTATTGAAAACTTAATTATGGTCTCTGCATAGGATTATAACACCAAATTGCATCAAGTATATTTTATAATTCTTAAGCCGTCGGGTTTCCGATTTTGTACGTTGTATTTTCAATAGTAAAGAGATTAAACGATATTTTACATGGATTACAAGTACATTTTGTACAAAGATACATGAATACAGAAGCTGAACGCGCAAAAGATACGCATGCATACTACAATTGTCATATGGTAACCGTAAACAATTAAAATATTTGAATTAATACTGGTTGTTGTTTTTGTTTTCTTGTAACCTCAAATGGAAAAATGCCAGCTTTAATATAAATTGTTAGTTTTCAGTAAATTGTCCTATATTATTACACAATGCGACCAGTATTAATTCAAATATTTTACAAATATTTATTTTTAATTTTATTCGTAATCGTTTATAAATTGTACAAATATTACATATTCACTCTCAAAAGAAGAGTTACTTTGATCATAATTTTATGCCATGTGGCTGAACTGCTATGATCCTTTAAAAATGAACTAGCTTTGAAAGTGGCAATGAAAGACTATTCTGTTATTATATTGATAAGCATATTAATAAAATAAAGATTAATCAAATATAATTTAATTCTTTATTATGATTATACACCAAAAATGCAATTAATTATTAAACTGAAATAGTACTTCATGATTGCGTTGTCTTAAGATAAATCTAAATAGTTACTTCTTGTAAATTAACTGTACAAAGTCACGATCATCTGTTTGTGCCAGAATACTTCAAAGGTAAGATGAAAGCAACTTTAACGTTAGTTGCATTATAAGGCATACGTATTCACTTGGTAATAATTTCAATTAATGCAGCTGTTTCATAGCGTGGTATTTTTATTATTCTTTTGCACTGCAATTGTCTCTTAACTTACGAATGAATATAAATACAATGTGTTTCGGTGCTTCATATATATGTATATGTAAGACCTTACTGTCTTTCGTAACCTTAACAATCATTACAGTTGTGTAATATTAGCAGCCTTGCATTGTACTAAGAATAATATACATTTTAAACATCCCGAAGATTTTCCACAGTTCATAATAAGTACTCTTTATCACCCACTTCAAATTCTTACACCGCTGCTATACATAATATCACTGACAGATATTTCAGCACGAATCCTTTATTCGTTGCAATGGTGTATCAAGTCTTATGAACTGTTGCTAACAAATAGAACACCAATTCAAAATTCTAAACATATCTTTGACATTGAGTTTTATTCACCTTTGGAAGAAAAAGAAAAGGCAAATCAGACAAAGCAATGATAAAATACAAATCTAGTTACTAATACTTTAACAAGAAATTATTTTAACCAACTACATTACTTTTTTTTGCAAAACGAATGATTTGATAATACTTATCGAAAGTGTGAGCATTATATTTACAACTGAGACGAATACGACAGACGTTTTGCAACTACTGGGCCTTGTATTAGACTACGAGTAAATGCATTGATTGACACTACAAAGTTCCGGATAAAAATGACTTTTGAAGCGACATCATGATCAAACTAAAACATAAAGCTGCTTAAGTTATCTAAAAAGTTCTACAGTTGTCATCAGTATTTCCATTTTAATCAAAAACTTCACATTAGTTTCAATCTTACACTGTTTTCTGTTTACAGCAGTTTACAGTATGCCTAAACTAATATGTAACATGCGAAGGTTTACGTTAGTCTACGTTTACGTTAACCATTTGTTAAAAATACTTCAAGTAAATATCTGTCCCTTGTTGTTTAAGTATAAATCATTTTTTTATTATTTTTGATCACGAAAAATGCTTTCAACACAAAAATGATTTTGAGAACACTTAATACATAAGTTACCTGACTTTTTCTCGAATCGATTGATACTTACAAGATTTAAATTTTGAGGGATAGATTTGTAGAAAATATTTTTCATATTTTCAGATTTTTCAGATTTTTTTTAAACACACACACACTTATGGTAGATAACTTAAGTTGAAATTCTGATATTCTGATAGCATTCTTTTGAACGAATAAATATCTTCAATAGACGTTTTGAACATTATATTAACAAAGATATAACAATCTAATACATTTAACACAGAACAGGCAATAAAGGTAACAAAGGTGGCAAACACAATATGATATAAACAAATTGTTTCTATAGTACAACTTTGGTAGTCTAAACGCGTCGAAATTTAAAGAATGAAAACTTTTTAAAACACCTTCAAATTTCTGTTTGAAAGTGTAATTCCTCTATTCA
This sequence comes from Saxidomus purpurata, assembly GCA_022818135.1. Lineage (NCBI taxonomy): Eukaryota > Metazoa > Mollusca > Bivalvia > Venerida > Veneridae > Saxidomus > Saxidomus purpurata. Next base: position 9,228,551 of record JAFMSR010000015.1, read on the forward strand.
AATTGTCAGTCAATTCTTGGTGGATTTTGTTCCGTAACTGAACTTATAATGTCCACTGTCTTAACGCTAAACGATCACTTAATATAGTTAGATCTGTATCATATTAATTGCATTGACACTGAGTCCATGACTTTATATTTTTCTCTGTTGCCAACATTGTCTTCTGCAGCCAATAGGATCAAGACATAAACCGATTACTTTATACAACATTTAGCTGTTATACCAATCTGGATATTGGAAAACTAACTTTTCATTTTAAACATTTCTCCATTTTTTTTTATTTTGCCGTTTTTTTATGTCATCAGCGGTAAATATACTTAAGTACGTTAGAAATATGCCTCAACTCCGGGAAGAACTTTATATTTGGAACTTATTAACTGATTCTTGGTGTCCTTTTGAAATGGATATTTCAACATGATACTTTCACTTTAAATGTGTTAAAGTAATTTATTAGATCAAATAGTAAGTAATGCACTATGGACGCTATTACGATGTTATAACATTTTTCGAAACGTTTCATTCCATTGCCTATTAACTAATGAAATGAATGTTGGAGAAATGCATGAAAAGTATTAAACTATTTTACTGGAGCTCTCTGGTAATTTGATTGTTATTGCACTTCGTCTTGTCGTCTTTAAGTAGGAACTTGTGTCATACTCGGAAATGCAACATACATTTATTACCGCTTAATTATGTGAAACCGTCTTGCTTCTAGATATTTTTGCATAGTATATAACCGCAATAAAACGGAAGCCAGATGTGAATGATCTACTAATTGCTGAAAAGTTAGTTTTCTACTCTTTCAAAGAAGATGAAAATTATTATCGGTAAAGATTAAAAGTTAGCATGATGGTGATTATGTATTTGAAATAAGACAGGGGAGTAGTTGATTTGTTGAAATATGTAAAACATGCGAGAGCAATAACTCATACGTTTCTGAAGCTAACGTCTTTTATTCTAGACATAGGTTCTATTTATACACATAAATAGATAAATACATTAAATTGCAAAAAGGCACGGAGTATCATTCATGAGCGCAACCTTTCGCAGACGTTTATATACTCTGCAACCTTTCTACTCTGAACCTGTTCTGGCCACTACATGTAACTATGTATCAAACGAATCTATGATGAACCGTCTGTGCTGTATTTTCAGTGCTTTGACTTCCCTCAGATTAAAATATGACACCCCTGATACAGAGCAACTTTATCATTAATACATGTATATTACTCCAAAGATAAAACATTTAAAATATATTAAGCAATGTTGGTGCATCTGTAGTAAACGCATTATTTTCATTTAAAACTGGTATGAAATAAAAACGTTTAATCTTAGAAGAGGAAGAGTAAAATCGATTTGTACAAAAATGTGTTAATGCCTTACTGAACATATATATATACTAAAGAACAATTTGAATATATAGAATGTTTTGACGTGTGAAAATGCCGCGAAACTGCAAATCTAGCACAACGTACAATGTACAGAATGTCACAAAGTACACCCTTTATGTTAATTGTATACGTAATCTTATTCTAGACACTAATGTAAAAGTTCAAACTATATAATTATATAGTTCTCTGAATACAACAACAACAAAACAAACACGGATGATTGGCGAATATCCATCACGCCAATACACAAATGATTGAAAACATGTACCATCTAGTACAGTCTATCAATTTTCTGAAAATCTATCAAAGAAAATCTCAGTGAGCATGACGGTTAATGTTTGTTTACGCTACACCATACAGTACAAGTAACTATTCGATTACGTACGATAGATAAACAAAATCTGTTTTTTGAAAAAAGCTGTGTTCGCATGTTTTCATACAGAGATAGAAGAATGATATAATTACATGTAATGTATGTTTGTTTTCGTTGGAAGCGAACTTTTACGTTAAAGCTTCACTTTTTTAAACAAAGGTTTAATCCGATTCAAACACAGGCCAGTGTACCGTAACTTATGTAACTTCGATACATAAAATGGCTGTTTATGGTATGCGTACAATTAATGACAGATAATTTATTATTCAAGGTCTAAAATTACCTAAAAAAATGATTGATTTCAGCTATCCTGTTAAACACGAAGCTTCGTCCACTGAAATAGCTAGTAAACCTGAGAAATACTCGGTCTAAGTCTTACCTACTATATTGGTCTATAAGTGCAGTTGCTAAAGAAACAATGTATTGAAAAGGAAAGGAAAATAGTCTATGTTTACATCGCACTAAGATTGTGCGTGTTATCACACCACAACCCTATATTGAGTAATTTGTTTACAATTAGCAAGTAGTCCTTTTCTTCCTATTGTTAATTATGGAATTTCGGGCACAAAATCCGGATTCGGTGAATTATTCATCTGTAATAGGAATACCCTCAAGCCTAATCAAATATACAAAATATTATTTTCTTATGATAATACAATATCTATATCATATTCAGAAACATCGCGCACGGTTTATTTCCTTTAACAATACATGCAAATGAAATCGCATATTTTGTTAATGAGCCATTCAATTCACAATCCTCTGTTCTTGCCAACATACTTTCAAAGTCAAGATGAAAACAACTAAATGTTACTTTCATTAATGAGACAGACATATCTACCTGTCATTTATTTTTTATAGATACAGCTGTTATATATCATTGCTTTTTTAGTACTTTTTATTTGCATTTGTCTCTCTACGTTATGTAATATGTCTTAGATAATTATATTCTTGGTGCTTAATGATACATTGTACATATTTCACTACAGTACTCGTTTTCTGCAATTTAAACAGTTAAGATAGTCTTCCAAAAGGAAAGGTATATCTGACACTAATTTTAATATACACTACTTAAGTGAACAATAAATCAGCCCAATATCCTTGAATTTCCTGAACAGGTGTATTAGACTGCTGCCTACATATACATATATAATACCGCTACCAAAATGCTCGCTTTCCGATTGGTTAATCGTCCGTGTACATTTTGATCGATACGGCTCCATTTTGATTATTGAAAATACTATTCTTGTGAAATGCGCAATTTTTTGCGGTATTATATAATCGTTAACAGGTTTTGCCGTGTACACTGGACATGTCCCTGTTTGTTGTATGTCTCGCCTTACGGCCGGGCGACCATACAAAAGTATCAGATGTACGCACCCAATTAATAGATACAACACAAATTAATTTGATGAAGGCATATTGTCATCAAGCTGTCAAACCGTTGGACGAATCAAACGTTTGCTAAGAAATATTGGTCTAATGAATTTGATTTGCAGTATAATGCACTTGGCAATCGCCCATTGATGTTGTTTTTCTAATTGGAATTTTGGGTCAAAGGAAGTTATTAAAAGTTTTTGAAATTTCAGCCAGATTTTAACAAAACACAATTTTTATCTGTATCATGATTATACTGTAAAACTATGAACAGAGTAATTGTTTTTTGAAAGAAAACACATGTTTCCCTCCCTTCTCGCCTCACTCCCTAAGGTTTATGAAATTCCAACAAAAGGATTTGACGATGAAGGGCGGACAAGATCTGTTCAAATGTTAGGTCCTTGTGACCCTTACCTTTAACCGTGTTACCCCAAATTACAAATACACAACTACACTTCATAATTATAGTGCTTTCCACCACGTTTGATTAAAACCTAATAAGTTGTTTCTGAGATGACGAGAGGACAACATTTTCATGTTTTAGGCCCCCGTCACCTTGAACTTTTACCTAGCGCAGCCCATAATATTATACACTACTAGACTTTATTTTGATGTTTTCCATCAAGTTCTTGCGATGAACCTCGTGTCAGATTTTATCACAGGATAGGAAAAGACAGGATTTTCAGGTAGGCCCTTGCGACCTCGAACTTTTACTCAATGAATCAACATTGTAATATGCACATCCAGACTTCAAATAATTCTGAAGCTTACCAACAAGTATGATCATAATCCATCAAGGCATGTTTGCTATCATACTGTAAAAATGACATGAAATGCTGTTATGTTTACTCAAGAGCGCGTAATAGGGGGTTTCCCCCCCCCCCCCTTTAACTTTATATTGTCTTCAGATGGAATAAATAAAGAGGGCCCCCCCCCGGGAAGTATCTGTGCGTTGCCAATGTACACAACTACTATTTGGGCACTGGTGAGGATCAAATCCGGGACCCTCCAATCCTGAAGTGAACGCACAACCACTGAACAAGGGCGGCTCCATATTTCTCTTTCTAGTGTGTTACGTATTATAAAACAACATAATGGAGTATAAAATGTGTTGCGCATCTTTATTTAGGTGTTGATACCGCATAATATGATCAGACATAGAAAAGAAATTATTTGTTGCTGGGTTTGCATGATTTGCATTGTCAATGATATAATATAATAAATGTGAGTGAAATGCAGGAAAAGTGCTTTTCCATATTATTGAAAACTCCGTTATAATAATGGTTATTGCAACTCGTCTTATCCTATTTAAGTAGGAACTCGTGTTAGGCTTGTAAATGCAACTTTAAGCATTTACCGCTCATTCATATGACGCTGTCTTGCTTTTAGACATCAATCTTGAATAAACGATTCAATTGATTTCCGCTTGAGGAAATAATACGAAAGCAAGATGTAGATGATTGAAACCCCATATAAATATATGCAAAACGTCCTTTATATTCTTTCAAAAAGATTGATAAAATGACAGACAAAAAATCGACAGTTTGTTTTCTATGAAATTTTTAAAAGTCTTACTACATAAAAGGGCCATTATTTAAATATAACTCTAGCTCTCATTATTTTGACACAGTAATGAATATATATCCGAACATTATGTTATCATGCATGTACATGTATTTTTTTATTATGTATAACCATATTTACGAAGGCTGATTAGTAGTTCTTAATTTAATGCATAGTTGTAATGGTAATACATTGTATACGGATAAGAATGAGAACAAAGGCTATAGTCAGTTTCCGTTTAAATCCAGAAAAACGTCAGAAACTGTTTTAAAACAATACAGGGTCTTACGCAATTTTATATTTGCTATACAATATGACTTTATACTATTTACTAGAACGGGTTTTGTTTGTATCTTTAACGTGTGTAAATATAACAGTATCACATATTGATCAGCTTGAACAGCTGTGGTATCAAAGAGTTTGAGTATAGTTATTATTTTTATGCATCTTCCAATAAGTTCCTAGCAGTAAATTTCGTAGCCATCTCAGTACAATCCGATTATCATACTGCTAAAATATAAGTACAATGACAAAATTAACGATGTTGCAAACATATTAAATAACTTTAAAACTATTTTCGTTTCTTGTTAGAGTGATCTACGAATACGGTTGATAAAACAGACACATCCTTGGACATGGACGATTAAGACAAACCTTTCATCTGACAGTTTTATCTGGTAAACTGAATTGCAAATGTTTTTATCCCGGCACCTTAACATTGTTAAAAATAGCCCTCTTAATCTAACGCGTAATGGGTAATCTTTTTCAACTAGAAATAAATGTTAATCTACCGATTTCAACGGAATTTTCTATATACTCCTACATTTTCAAACGCATTCACATTTAGAATTAGGTGGTATCCTTCTAGGGGATGAACCTCCGCTGTGGGTGCCTCCAACAGCATCTATTAGTGGAGGCAATATCAAAGGTCCTAAGGGCATTCGGCTGTCTAATAACAGCATTGTCCCCACGAAATACGAGAGCAGACTGGTTCGGTTGCATCAAATGTGATATTTGTATTACTCAATTACTGTCACTTGGTATCATTGTTACTATGAAATCATTTCAAGAGCACATGTTACTCAAAAAAACAAAAATAATATCAAACAGGGAATAAGTCAATGTATATCAAGCTAGTATTTGACAATAATGAATGACTTTAACTTTCGCAGGTGATTTGTGTTAATTACTTTGTAATAGACAGTTAGAGTATAAATTGTTGCTTACATGTACATAGTTAACATAGTTTATACGAAAAACGGAATAGTTTCTCTCGTTTTTGCAGTGATTCATACAGGCATGCACCGTAAATGAACAGTAGCTCGGGGTCATACGTTGTGCATCTTAAGCTTCATTGGCAGTGGCACGCTTATCAACAAAGCGCTAGAGCTAGTCGGAGGTTACAAATTTTCATAACTATATATCCACCATCCTTTCCCGCCACCTTTTCCTGTTGAGCAATGCTTGTTTACTGGAGTCGGTCTTTACCGTTCCCTTTGGACAGGGCATTCGGCTGTCTAATAACAGCCTTGTCCCCAAGAAATACGAGAGCAGACTGGCTCTGTTAAACCAGACTTGATATTTGTATTTCTTAATTTATGCCACTCAGACTTGATATTTGTATTTCTTAATTTATGTCACTTGTAGTCGTTTTATGTTGATGATTGTAAAAATCATGTTAATAGCACAACAAGTCACATGTTCTTCAAGTCAAGGTATATCAAGCCAGTCTTTGACAAAATATAAATAACTTACATTTTCGCTTGTATGTTTTGTTAATATTTTTTTAAAAGGCAAATTTATATATATTACTCCTTCATTTTCACACATAATACTCAATGTACACATTTAGATATATATTTTAACACCGGTAAAGCATTCGAAGTGTGAGGGTTGTCAAACGATGTGCTGGTTAAAATGATATGTGCAATATACGTTATTATATCTTAATTGTTATCACGGAATGTATAAATGGTTCTCTCCTGTGTCTGGTAATATAAATATAACGTTTGAATCACTTATTACGACAACAAATGTTAGACATAAGATGCTACATAAGCAGCACTTTCTAGCATAAACGAGCAAAACCATACATTACATTGCGCGAATCACCGCTGCGATCAAACACCACTGAAGAGGATATCCTACAAATGATATCCTATAATCCTTTATGCGATTTGTGTTATTTTGTATCAGACTTGTTCGTGTGTGTATGTGTATGTGTTTTAATAAATAATTGATCGCTTACATTACTATTAATAATTGGTTGACTTACAAAAGCCCAACAGCTGAAAAGGGAATATTGTATGTAACTTTATGCAATCTATTTGTGAAAAATTTCTTAGCCACAAAGTACTTAACTATGTCTTATTTCAGAATAGCTCGTATTTAAATGTGATTGCTCGATTCTTTTGAATTTGACAAATGTAAGTTTAATTTGCTTTGGGGCTGTAAGTCATATGGAATGCAGCTCTTATTTGTCCTTCTATATTTATAAAAAATATTTGATGTGCCCTCCTTAAGTCGTAATTAATTATGTATTCAAAATGAATTAGAAAATACACTTAGTAATTGCGTTGTTCATAGTCTTTTTTTATATGTACTTGGCAAAGCGCTGAGATACAAACACTACTGTGGTGTGTTTATTTTTGGCAAACATATTTACCTGTCACTTTTTGTCATTGGTTCAGCTGTTAACTCACTTAAAAGATTGATATCGGAGCGGTTAGTGACTCTTAAGTACATGTATATGTTAGATTTTATCCGTTTTGTTCTATGAAAAACAGAAAGATCGACGGGAGCGCAGCGACAGAAATTTTCTATTGTTCATAGAACATATAAGGATAAACATTAAATTTCTTAGTGGGAAGCTTGGCTTGAAAAGGCCTTATTTTACTATCTTACTCACCTCATGTATTGACATTATTTGCACTGATTGAGAGAAAGAGCAGGCTTATAGATATTTCATGAAGTTTAGAACAACGCCACTTAAAATGTTACAACATTTCCTTCTCTCTCATCGAGTTAATTCGTCCGTCAATACAAGGATCTAAAGAAATCATAGCATACTTATTGTAAGCATTTGTCAAAACAACTTTCCTATGTAAATCTGTACATTTTAACTCTGCTATCCGTCTTGCAATGGACAACCGTTAGATTTATGGAAGTCCCACAGTAAGATTGCTTGCAGTTTATTGATTAGAAAGAAACTTAAATTAATTCGGATTCCATTTAATCCAGCAGACACTGCATGAACGGGTTGCATAATTTTTGTTATGAAACTAATACGATGTAATTTACTATTTGTTAGCATAAACTTAATGTATGAACAATATGTTGCATTTAAGAGTTTGATTTTTTTAAATAATTGAATAGAAAATCGAGCAGTGCGGCGAGAAAAAATGTTCATATCATGCAACAGTTTGTTATCAAAACTGCAGATTTGTATTTGCGACGCGTTTTATTGAAAATCCCAATGGGCTATTGATAAAATTCTTAGAATTGGGTTAATTTGTAGTGCTTGTCGTGGAAGAAAACCAACTTAAACAACATCAATTAATTAATTAGCATTATGTTATAAATAAATTTCTTTATTATTTTTCATTTTTGTGATCATATGTCTACTTATAACTTACAAAATCCACTTATATTGCATGTTGAAAGAAAATGAATCAAACTATTCTGTCTGGAATATAATTTGTCATCTAGACTGTTAGAGTGTCAACCCTTACGTAAAACATTCAGAGTAGTGGTAAGAAGTAATTAAAAATGAAATTAAAATAAAATATCTTGGAAAAAATAATCTGATCCGGTCGGTTAATTGCTTTTTTATCAGCGGTGTAACATACATATAGTTGACTACGTTAAGTTCACTTTTACTAGGGGTATGCTAAAATCAGATTTGACTGATTAATGTCTCTACATCACTTATTGTAATACAATGTCCCTAGTCCTTTTGCGAGTGTTTAATTGTAAAAACTGGTAATACATACGAATCAAAGTGAAATGTTATTTGAGCCTTAGGCTTGTTGCTATGAAATAAAAACTGAATGCCATGAGAAAAATAAGTAAGTTAGTAAATGGTTCATAACTGTGAAATGTGAATAACTAAAAAATACAAGTCATAAGAAATAACGAAATACAGCACCATGAAAATTCGGATATAAGTCACATTTATATATAAATATGCAACTAAATTAGTGTCAAGAATCAGTAGTTAAACTGTTTTAAGCATAACCAAAGGTTTAAGAGCTCATACACTTGGTAGACAAGTACATTTTGTAAATTGTTATATAATGATAGTTTGGATATATGTATTGTAAAGAGTCATACATTTCAAAAGTGAATAGAATAAACTAAGGCATGAAGAAACATTAAATAGTATTAAGAAATATTAAGAAATAAAAACAACTAAAGTGTTTAAGGGATAGACTTACAAAATTTACAAACTTAATGTGCAATATCGGCTCAGGTTTATTCCATTAAATCATTCAATTCGGTTTGTAAGACTACACCTTAACATTTTTATATCAAATGGATATTAAACAATACCTTAACAGTGTTAATGTTATTATTCCATTACACAATTTAACTTTTGCAGATGTAACAATATTGTTCCGCAGATGAACGCTAATATTCACTGTTTAAGCTCTACACGTTCCGTTAATTCAGTTATATTATATCAATAGGCCCTCTTAACACTGAGTCTACGATTTTATATTTTGCTTGCTGCCGATACTGTCTTCTGTAGCCAATCGGATCGAGATGCAAGTCTTGGATAAACATATCAAATACATCTTCACGCACAAGATATAGCTGAAACAACAACTTACATTTTCTTAAATCTTCCAATTTTTTGAAAAGGTGAACTTTAATATTTTCAAGAAAAAAAGAATGAATGGATGTGTTCGGCTGTCTGAAGAACAATTAATATTTAAATCTTACTACTTTGTGATTTTACACAAATAACTGCAGGGTTAATTGAGATTTAAGATAGCTAAAATTGACGGCAAGCCCCCACTTTAAACGTTAGACAACAATTTGTTTTATGCTTAGCAGTGTATTAAGCAAATATGATTCCGAGAAAACAAACTTAGAGCACACACAAAAATATGCACGGATTGAACTTAATACCCCACATGTCAAACATAGTCAACGGGAAAGACACATTTCTTAGAGTCCATGTATCACTCAATTATAAATTCTAGTAATGGTGTGCTGGTCTGTGTGACATTTACCGTTTTATTGTAACGGGAAAGACAAATTTATTATATATAACTAAATTATACATTTTAGTAATGCTGTGCGGTTTACCTTTCCTCTGTGGCATTTACCGTTTTATTGCAACGGGAAAGACACATTTATTATTTTATATAACTAAATTGTAAATTTTAGTAATAATCTGCGGTTTACTTGTCCTCCGTGACATTTACCGTTATACTGCAATACGTAAAAGGTGCAGACATAGGCGGCTCATTGCTCGAATCTTTATGTTTTCTAACGCAATTAAGATAGGAATAAAAGATATCGAATTTTAACAACATACTCGATTTGTACTTCAAAGGGCAGAGGAAATGTTGGATTTACATTTATCATTCACCTCTTCTAAACAAATTGAATATATCTCTGTCTCGATTGTTGTGTGTGTGTTCTCTCTTATCTTGAAGAGGGGTGGGTGTTTTAATCTGTTATAAGCATCGTTCAAGTGTCATTACAAAAAATTGAATGTAAGATTTGTTAAAGCCGTCTGAATTCTTAACAAGATAGAAGTCACCAATATAAACTATTCAGTATATAAACTTTATTGAAATAATTACAAAAGCACACAGAATATACACAGTCAAAGGAGTAAACGTTTTTTATTCCCACAAATTTGTAAATTCTTGCATAAATGAACCCTTTGGATTTAAAGCTATGCTACAATTCAGCAACGGCACAAAGGAAATAATTTATTTCGTCAAAATTTCAATTCTATTCTAAACGGGCAGCTGTAACATTATAACAATCATGATCATTAAAGCATTGATACAGGATTGTTGATCTGCTTCGAAATAAATGTTGCCCTGTGGTACATTGTACAGCCGTTTTTATATGTCAATCACTGGTTTTCTGTAGTACCTCTTCTATCAATACTTGTTTTTTTTATAAATACAAAATAAATACAAATAGCACTGCCCTTCAATCTTTTTCCAAAAAGGTACGAGCAGATCCAATCTAAACCTTATAAGTCTAAGCGTCCATTGACTGTTCCATTGGAGTGTGTTCCTGGTCAGGCTAGTGATAGATTGTGTGACAGATGATGACTTCACCATGATATTTTGACCAGACGGAATGTAATGACCTGTCAAACAACAGATAAAGCAAAGTGTTCATTAGTATTGATATATATTTGTTTATTACCCTTCCATGAAATTTGTAGTCTTCTGATTAGTCATCGATCCGTAAATATATATTGATATTTACGGGCAAGCCGGCAATATACGCTTGTCTGTACCCCATGCTAAATGTGAGCTTGTTCGCTGCGTTCACTACGTCAATGTATAAGTCCGTACTGATTTGTGACGTCACGAAGTGACATTGAGGTATCATATGGGGATTTGAAGGTTTGCTTACGTTCAGCCGTTAAATAAATAAAAAAATGAGCGGAATCTTTCAAAATTTAAGAAAGGGAAGGGTAATAAAATTGTTATTTGGTTTTTGAGGTGATACATGGGGATCTATTACCCGCCTAGACTTATATTACCCGAGCCGTTAGGCGAGAGTAATATTATGTCGAGGCGGGTAATATATTCCAATATATGACATCAAAAACTAAATAACATATAATATATAACAAAGAGTAATCATCTCTTTCCCATATATAAACAATGTTAACAGCTTTGACTCTATCAGCCACTGAGGCAAATAATTATGTACCCGGCATGTACTTAATGAATATCATTTTATTTAAAAATCAATCGAAAACTTTAAGGCACATCCTCATGATGAAAGAGGTCATATATAAAGTATGGTTGTATTCTCGGTTAAGAAGCTAGGGACATGTTTAATGTAACATGTTCTATTAATTGACTAGGAGGTACTACTCCCCACTAAAGGAAATGCATATTGCATATTGAACTGTGAGTGTCGAAAAGGTCAAGTACGCAATATTGTTTACCTAACAAGGGTGAGGGCGTTAATGCACAGTTCTTTAAACAAAGATGATACGAAATTAAAGTACATATTAATTATTTCAATAAACTTTGCCCTGCTACATGTTTTTGAAATACGCTCGAAAACACAAAGCCACCATGATTGTGCAAGTGTATCTGCAACAGGAAAAGGTTGCTGCGCTTCCCCTTCCGCCCTTTTCATCTGACATGGCTCCAAAAAACTTCATTTTGTTCCCTAGACTTAAAATTACCTTGTCCCTGGAATGAAATTTGTGAAACGAAAACATCTAGGATCTTCATAGACTACAAATTATGAAGGTTAGAACATTGAAGCTACGTATTTCAGTTTTAGGGAACCATGTAAAATAACTACACAAATCAATAATTTAAAATATTCTTGTCGTACTTGTTGCAAAGGTAGTACTCTGAATAACGTTCGTATTTGAACGCTCTTCATATGGTGTGTAATGCCTACTATGTAATAGATATATAGATCGGCGAAAACATGAGAACATTCTTCTAGAACTCATGTTGAAAATGCCAAACTGCTTTATTTCCTTATACATGTATATCAAAAGTTAATTATTTATTGCTTTTACAACCAAAGGTATAAACTGCACGAATTTCCTAAACGTCCACCTGACAGAAATAAATTTTAGGAAAATGGTTTCATTCACGAAAACCCCTAAAACAGCATACAGCTTCTCATGATTGACAGTTTTATCTCTCGATCAACACAGAGGCAATACAAAGTCTTAGCAATTGTTAATCACGCGGAATGGAGGATACTGTTCAGATTACGTGAAATGCATGGGAAGTAGTGAATATGATTTCAAATTGTTCTTTGTGTGATATAGTTAAAAAAAACTCATTTTGTATAACATATTATGTATTTTATTGGTTTATCGTTGTTACTAGATTCATCCTGTACAACATACAGAACGCACCACATGGTTCCTTATCATGTCCGTTATACAGCAACGATACATCGGGCATCGGTTTTCGTTGTTATCCAAATGACCATTACTTATGTTTGCGTAGGAGCCGGAGGCGGACCAGCTGCGTTAGAAAAACTTACAATATGGCAAAATTGCGAGAACGCGAGCAATCCGTCGTCAAATTAGATGTGGGATATACAGCAACGCCATGAACGGAGAGTGACAACTCTTATGCAAGACAGGGACACTATTTTGACACATTTACGAGACCGTTTCACCTCTTGGTACGCATAATCGTTCGATCAACGCACAGACAATAAGCAATCGTCTCAGGGATCGCGAGCCCGACGCTCAGGGAATGTTCTAACACTTGAGGCAGATCAGCCGGCGAGGAAGTCGATACGACCTAAGGCACTTATTGTCTCTATTAAAGGAAACTTGAATGCTAGGATGTACCAAGATGACATCATTCAGCCTATCGTGATATCACACTCACATGTAAATTGCTGTATGACATGCATATGTTGGACTTGCTTAAGATAAAAGTCAGAGTCAAACCAGAGCTGCATAATATTGCTCGTGATGTTATCCAGATGTCGGCAGATATGCAACATTAGTATTCATAGATACATACTCAATACTGAATTTATTTGACTAGTGTTGCGATTTTGGTTTTGTTTCGAGGGTGATCATATAAACACCTCCCCCTGTTTTGCTACAAAAAATATTCTGATTTTTTGTTTTGAGGGTGATAATGTTACCCCCTACCTTTTCTACAAATGTTATTCTGATTTTAATTATAATTGCCAGAAAAACCTTCTTTTAAGAGTATTTTTCAAGTATTAATACTTTATAGCCTCATTATTTAAAAAAAAATTAGATATTCATATGATACTAGTACTGGAAGACCATAAACGAGAATGATGTAGATTAATCAGAAACTGCTTCTCTATATAGATGATAGATCATGTTACAATAATGGAGTATAATTGACATGCATTTAAGAATTATTACAAGATTCCGTCCCTACAATGCCTTGAATTAGATCATACGTTATTCTCGCATTTTTAAATCGTGTCAGATGTCATGATTCAATCTCTTTATTATAGATTTTGATCATATCCGTAGTAATTGGTCTTTACAAATCACTCCTACACATGCAGTTAAAATAAATAAGTAAGACATTGTATCTTAGCTTTAAGCAACTCATTCACAGGTAAGGAAAGTTAACCCATAGACAAAGTGTGTGTTAACAACATAAATTATTTACTATATAATATTAGGAATAACATTTATACCCGGAAAGAAAACTGTCAAATGCAATTATGTTAACTTACAATCTACCTTTTTAAGTTTGTAGCTGATCACTTGTACAGTTTCGCTTCGGATAAACTACGCTGGGAGAGACGGACAGTTGTAATGATGGTTCTATTAGTATTCCTCGCCCGCCTTTAAGGGGCATCAAAAGCGTCATGATATTTGCTTGTTCACCTTAGAATATTGAAAAATTAGGCTTATATGTTTTATTTAATGGGGTTTATTTTCAAAACAAAGTTGTCTTTATATATTGAAAGATGCCCCCGTATCTTCTTATGTGTAATTGTAATGCTTTTGAACTGCCTTTTGTGTCATATTGCCTTCAATGAATATAGAAACTACATGTGTATCTGTATAAACCTTTCAATACATGTATTTGCTAGGTATGCTTTGCACAAGAAAATAAAAACAGTGACTTAATAAGGCTAGAGTTGTGGTTCTTGTGCATTCCATCTTCTATTATTGTTCTACATAAAGATATGAAGTATCAGTTGTTTCCCTTCTATACTTTTCATATTAAGCTCAAGGAAAAATAAATGTGTTAACCGATGATCTTGTTCACAGCACTTTCTCTCATTATGTTCTATCAATATGCATGACACGGCAAGAAGCATCAGTGTATTCCCATTAACATTTATAGTTCATACTCAGCATAAAAATGACTATCGGACGGACGATTCGACGGCTACATGTATATGCCCCACCACTTATCGACGGAGATAGATTTGTAGTACGTAAAGAAAGACATAAAAAAATATCATGGCTTATCCCATTTAATTAATTAGTGTTTCAACAACTGTCTCACACGTCAGTTTGTACACAATTAAGAAAATGGTGGTTTTTCTAAATATTTATGTGGACGCAGCCTAGCCCGAAAAGATGTAAGCAGTACTAACGTATCAATATCGATAATCGAACAAAATTGTTCAAATAGTCTCTTTCACAGATCTTTACACTATCATAGCTGAAGAGCCAAATATTTTTCCGTGAATAAGCGAACGATTGTTAAGCCCTTTGATTCGAGCAAACATCTATGTATTTTAGAACGAATGACATTAGCTGTTTAACCTACATATTGCAGCTGTTGCTAACCTGGCGTTTATTTTATTTACAGTGAAATGAAACCTGTTTATTCTGCTTATTTTATTTGAGGCAAATAAACATATCTAAGTGATAGCACATTGAATGGTAAAATATGTAGTGATCAGTAACCGTTTCCACATTTAACATGCAGTACGAAGAGCCTGAGTGCTGTTCCTATCTGAGTCACAGATGTTAGAATTTAATCCTTCTATTTAGACAGGTGACCTTTAAAATACAGAAAGAATCTGATAAGCTTGAAGAATAAGGTGTTGTCTTTTTATGGAAGCTTTGACAACCCAAAAGGTCGTTTCAGAATATAGAAGGCTTTAACTTATTTTTTATTCACTTATTTAGCAGTAGAGCTTTCCTATAATAGGCAGACGTTTTCCGAGACAGTCATTAGCATTTCACTTATTTGAATATGTATGTTAACAGGATTAATAAATATTTGTGAAAAGACATACATTTTATCCTGTGGATTTTATCCTGTGGATTTTATCCTGTGGCAGATTCCTCGGTCTTCAGCTGGGGACTATTATTTTACTGTAATATGCTGTATATTGCACAGGTTTAAGTCTAACTTCTGTTCTTAAAGCGGAAATCATGAATCTTTAACTGCGTTTATCGCCTTAGCGGACTGTATTTGTAAGCGGTTCTGAACATGAATTTTATCATTCCGCTCCAATGTTGTAAAGTATCTAAATTTCAAAATAATGCAGGAATGCAAAACAGTCAATTTATTTATTTATAACGATTTCCTGGGCTGTTTCGATCGAAATACACGGATGATTATTTAGTTTTCAAATCTTTGTTTTTGCAAACATTATTATTTCGCATCTTTTACAAATTCAGGATTTTCAATTGAATGTTTTTTTTCCTTCAATTACATCAGTTCCGCACAAGTCTACACACAGATTTATTTTCACAGAAAATGATAAACATGTTAGAAATGCAAGAGCAGCATTCGCTGAAGAAAACCTTTTATCTGCATTAATACAAAGCATGAAATCGAAGAGAAAACAAATAGACATTGGTGATATGTTATCGTGACGCGAAATGAGGCTACAATAACAAGTAAATCTTTTGTTATGTCTGTAACAGACTGAATAAATGAGGAGAAAACTTTCACTGAAAACCCAAAGGATAACATGAAAGAACAACAAAGTAACAGTTATTTGAACAAACTGATGCATTTAATGTATAGTTAGGTTATATTGAAAAAAATATCATTATTATATTGAATCGTAGTAACAAGGCTTAGTATATTGTTGCTGCAGTGTAATACATGTAATATGTGCGCACTGCATAAACATACTATGTCCATACTGTTCACGGACTTATGTTATTTGTCAAATTTGATAGAAAATGATGTTATTTTAGCTGTTATCTTAAACATATAGAATTTTCCGCCGTGACATTGTTGCATGACATACTGAATTACATGACATTGCACATGGATAAAGCTGACTGAGAACTTTTATTAGCAACTGATAGTCAAACATAAGAGCACGTTTTACCTTGAGTGTATCCTCTGTTCTATAGCATGATAAAGCAATCAATGGTTCTTCCGTTACATGATATAAGATAAGGAGGCACACAACAGTTTTGCGCCCTAGTTTCGAATTGGCCCTGGTCAAATTTCTGTATAAAGGGTACTTTTGAGAGTTAAGGGTTCAGTGCGTGTAGAGAATGATTAATACTGCTATATTTCTCTTTTGACTGTCTTAAATGAGTGTTGAAATATAATGTGAAATACAAACATGTGGCTTTTTGTGGCTCAGTGTGAAACCGTTGCATGAGAATGGAAGTAGGTGATTTTTCACTAGTCTGTGGTGAGCATAATGCATTTTGCAGTGACATACAAACAACTGTAAATAGCAAAGACCAAGTACAATAAAGTCCTCCCTTTAGGTGTTTTTTCTTATTTAACAGGGAGTCTGGTGTCTGAAACTGACCAGCTCCTGGTTAACAATTGAGTAATGAAATTTCAGTGATGTTTTGAAAATTAGCAATTTGGCCTCGGACCGACCCAAAAAATGGCGCTATCTTTCAATTCAACATAATCCTGAATCGTGTATGCCAATGAGTTTGGCAGCAAACTTTATATTTTTCAATAGATTGTTGATATGTGCATGATGCTGTATTTTGTTTCTTTCAGGTTAGCAGTTACAGGTGTTGTGTGAAGGAATTGTGCGATTGGTTGTAAGCTTTGTTGCCGAGAACCCAGAAAACTGTTGACTTCCCCCTAACTTTCCTTACCGCTGAGCTCGGTTTACACATAAAAAAGAAAACAACATTCTTTATTTTCATGAGTTGTTTTAGACTAGATGACTATTTAGCATTCTAATTCGTTCGCAACATTTTATCTCATTACAGTTATGATGTTTACCATTACTACTTAGCAAATTGGCTTATAATGTCACGATTATTCTATTATTTTATTGTTTCATACTGATAAAGTCATTATAGTTATGAAACATATCTACGTTTTTACAAATGCACATTCTTTATGCGTTTTTTATGATTTTATGATTGAACAATTCGCTTAGTTAGAGATAAAACTTACTGCCGAGAAAAAACTATTCAATCACAATCACGCACAGTTTCTGCACTCTATTGGGAATGTCTGTATTTAAGATCAAATCATCTACTTTATGAAAAATGATTACGATTTTCTTCAAATAGTTTTTGGTTAAATTATCCTAGTATAAAATTTATTGACAATCAACAGACACCCCCAGGGGAATTTCACAGTAGCTACCTAATCGAGAAACTGGAAATTGGATATTGCGAAAATGCAAAATCTCAAAAATAAATATTAATTTGGTAGTTTATTGGCATCTTAATTATCCGATGCTCAAAGAAGAAATTTCTATTTCATTAAAGCTTTTTTCCACTCATCACATTTGATACATGACAAGATATCCGTTGTCGAGAGTGAATTTGCTTTATTGTGCATTTAATTCGTTATTAATCAATCAACTAGTTTGCTAAATATTTTTTGTGATGGATGCCATGACAGATATGACTTTAATTTCTGTAACATTTTACACAACTTGAAAATAGTAAAAGAAACTGTCATTATAGCTGTCTTAATAACTGTAAAAAGAGGATTTAAACTACGTTACTACCCAGCTGTTTTTAACATATTTATGCACTACTTGTGGTGGAAAGGAGGGTCCCATGCTCGGTCACCACCAGTACCACGGCGGTTGTGTCCTTAAGGAAGACACAAATATTTCCACCTTGCCCCTCTCTTCGAGATTGATTTCATCTGGAAAGAGTCTCGAGAGCGCTAAATGTATTAAAACCAGAATAATATCAAACAGGGAATGCCACGTACCAAAAGAGCCTCCCAAAAGAGCCCCCCAGCACCAAAAAATGCCCCCCCACAAAAAAAAAAACTAACTTGTATGAACACACTTGACACACACAAATCATGTACACACACCATATACACTACCATACCTACTACAAAAACAGGACAAACAACATAAAGGAACCAGGGGGCACCCCTTGACTCAGTGGCAAAAACACCACTGGGGAGCTTAAACCGGTTTATGGTGCCCATGCTTGCTTCGCCATAAACAATAAAAACATAAGCATAAAAAACTTAAGCACTTTTAAGGATAATGAAGTGTTTATTTGTGCAAAATGAAATAACTTAAGAAAATGTATGATGCTCTCAAATTAAGAAATAATAGTAATTAAATCACGAGTGCGTAGCATGAATGATTTAATTTTTTGCATCCAAATGACTGACTGTATTTTATTCAGTGATAAAATATAGGGAACAATTTATTATTTCGATTCTAACACGTTATGTTCTTTGAAAACAATCCCGAACTTTATTTAACGCGTAGTAGTACATTATTCTTACCTTAAAACGCGAGATACGATTGGACGCGCTTGTTTACATACGTCACGTCGTTACGTTATTTAAGGCACGTTGTCCTTTGTAAAACGTGCTGTATTCTATCGTAAAATAAAATACAGGCTTTTCCCTATATGTTTATATAGAAAAAAGAGCCGCTTGTGTTAGAATATTGCTTTATGCAGAAGATTGTTACTAGCCTCTATTTTAACCTCAGTATGGCTTTATTTAAACAAGATCAACTGACATAAATTCATTATTTACAATACTTTACTGTCTCCGCTGAAGATTATGATGGAAATCATGCATCATAAATATGCCTTTTTTCAATCGTAATGCATCACATTTTCTGAGTGTATGTCTAGCTTATTTTACAGAATCCACGCAGATGTAAAACAAATACATTTATGTAGATGATCTTTGGGGTGATAAGAACAGATTTGTTCTTATGTCGGTGATATATCGACTCGCTACCAAGTAAATAACGAATACAAAGTCAGCCGCGCGTGTTTATGCTGAAGGCTAACAATATTTATGTCTCCCCCATAGATAATGGTGGAGATATATTGTTTTTGCAATGGATGTCTGTTTTTCTGTCTGTCTGTCCGTCCGTCCGTTCGTCTGTCCGGCAAAATCTTGTCCACTCCATATCTCATAAACCCCTCGAAGGATTTTCATAAAAACAAAAATAATATCAAACAAGGAACGCCACGTACCAAACTTGGGTCAGATGTTCCCCTCAAATACGCAATGTGCAGAACCCGTGAACCAACCGCGCCGGATCAAGGTCAAGGTCACAGCTCAAGGTCAAAGGTTCGAGTCTTGCATTTTGTGTCCGCTCCGTATCTCCTAAACCCTCGAAGGATTTATTTGAAACTTTGGTCAGATGTTCACCTCAACTACGCAATGTGCAGAACCCGTGAACAAACCGCGCCGGCTCAAGGTAATGAAACTTGGTGTGTACGTAGCTTGCATGGAAAGAAAGCTTGAAATTGCATTGCGGGTCACGAGGGTCAAGGTCACTGTTACTAAAAACAGATTAATTGTTTCTTTGTCGTATGCGACAGTCATGCTATACCGTCGGGAAAATTTTCTTTTTATCTCTTCCAAAATATTATTTTCAGCTATTGCTTTAACATTGAGCTTTACACTGATGTACACTGATGTATAAACATTGGGCTTGACTCACTCGGTTACTTAAGCGTGATGGTCACAGCCGCTTTTATAAGTGCATTAATTTTGCAAAGAAAGAATTATCAGTACTCGGAACGTAACAGTTGTCACAATTTGCATACTATTAATATTCTAATTTCTAATGGACGAGAAAGCTATTTGTTTTAGTAGAAAATATTATTTCCAACGCGCTAATCATCCTCAAACGCTAAAACTGATAAGAAACACTTTAAGTTGCTTGAAGTTCCCTTGCAAACTTCAGAAAAAATCTTCCTGGCACATACAAGAAATACAAGTACACTTAAAAAGTATCTAATTTCAACAACATGGTCGGTCAGTTAAAATATCTGCCATTTGCTTGTTTTTGCTTTTTTCAAGGTTTAAAAAATGGTATTGCGCGCCCTGTTACCTATCATTTAGGACAGGAAAATATGTCAAATATAGTGACCATGCTGCACAGAAAGTATCTGCAATTTGTAACAAATCCGTTTATATAATTCTCGTCAAATCAGGGCAGATTTTTTAAACGAAAAAAGCTTTAAATTTGTAATGCAATAAATATCTCTATGCAATGCATTTCATTTTTGTCAATCATTGTTTTCCTATGACTCAACTGGGTCCCACGTAAGAAGACAAAAATCATGTGACTGTGTTATTCCATTATAATTTTCATTGAGACTATCTGGAAATCATGTTTCCTTAGTTAATATGCTTGTTCCCGAAGCTTACTGAATCACTAATGTGTCGTCCCTGAAGACAGAAAAAATCATGGTTACGTCTTGTTCGGGAATGTTTCATCGATATTACTATATAGTGTCCAATATGCACATAACGTCGTTACAGTTTTACGGTACCGTCAAAGGGGGATCTTCTTTTATGAGGTTTTTATTTCTTGAAATATCGGAGAATATTAATCACTAGACTATTTACGTATATAAACGATTTCTTTTCATCGATGGTTTCGGAACTGGTACTTTATAGCAGCTTACCTTTCATTATTTTAATTGTGAGATAAAATGTTCGAAAGAAAACCACAAAGTGTGCTTAAAACTTGTTTTCATTGTCAAGCGATGACAGTCCCACATTTCTGTCGATTAAATTGTTTTTGAGTTTTCTTAGTATTAATTTTGTAAGAATTAAAAACAGCTTGCTCCCAAAAAAAACCCCCCCACACCCAAAAAAGCAACCCCCCAAAAAAAAAAAAAAACAAAAAAAAAAAAAAAAAAAAAAAAAAAAAAAAAAAAAAAAAAAAAAAAAAAAAAAAAAAAAAAAAAAAAAAAAAAAAAAAAAAAAAAAAAAATAGGATAAATTGCTTATCAATCCAGTTGATGTGAACTGTAATATAAATTGCTACATCCAGTTGTAACGCCAAGAATTGAACGATAATGGCTTAATCAATATCAGTAGCGCAATTCAGTGATTGTGATAGTTCCAAAATATTTTATAATGTAGTTAACCTTTATGTATGATTAAACGAAAAATCTCGCATTATACGAATTCAAAACTGTTTGGTTTTTTTTTTCTCTACACAATACTTAATGGAAATCAGTATTTCAAACAGCTTGTTTAATACGATAAGCTTAACCCTTCGTTTATCCGTCGGCATCTGTCGCTATCATGGAATCGTATATCAGCTGATTATCTGAAAATGAATAGCGAAAATTGTTTATGTTACAGATATGCATTACTACCTTCAGGCTCGGCGAATGTTGAATATTTATTTTGATTACTAGACTGAATATATTATAATCATAATTGATAAATATAGCTCCCGCACAATTTCAGTTTTACAATTATGCTTATTATTTTTTTATAAGAAATACGTTATCAGACAACAGTAATAGCTGAGTTTGACGTTTAAATTTAGTAAGTCATACACATTGTATAACTAATATTTCTATGGCGGGTGCATTTTTAACTTTTTCGTTGCAAGCTACATGAATTACATAACGACAATATACTGATAACAATGCACATGAATGACCAAAATAGTTATATATTAACTAAGCAGTAAAACATTTCGATCTTCAGGATGGTTATAAATAAATTTCAGCTTGTAATAGTAGAAAGTTTTACATGCTTCACTTATTTCATTTGCAATTAATATAATAAAGCATGTACGTCCCTTTGCACGTAGCTTATTCTTGAAGAAGTTAAGATTAAAGTTTTACTTTTGTTATTACTTGTTAAGCGTATTTGGGCGTGTATTGAATGTTTATATGCAATATCACAAAGTCTTTCTTAACATCAAAACCGTTTTCACTGCGGAGCTCATATTTTTTGTTCTAATAAACAAGAATTACGGAGAGAAATAATAGCAAATAGGAAGTCCTCACAATAAAATATGCGGATAATAATATCTGACACTACTGGTAATATCGAGAAATGAACATGTCACTGGAAAGTAGTTAGTTGGTAATAAAATCAAAATCACCCCATAATATAATTTATCAACTTCTAAGGATGAGCGTCAAATATTGGTGTTTCGGATTCAAAGTTGGTGCATGGCTTCTAAAGTAAAATAAAAATAAAGTCCTCCGTGTTTTACACTTGCATGAATAATGTATTTCTGCGCCAAATCCTTTACATTTATTCTATAACCTCAAAGCGTGTCAAATGCACAAATAACTTGGCAAAAAATGGAATAATGCACAATTTATAACAAGTCAGCGTATTATACCAATTGCTTAGCAAACTAGGGTTTGTTTTCCAGACGAAAGACGGTTTGATTTTGTAATTCAATTACATTTGTCCTAGAATACTTTATAGGCTGTACATCCGTTGATGAGTTTCTTTTCTGTTGAGTTTCTCGGTTCTATAAACGACACAAATGAATCCGTTTCGTAACAATATACAGGTATGTACTCATGAGGTGATATTTACCCGAAGAGAGTATTATTGACCCAATAGTGAATATCACATCATGTCCAACCTATCGGAAAACAAAACGTTTTGGGTATGGGTAAAACTGCACGTCCGCGTTTCACGTCATACTCATTTTGATTACGGTTCTCTTGTCGTTCTACAATACTTTTCAAAATGTAAAATATTATGTCAATACTATTTCGAAAAATGGAGATTATATTTACAACGGGAACGCTAAAATGTAATAACACCTTAAATATATATTTTGCTGTACTGATTTGATGTGATTAAGCTAGGTTTAACGTCTCATCATCATAGTACACGTATAGGTTATCTAATGATAGTTTGTTGGGGCGGAGACCAATGAGAAAATGTTTATTTTTAGACCATATCGTAATACTTATCATTACCTAAAACAAGTGGGAATAATTTAGCTTGTTAGCTTTGATTGACAATAAAAAGGTAAATTAAGATCATTCAATTTTTTTCTGAATATCGAAAACCAGTTATTTAAAACTATTACTTCATGCTTGTGGTAAAAGTTAGAAAACGTATACAATGTAGCATAGACATGAACATAATGAAAACTAAATACTTTTCGGAACAGAATGGGTTACTTTCAATAAAGTGCCGATAAGAATGTTTTCCAGAATATTTTCGATCCTGTAATTAATTTTGTAAGTTCAAAATGTACCTGTATTTGAGTTCTTTTTGTGCAATCATTTCATACGAATTTTTGTTCAAAGTTTGCAGATGAGTGCTTCACCTTTCCGTAAAACAACACCTTAACATTCAAATAGTAGTGATAAAAAGATAATGCATTAGTTTGCAAGGAAGTGTAAGCATCAATTAAAATGTTAGATAAAACCAGATTCTAAAAAAACATTAAAACGATAATATTATATTTATTATATTATAAGAGGAAATGAAATATAGCCTAAGTATTAGTTGCAGGTTATACAATCTTTAAAATGTAAATGTCAGCAACATAGTTACCTTTCTTTGTCGTTGTATAGGTAAAAACATGCAAGTGATGAGCATTACATGTATTCAATTGAAAATATAAATATTATGCGCTATCAGATGGCTGCGGACATCCTTCACTATGAGTATAATAGTATAGAATTATACCTTAATATACACTGTGACGTAGTAAATGTGGTTCCGTATTGCAAAATGAAATATAAGACATCAATTGTAAGGTATATGAATCCTTGTAATTATATTTACACAGGATTACAGATATATAATAGAAGTATCACGAAAATCATAGCAACATACTATGATACGAATTTTATTACATGTGACCTCAAAAATATGTGTTCGTTACATATCAAAGTTTGAAATGTAAATATCGTTTATTAAAAATGAGGTCGACATTAAACTGTAAGAAACTCCGGAAAGAAGGAACTAATTCGATAGGTGCCGTGGAGTTCGTTGTAAACGGACTTTACTGTATCAATATAGCTGCTAATTTTATACATGTACATAATTGTGACATCAAAGAAACTTTGTGTGAGCTTAAACTAGTTACAAATTGAACATTAAATAAACAAAGCATTCTGTTGTGTGCAAAGGAAAATACAGAAAACAATAATGAAAATTGATAGGACTGAAATTACATGAAGTAATTATAACTCTTATTTACAGTAACTTAATAAATGCACATAATTGTGTATCTATTCTAATATCAATACTTTTCAATTAGAACAATCGAAGAGGAAATGTCTCCACTGAAGATTATGATGTAAATCAGGCATCAGAAATATGCCTTTTTTCAATCGTAATACATCACATTTTTGGAATGCTTGTCTGGAAAATTCACAGAATTCATACAGATGTAAGACAATTATACTTATAAAGATGATTTTATGGGCGATAAGCAGAAATGTGTTCTTATGTCTGTGATATATCGACCCTACATCAAGAAGACAAAGAATGCAAACTCAGTCAAATGCCGAGTGCTACGTGGTAGTCTAAGAATGAATTTCCATTTACACAGCGTTTTGAATCAGCGAAGAAATCGAGCATTACTAACTATAAAACTTTATGCAGTATCATATTTCAAAATTATGTTACCCTACAAAATGGACATATTCGGTTATGGTCAAGAAGTTTTTTGAAAACTAAACTGATGTTTTTAAAACATGTAAGGAATTATTTCCCATATGTACATATTCAAATGAAAATATACCAAACAAAATGATGGGGCGGATGCTTCATTTTTTGACCAGGATATTCTAAAAACTGCTGTACAGATTCATGTGAAATTGTATGTTGATTATAAATTTGGCAATGCTCATTTTCTAGAAGAATAAATCAGTGATTTGAGACTCTTCTAAAACTACAGTGGTCACACTGAAGGATACTATCACTTTAGATTAGCTCTATGGTGAATATGTTCATTTTTCTCTAAATAGAAGTATAACAATATTTAAGCGGATTCATTTTTAAACAAAAAAGTTACATAACATTTTTGACATATATCTATATTGTATGTCAAAATTTTTATATCATCTCTCTCTATAAATCTTCGTCTGAAGCACAAATTGTGGCAGTTATAGCCATACGTTTTAGACTTTCTTTTGAACACATTTTATACTTGTCTGGCTTCGTTTTCTTTACTGAGAAGGAGCAATGCAACAAGTTTATCCACACAAACCTTCATCCCAAAATATCTGAGCCAGCACCTTGCAAGACCTTCAGTGTAAAATGATGAAATTATCTTCTTTCATAATCAGTTGGCTTTAATCATCAATAGTACCGTAATTTCCGGACATTAGGCCGCTTCACTTTATTGGCCGCACCCCTATATTTTTATGAATTTAGAACGTATAGGCCGCTCCGACATATTTTCCAAGGCAGATACGTCGAATACGTTGAATGTATCCAGGTGTTTAAAATAAGCCGCACCGTTTTGTATTACATGTGCTTGTAATAAAATAACTGAAATACTATTACTTCAATAAACAAAAAGATCTAGCAGTTCTAACATCTGTTTAGATTTTACGATGAAGCAAATCGGTTTCCATAGCAGATTCGTTAGTGGATTTTAACTCTTTTTTTTTTAATTTCCAATTAAAAAAAAATGAAATTGTCATATTGGCCGCCATAAACAAACAATTTGAAATTTAAAACATTACATAGACCGCTTCGTCGCATAGGTCGCAACTATAAAATTTTAACTTGTTTATACGTATAGGCCGCGGCCTATTGTCCTGACATTACGATACACAAACTATTAAAACTGAACAGAAATAACCACTTAGATTTAAGTGTTTGATAAATCACCGAACGGCAAAGTCTATATAATATTCTACTTCCCTGTTTTTATTTTGTGTTGATTTCATGGTTGAACATTAGCCTCTTTCTGTATTAACATTTTAAACTAGAACATGCCCTAGTAATCATGTTTCAGCGAAATGGGCAGAACCCATTTATAACATATCAGTAACATGTACTAGTGTTAGAATAATAATAAACAGAAAACGGGCAGTTTACCAAACGGCAGAAGGTTAAATTGGTAATTCGATACCTGTTCTTCTACCATACGTGCATTTTCTGACGACAGTATCAATGTACCACCGAGTGGTTACATTAAATTCGCATTGAGGCGGTCGATGTGCCTTGTGTAACTTAATTGATACTTGGAGTTACATGTACAGACGTTTACGTTCTTTATTTTCTTTATTTATGTCCGAGTACAAAATAGGGAACCCTATTACTGTGTCATGGTGAAATCTTGTGTAGCAATTTTCTGCTTGTATTTCCTTGTGATTTTCAAAATTTAATTTTACATGGAACTGTCAAGAGATGATTTTCCTATTCTAGAAGTAGTGATTTTTTTCTCAAATATCTGTAAATCTACTGAAATATTATTTATCTAGTATACGAACGATCATTGTTCATAACAGATTCGGGTATTGTCGTTATATGAGAAATTAGACTACATTTAGCGTTTTCCATGCCATTAACTCTAGGAAATATCATGTTAGTTTTCATACAGCATATCCGAAATCTGTTTCAAATATCATACGATGAGATTTCCACATGTTTGTAGGTTTTTTTGTTATTTTATAATGACTATAAAGGTTTCATACAGATATTTTTTCAATCAATGCAATTTGCGTAGTGCTAATCAATATCGGTACATGTAATATGATACTATAATATACTCATCTTGACAGATTGATTACTGAGCATAAGGTTTTAGATTGGTGTTTTTTTCATCTAGTACTCAATACATATGGAAAGTCTTGCAGCATTTCTTGCAGCTTGATGACAGGTACCCGCAGGGTATGGCACTATCATCATCGTATAGCTTAAATATCTAAGAGTATAAAATGTGAATAATGTACCAAGGTTGTGTTAATTACCGCCTTCCGACCTTTAGAATATTGTATTATTTAGTCTGACTGTTTATTAATGTAAATTCTCGTTAAGATCATGATTTATAGTCTTTGCATCTTTAGAGTTCCTGTATTGCAGTTTGTTATATTTAATATGACACAAGTACAAAAAATGGATGTGTCTGCATCAGTTATGACTTTGTAGCTTTATATATTTGCTACAAATGGGGGTAACATTTGATTATTGTAATAATAATAATCAGTGAGTTGAACTAAACTTTCATGACAGGTTTGCCTTGATAGCTATAATGTTCTGATTCAATATATTTATACATGTATATACGATTTATTCTGTAAGCTAATAAAAAATGTGTGTACATTTAAATGCATGTAATACAAAGGAGGTGTTGTTTCTTTCCTTACGTACTTTTCTGTTTTCTTATTTTGCATCCAATTTGTTGAAAACCCGAATATAATTTTGATAAAATGAGTTTTCTGCTCCAACAACTGTTTTACAAGCAATAAATGTACATTTTGTTACACAATTAGCAATTAGTATACGAATATCAGTGCCAAGAAGAAACGAAATTACAAATAATATAACCTGATACTACTGTCACAATTTAATAATAAATATGTCATTGTTAGTTATTTGGACGGTAACAAAACCGAAGCTGATTATTTTGTTATGCCTAAACATAATGGAGTCACTACTTATGATAATTGGGTGAGTGCCGAAAAATGGGTCTAATGGATTAAAACTTCGCTCATCGTTAAGATGCAGGGCTTTTATATGTGATTGAATTAAAGTGTTTCCGCTCCCGTTCCTTGATATTATTAAGTACAAACAAATTCAAAGCATAAGAAAACATGACAAAATGTGAAAAGTGTGCACTTTATAACCAATAAGCTTCAACAAATGTGGGACGTTTCCAGAATAACGATTTACTTAAATTAAACAACCATTTCATAGAATGCCCAGCATACTTTTTATATTGGTAAGTCATTTGTAGATTATTTTTCTTTTGACTATCTGAGCTGACATCAAATTCAGAATTGAATCAAAATGAAACTATTATAAACTTTAACAAATTAGAATAAATGATATTTCTGTGTTGATTAACTCATATATATATTGCATTCCATATTTGGTTAAGAAGCCAATCGATTAAACAATATCTTTTACAGGTAGGAAATAATAACTATGTCACATTGAACATTAAAAACAAAGAATAACTGTTTCAAAATGACATGGGTGAAATTCTCGAGTGCCTCTTCATGAATAAATACCCGAGTTATTTTGAAATTGTCATTATTTATCTAGCCTCGGAGTTCACTTATGTTTCCGAATATGTGACGGTGCCACCTTCCCTTTGATAACTGGTATTGCACTGTTAATCAAAAACATCTTTGCATTCAAATTCTTGAGATAAAAGATAATTCAAGTTTTCAAGCTTTACAAATGAACCATATTACATATACGAAGTGTAACCTCAATATATGATGTAGTTTTTAATACTCAAAGAACATCAGTGCTAATAAGGAAAGGAAACCATCTACGGGTTACTGTAAAAACACCTACAAGCGAGGAGCATTTTGTAATACCACCATCACGCCCGTATGGAGTATATTTCTTCTCTTCATTAATATCAATACATGGTTTAATTAGGGTCAATTTGACTGACGCACAGAAAACATGAAATGATTTAATTGCACTAGATACAGTGCAACTTTGCAAAATCTTCGTGTATCGTGCGTGTATCGTGCATTCCGTTTGCATTCATCGTGCATTTATCGTTCGTGCATTCATCGTGTATCATTCAGATTGTGTATCGTGTAACGCATCGTTCGTTCCGTGTGATGAACGTTACACGATAGGAATTATATAAAAGTGGTCCGAGATAGTGCGGACGGCTAATCGTGTAGAACGTAGACCTTAACGCGTATTATTCATATGATTGTTCGAAGATCGGATTAAATTGATGAAATAGAAAAAAATGCATTATTTCTATTAACTAAACTATCTTCTCTTTTTTTTCTTTTTCTCACGAGATACTTGAGGGAAAATGAGTTGTTGACTTCCGGTAAAACCGAACGTAGACGTTCTGCATATCGTGCAAGATTTACACCAGGTGTTATTCTACCGACGCAAAGGATATGGGAATTCACTTATTTGTAAATTGCTTCTGTGTAGAAATTTGGTAAAGTGCTCACTGTAACTGTAAAAATTATGGCAGTGGCTAGGTAACGGTTACACGTCAAATCGGACTCTCCGTCCGAAGATTCTTTACAACATTTAATTATAAATGTAATAATTATGTGTGCCGCTAATCAACTACTTATTATTCTTTTGGTCTGTTTGATCTTTTACTGTAAATTATCGATAATTTAGAACTTTACGGGGTTCGATTCAGCTCTTACATTGTAATTAAACATCTAGTAATAATATTGTTGTTAAAAAACGAAAATGTCCAAGTAAATCGAATAATCGTTTTTCGTTTCGTTCATCGGGAATCGTGTATCGTTTATCGTTCTTATCGCTCATCATTCATGATTCATTCATCAGTTATCGTGCGTTAATCGTGCGATCCGTTTGCGTGTATCGTGCGTGTATCGTTCGTTCCGTGTGCAAAGTTATACTTAAGCACCACTGTAATTATGAGACACCATATCACTATTTTATGAACAGTAAGAATTTAACAGTTAAGACCCTATTTTCAGAAGGTACATCAGTAAGGAAATACAGCAAGAGCATAAACATCTTGGAGATAAGACCTATTTTACAATGAGGCCTTCCAAAATATTTTCTATACATAAAACAACACACACACACATACACACAAACGCGCTCGCGTCCTCACGCGCGCACACACACATACACACACCGTACGCTCGTATGCACACTCGTTAACTCATGCATTCGCATGAACGATACACACAAAATCAGATATTAACAAACATAACTAATTTATGTGAGAAAAAGAACTTGTGTATGGTACTAAAATGACATCATTATATTCTTTACTGTGTCATTTAACAATAAGTACTGCTTGAATTTATTTTTGAAAGATTTCAAGTTTGTAAGATTTCCTATAGCGATTGGGATATCATATACAATGTATGAGTACATATAAAATGTAGATGTTCCAGCATGAATATAATGTAGCAAAGTAAAATAAATCTACTGATAAGGTAATGATAGAACCATGTTCTTTTCATTCTAAAATGATTCATTTCTTCCGTTTTTAAGTTGTTTCTCCACGAAAAAGCTCCACGAAAAAGGGTTGCCATAAAGTCTTTCTTATTTGTACAATATCATTGAAAAAAATACTGCGCTATATTTCTAACACGTACATCGTTTTAAACAGCGAAATTAGGGATGATTCTTGTACAAATAAAGTTCATTTCCGCCAGTAAGACATCTTTATTGGTAAAATAAAAGTGACTTGTAATTGTGGTCCTGTTACTTTAATGCGACACGTATTTTGAAGAATGGTAAACAAAAGGTTTAGTGTGTGGTGATGTTATTGTTTAAAGGTGGTGTGCCTTTTTTGGTTGTTTTTGTTTTTTTTTTGGGGGGTTTTTTTTTTTTTTTTTTTTTTTTTTTTTTTTTTTTTTTTTTTTTTATTAAAGGACTGGAGATTTCCTTGATTTGAGTACAATTTCTGAGAAAAAAGCTACAACTGTAGTTGACATGGTCATGATAATACAATGAGGAACTTTAGTCAGTTATCTCCCATTAATACTCTCTAAATGCAGTTAGGTCCTTTCATTTAGATTACTCGCTATTTTCTTTGTTCCATATATTAATAAAATTTAAGGCAAAATATTGCTTATCATGATAATATCTTTCAATGATGCTTTTAGTTACATGTTCTATTAACACCCCAGTGTCTAATTTTTTACAGTCCTTGCATTTTAATCAACACGTGTGTGAGATAATTCGCACATAATAATTGGTATTTCTTTACCTTGGAACGGTCAGTGGCAAAAACACCACTGGGGAGCTTAAACCGGTTTATGGTGCGCACCCAACCTCACTCTTACCCCCACCATGTTCCAAAGTCACAGGACAGTGTAAATAAAAGTAATCCCTGCTAGGTGAATCTCTAACACACGCAATGGAAACAAAAGGCATGGTATGTAAAACACAAAAATGCTCGTGTATGAATATATAAAAAGCAAACATTGAGAACCAAAAAACGTATGTACTCAATGCCTTTGCAGAAGGCAGAGTACCAAGAGAAACACCCTTAAGGGCCCGACTAAACTGGCCAGAGGACAGAAATCAAAACAGTTTCGTCCCAGTGGGATTTAAAACTGCCCATCACAGAGTCCTCCCCCTCTTCCGTCAGACACAATCAAAGAGGGAAGCATAGCGTCCAACTGTAAACGGGTTGAACACCAAACATGCTGTGTGTCTCAAAACAGTTGGGTCGTAACCTCTTTTTAACAAAACGTTTTATAATTTTAGCAAATACGTTGGAAAATTGCCATGACCCAAAATCTTACGAAGTTTGTAAACCACATCCCCATAAAGATCGGGTTTTGAAATACCTTCTCGCAGAAGAGTCTTTAGATTACTATTAAATTTCAAAACCAAATCAGAATTACGATAGTAAAATTTACCAAAATATTTACGCAATTTGTAATATCGGTAGCCCTGCTGAAGAAGTTTCATTGAAATCCTCAACATGACTACACGCTCTGGCAAACCGAATTAACTGAGAAATGTATACCCCATAAGATGTAGCATGAGGTACATCCCCATCCAAATGGGGGAAATTTACAATACTAAAATTAAAATCATCCCTCTTGTCAAAAACTTTGGTATGTATAATATTGTTATAAATAGAGAGATGTAAATCTAAAAATGAAGCACCAGTATCCAAATTGTTAGTTTTAATTAACTGGAGTTCCCGGGGATAAATAGTGTCCACCAACTGACCAAAAACGGGTTATCCATATTAAGAATATCATCCAGATAGCGTGATGTATTATTAAAAGCAGTGATAATGTCTGCCTGCGTATCTGGAGAAAGACTCAACATAAAGTCTCTTTCATAACAATATAAAAACAAATCTGCGACACAAAGACTGTTTTAAGAGTCGCCATCATGAAATTCAGATACAAAATAAAAAACGTTCAAATAAAGAGACATAACTTAGTTATGATAATAATTACCAAATTAAGTCAGCCAGTAGTGCGTGTACAACCAACGCTAATACAGGAGACTTGCGTCACTTCTATCACATCAAGATGAGGACATAGATGTTCCAGCATTGTTTCCATCGATTGGATGCAAGCTCACTCGTACTTATATATGTTCGGTTTTATTTCTTCGTATAGATAGTTGTTATGGTGTGGACAAAGGACTTAATAGAGCGTTTCGTTCACGGATTGTCTTTTTATGCTTGTAATGATAGCTTTGGTTTTAAGTGTTCTTACACCTGATTCTTCGTAGTTTAAATGTTGAGTAATTTGTCAAATGAATTTAATAGCGATCACAAGCAAATATTTTACGCATTAACTGTATATTAACAGCTCAGTTAGCTAATTGCATTTAACTCAATACTGGATGTCTTTCTGACGTTTAAAGGTTTGGTTTCTGTAACTCAACAATTATTCTCCTGGAAGGTGGAGTATATTAGTTGTCAATCATTTGATATCATTTTTCTGTTTACGTTACTTTGAAACGAAAAATTGAAATAAATCAGTTATGTTATTACATTAGAAAAAGTATCGAAACCAAGCATCTTGTCTGTGATTTAACGATCGCTGGATGTTAGTCGTCTTGGTTATGTTTTTTAACAAAATATTTTCTGAAACGAGTTTGTTTTGTTTTTTGTGTGTTTTTTTTTCAATTAAATGAGTTTTGTTTTAAATTCAGTTGTAATCTTTCAAACACGGAGCTTAATATTATCTAATCAAATCTAGTTTAAACTCATCAAACTCTTGTTGCAAAAGGTACACATTATTTTGTCGAAATTCGTAGGGTTCAGTTTGTCTTAGGACCAACCTCGACAAATATTCAATTTATGTTTAAACTGACTAAATCCAATTATCCAATTATCAAGCTTGGATGGAAAAGAGATGTACTGTTCAATGCTGTGTAAAGTCATGAAGTGATGTATACAATATAACTATGTTAATCAATAATAACAGTTTGGAACAGTTCAATACTGAATTACTCTGGAATTATTTTGTACATTTTTCACCGAGTTGTAAATATGTGTGATTAAAAAAAAGCTTCAAAAGGGTTTTCTTTGTACCAAATCCCAGTCGGTCCCCAAATGAACTCCACATCTTAAATTTTGTTTGTACCCTCCAAACGACTGTACATTTTGTATTTATCAAATTTCTGTTCTGTTAACTAAAAATTGTAAGTATGTGTGTTAAATAAATTTGACAGTTATACAATGTACGTATTTGAGTGATACACCTACAGCTATTGACTGTGCTACTTTAACATGTAAATTCGTATTTATGCCACAGCGTCAGAATAAAATATTTCACCTAACACACATTTCATATCTTTCTAATATAATAAATGCATTTGGCAGTTGGTAGTTTGTTCTTTCGCGTCATTTGCGTTACTAGTAGAGTGTTGGTGGTTAAATGTAACTCGCAGCTGAAACAATCGATCAGGTTATCAGAGATAATTACTTTCAGGTAGGAAAAATAAGCAGAAAGCCTTAATGCACATCTTATTGCTCATAACACCGCAGTAAATGCCTAGATTATAATATGATACCTGTAACAATACTAAAAGTCAGGAGTAAAATATAGAACACCCTATTGAAAAATATAGATTATATAAAAGGCTTATGCTTTCCGCTGAATTTACTGCTCGATGTAAAAGCAATCAATTACAATATACTAACATTTATAAATAAACGTTATTTTTAAATTATACAGTTTATTGTGCAGTTTAAGTGCGTACATGTAACACAACTACTATTGCAGTCGCAATATTTAAGTGTAACATCTATTTCTTATTTTCTAGACTTCCCCTTGAGTCTGCCTTAATCTTCATACTACCAAAGGTATTAAAGATTTAGCGTTTCATAAGTAAATGTTCAAAAAATGCATCAAACACAATTTTAATAGTTGACAGGTTAAGCGTAGAGAAGTATGTAATAGAACATTAAGTTAACAGAACCATTATAGACTATTGAAAGACAATATAGTCATAAGGGATTCCAAGTCATTAGCACATTATACAATGTCTAATGATAAAATGTCTTTGGTAGTTTTGTCAGACAATTACTGAACCGAACCGGATTACATTATAAATAGTGAAGGATATGATAATTACTCTTGCAAATGATTTCATAATTAAAGCATTGAAGAACACGTGTATCCCACTGATTCCTTTTCACAATAGCATTTATTACAGCAGAATTATCTTAAGTATTATCTTTGTACATTTCATTGAAAACTATTATTTTACATGATTGAATACTTTTTGAAGGTTTAGAAGTATATAGATGATATGTATGTTTACTTAGATATTTGATGATATTATTGACTTGGTGACTTTCTGTTTTGGTAAAAATACAGCAAAAGAAAACAAAACAGAAACAAGCTACTATGTCAGGTTAATATATGCCAGGACTGTCACAGCTACTTGACAACCAAATACACGTACATTGTATGTCGTTCTGATACGCTTGAAACACAATGACGGCGCTTGTAATAGGTCATTTGATACGTCATTTTCTCCCTGTCAGGACGTAAACATAGCCAAGGCGATCAGCCACATTTTATAAGAACACTTGATGTAAAGACAAATATTAAACATCAGAAAAAAAACCGCATAAAATAGTAGAAATTTAGTCTACTATCATATTTATACTTGAAATCTTTCGGGATGAAATGTCTATACATTGGAAGCATTCATCATATAAAACTGAGCTAAAGTTTGCAATTGATACATTTTCAAACATGACAAAAATGGTTAACCGATTACAAATAATATGTACTTGCCTAAGACACTCATTTCACATTCGACTTTTAAATTACGAACAGCGTCTTTGAAGAGCCTTTGAACGTATCAAAGACGTCCTTTTTACACTTAGAAACAGGTAGGAGTCATGCAGCGAGTGGAAAAACTTTGCATGTATTGTGTTACGTTTTTTTTTAGTACAGTTGGCATGCAAATCATGGAGAATTCAATAAACGAAAGAAAAAGAGTTTAAATCATTTATAACAAGGGGCCCAGGAAGTACCCTTATTTACAGTGTACGTTATGAAAAACTGACATCGTTGTTTTATTTTACGTGTTTATAAAACATGATTACAGAAGAAAAATGGGATTTAACAAAAGTGTTTAAAACATAATTCTACTAGACAGATGTGTGGTCTCATCTAGCAGACAATTTATGACGTAAAAAGGAAAACAAATTCGAATACCATCATCATAAACTTTTGATTGCTTTAAGGCTTTTAGGAATGATTGCACTTATTAAAACAATTAGACCGCTTCCCGACAGAATCAGAATTAGGCAGAAATGAAATAAAACGTCAGCGAAAAAACGGCAACTTTCCAACAGAATTGTTCGACGTTTTTTTTAGAAAATCATTCACTTTATGAATCAAATTTTACAATACTAAACCGTAAAATCATTATGTAATCATTATTAAAAACTAATTAAAATCATCACGGTCTTATGATTGCCAAATTATTTGTTAACGTTTCTTCGTGCAAAGAAATGTTTGCCTCAAAGGGACCACAATAGAAACGATGGAGTGTAACCTTATCTTTCTTTTGCAAAGGTCAGTACTGAAGATTTATACAACAAGATGTTGATTTCCCAGCTAGATCATCAAAATTGGTATTCAACAAAACATGTCCTAAAGGCAGTTTTAAACCAAATCATAGCATTACAAGAAAATAATTAATGAGGGGCAGTTTGTGTGTGTGTGTGTGTGTGTGTGCATTGTTTGGTATAATGAAATGCACGGCATTTAGATCACCCTTTAGTTAATCTACACACACCTACGCATACAGCGGTTAAGTTTTAGTTAAAACAATATTTTATTGATATAATTACAAATATTAACATGTAGTTACAAACGGTAGCAAAATATTTAATCCAAAATGGTTCCTGTTTTGCTTGCAGTATTGAAACATGAATGAGGCAATATTAGTAAAACAAGAAAAAACTAAATTAATCTTTGATTACATGTACATGTCTATTTAGATTTGATAAGATTTGAACACTTCTGCGTCGTACAAACCGATATTGGATAAAGAAACATACATGTTCTCTGGGTCTCTGCAACATAATAGACTTATTTTAAAGCAGATGTCTCTGAATTGACATCTTAATA
This sequence comes from Saxidomus purpurata, assembly GCA_022818135.1. NCBI lineage: Eukaryota > Metazoa > Mollusca > Bivalvia > Venerida > Veneridae > Saxidomus > Saxidomus purpurata. The sequence goes on from JAFMSR010000015.1 coordinate 9,265,341, forward strand.
TTACAAACTGTATATTTGTACCATTATTTTGGCGCTTTCAGAGATATTTGTGTAGTATAATGGTGTGTTTGGATAAATAGTCAAAACGATTTCTTATTCTATTGATTTAACAGCTTTTTAAACATATGTTGTTGTTTTTTGGTTGAGAAATAGGTTTATATATTTTGAAAATACATTTGTATATTAATCATATTATTTTACTCAAAGAAATGTTTCAGCATTTTATGACCAATCCTAACCTTCCGACAAAATGCATTCCATAAAAAGCCCTGTCTTCAAAGACGGCGCTAATAACTTAAAGATAGAAACATACAAACAATGCGTGTCTGAGTGTTTCGTTAAAGTCTCTGATATGTAAAGGCAGGTAGCACATTTGATGATTTAATTACAGACTGTACTTTCAACACTTACATTACCAAATGAAAAAAGTCGGAAGGTCGCGTTTTAAATTAAAAGTACACGCTACATGTATAACCTTCGAACCTTTGCTTGATAGTATTGCAAATAAACGTTTACTGGGTGTACCTTGTTCGTGAAGTCATGAATTATGCAAGAAACGTATACGCCAACAATGAATTAAGAGTAAATACAGCATAGTCTCATTGAATTCATCAACCTGTATTTCCAGAGTAAATCCAAATAAATCGCATGGCATTGACCCTCATATTCATATCATTGTACAGAAAGAAGGAAACCACAACATGTTTTTTTTAAAGTAACAATTGTATATCAAAGATAGTAGACGTCTCCAGATATTAGTAAATGCACGTTTTTTTACTCATTAAAGGGGCACTCTCTACATCTAGTAGATTATATTCTCGAAACAAAAATCATGTGTTCATTGACCATTAAATGGTAAAAAAATAAATTTCAAAGGAGAACCTATGGCGAAAAAATGCCTCATTTTACCACAATTAATCAATATAGAGGCTTTCTGTAATACAAGGGCATCCATCCATTAATTGTACAACAACAACTCTACATAAATTATTGAATGGTTTACTGTACTGCAGTATATCTTCAGGTCCATCTACACAGTAAACCTTGATTTATAAATTTTAAGCTATAAAGCAAAGTTTACTGTGTAGATTGGTCGAATGTACGATTTTCTGAAGTGTACATGTATACTCCAGTTTTGGGATAGAGAAAGTCCTATCTTGTAAACATTGCTGTACCGATCCCACGCAGAGATTTTATTTATTACCCAGGTGACAGTGCCCTAATTAGATTAAAATTCCAGAGCAGGTGAGAGAGATTATAATTATGGTGGAAATACAGACAAAACAGTTTGAAGTTTAATAAAACAATGCAGAAAAAAACATTGCTTGTTTTTATATTGATTATGATATTAGTTAGATATTTAAATTATTTTGTAAATAAAAAATAGTACATGATATGAATAAAATTTATCTTTCTTGGTCGTGCAGGATCGCACACATGGTCTTTCTATAAATAATATCCCTACTGGTAACATTAGGTTTTACAAAACAAACATGTATTATGAAGATTTTAAAGTTTCCACTGTACAAAATACTTTTTAAAAAAAGAAATTAAATATGTTGCATGAACCACGATTTACTGTGTATACGGTCATGATTTACCCCCCCTCAAAAACGTACTCTTACGGTTTATACATCTATACATCAAGGGATACTGTGTAGATGGGCATTTAAACCGCTGATTTAATCAATAATGACTGGGACTTTTAAGTTAAGCTATAGATTCTTCCAAAGATTCTTTTATTTATGTTTCGGAAAGGTTATATAGTTTGACATCGGTTATAGGATATGTCCCTTTAAATGTAACAATTCGTTCAGTGAAGATGTTTTACAAAGATTAATACTTTTGTTTATTTTATTAAGCCACCGTTTGCAGCTTCGACAAAAGCAAACACATTTTTGTTGTTCCATGTTATCATGAGAGTTCCATGACACAAATGTGTTTTTGACATTACAAATATCAACTCTTAAAAAGATACGTTTTAAATTATCAAAATAAAAAACGACAAAAGCCAGACATATTTACTCTGTTTGATTCTCTGTAAGGGAGAACCTAGAATTTTCTTTTTTCAGATTTGATATATTTAATTGGAAACGTCAAAATCTCCTTCTAAGGACACACTCCAGTACGAATACATATCTGTCTGTTTTGAGATGAAATAATTCTGTCTTACGGCAAAAATGCCAAAATCCTAAATTTTAGTTCAATGCTACGTAAACGTTGACTTAGATATATCCACTCCTCTGTGTTAGCAACAACAGAAATATGATGCATACAAAATACCTGGTGTCGAGATGGAGAAAATGTAATCAGCTAGCTTCAAACAGCTGAAATGGCCGACCAACCTTTATTCAATATTAATCACATATCTACATTATTGTTTCCTGAATTTACAAGGCATTAGCAATACACAAACCTGTAGAACTCTTATACAACAATAAGTCATAGTACAATTAGTCTGACAACCGTTTAGTTTCAACATTATTTATTCATATATAAATGCATTTTACAAATACATGTACACTGTAAAAAAACAATATTAATTATCTCTGAATATAGTGTAAAGCAAAGCTTGGAAGATCTTTGCTGAAACCGTTTGTAAAGTTACACAACGCTGTAATGCGATAGACATTCATTCCGAAATGCAATTCCTGTCAAAAAACCCTGCAGTTGTTGTTAAATGTCGGAGTGACTTCTAAGATGTGAAACATACTTCTCAAATAAAGCCAATTTGCATGCAGCGTTTTGTAAATACATGTTACCCAATTGAATAACTTGAGTTCAGATTACCATCCAGAATGGGATACTAGTAATTTTCATGTAATTGTAAAAAACTTTGCCCTTAACAATTGACGTATCGTAATCAAACATCAACGACCAAGGACATAGCAAGTGCCTTAATATGTATGCCGCAATTATTACGTGAAGATTAATGTATCCACCGGCTTGTCGCGAACTTTTAAGGTTATTAATATGTATTTCAATTTGCACAGTGATTAGAAACGGACACATCCGAGAGTATTAACAAATACAGTGAAAACCTTTGAACTATTTTTCTGCAAAATTATAGAACGAATTTGAAGTCTGTTACGTGATGTTTGTTGCTTAGGGAACTACCCGTCAGTTATGTGTATGATTCAGTAACAGATGTAATCAGTGTTATAAGTAGTGCATCTTGTAACGAGATATTTAGCCTTAAATTCTGGCATTTGATAGCATTGACCAACCATATGTTCTGTTAACTTTTAGAAAAAGTTATCCCGAATCTAGCTAGACAATTAATGTTTTTGCGAAAAGTGGTTGTAAAAACACGTGTTTACATTTATACAACAATAACTTTGAATGCTTTAATTATTCTGTCTAACACCTTTTATATATTTCCACAGCTTCAACGTCATGCTGTTGTCATTGTATTGTTTCATGTTCCCTTATTTCATCTAAATTTATTAATTACTATGATAATTGATATGTTTATCTTTTAATCGAAGAGCAGACTGTACTTTTTCAACAAAAACCTTTTAAGTAATTTGGTTTAAAGTCACCTTGAGATTTAAGCACCATTTTGTTATGACTATGCTTTTAACTATTTCATTAATTGCTCTACTGTTTATAAGATTGAGATGTACTTGTCAGCTCATGTTTAATATGCCTTTTTATCATTTGAAGTACACATATCACCCCTTTCTCTACACGTAGCGAACTTTAAACTGGTTTTATCTATATTCATAATTATTTTACAACCTCTTTCAGCTCTCAACACAACACCGGAACTGTGCATTAAACCGATAATTTCACAGACAATTTGATCTATAAAATGAATTGATAAAGAGCTCCTTGGCTTAAAAGTAACATTACTTCGGAATGAAGTGTTGAGGGAAACTTCAATAAAGCTGTGAATATTAAATGCTATGTACATTAAGGTTTACGAGTCTGAACTTGGAAACAAGACACTATCCTCAGAAATAAACTATATTTTACAAATGAAGCTGAAAGCATGTTTATGACTTTGCGGTAAGTAAAAAAGTATGTTCAGAATTGATGACGTAAATATGTTTCAAACGATTTTTCTGTAAACTTAAAAGAAGTAAAACAAACATAGTAAAATGTTGCAGAATTGTTTGTCTTTTGCCAAAAAAGATTTAAGTGTTGTTATGAACAAAGTTTAATTCATGTACAAATAAACTGCAATGTGGTATTTTATGTAATACAAATGACAATTTTTCGTTGTCTTAGTAGACTACTCATTGACACATACATTTAGTACCACGTGTTTATTAACATGTTTTATGTTAACCTTCTAAAACTTATTTCCTAATAATCATCGCTTTTTGTACTTACCAAATTATTATTGCTAATCATTTAAGCTCAAAGAGAAGAGATTCACGAACATTCTTCTCTGGATGTTGGTTAACATGTTAATACACTTGAAACAACCCTGGTTTCAGGTCAACATTATGCCTTACCGTAAGCAAACCTTAAATAAATATAACTTGGAAAAGCTAGAAAAATTGAAATAGATAGCCACAACCAAGAATGAATTTAAAATTGCTTTAGTATGATACAAATTTATGTGAATTATACTTTCAATTGGTCTTTATATATTAACACACTTTATATTCAATATAACTAAATCCTTTCAACATTAGGTCGATAAAATGTCTGTAAACATGACAAACGTGCAACAATAACAAATTGAATGCTATGTTCAACATACACTTCTTCTTCAGTAAACAACAGGTTGCTATTAATGTTTATGTAATTGAAAGTTTTATAAATGAATAAGCCTAGGATGTTTTTCAAAAGTTTAAACGTGATTCATTGTCTAATTATGAAACTAAAGAATTAAAATAACACATAATTCACTCACTGTGACAGTGGATACTTGTTATCAATCATATCTTAGAAGAGATCTGTTTTAAACATCATGACGTTAATGAAGATGATTTCCGATAAGAGCAAAAGTTTCCTTGACGTCGGTTTGCTTCATACAACGTACAGTAAACTCCGTATATATCGACTTCGGATATAACGTACAGTTGTTTTTGGCCCGATGTTTCCCGTCTTTGTTTAATGTAAAAATATAGGGTTTTATCGTACTCCTGTTATAAGGAAACTTCGGATATAAGGAACAATATTTCCTGGCCCAACAATGCAAAATGTACAGTAAAGTGATCGTATATATCGAACCTCAAACCGAAGAGCCTCGTTCCTGCCATAACAGTTACCCTCATTGACGGATATTTCCATCTGAACCGCGTGCTCATGTAAGAAACTAATATAATCTAATTTAACTGAATACAAATTTCTACGTGACTTAAAATGAAGAACACTATATACAATAAATTTTATCAAGATAACTTAATATCGCAGTCAAATATCAACGGTAGACGTAAGTAGAAATGTAAGCGCATTCCCCGATGTTATTTATACACTTATAGCAGATAGGAGGTCAGTGGTTGTGCATATAGCTTTATCAGTATTTGGAGGATTTACAACAATTGTGTATTACGCGACATTTTCATTACACTTACAATAACTTTCTCTTTTTGTAATCACTTTCATCTAGATATGTTAGAAACAAATTATAAAAAGGTCTTACAATTCATTTGCTTTGTTTTTCAACCTTTGCCCAGTAAAGAAAATATGCCAAGTCTAGTGAAACAGTTGTTATTACTACAAAACAACAGCACAGAGAACTCTATACCATGTATCTGATCAGGAAAGTGTAATTATTCTTAGGTCTGAAACCACCAGTTGTCAGTTCGTTTTATCGACGCAAGATGTCAATTTGAGAAATAGCGCGTCAAGTTTTCACAGGCCTGGAAAATGGATTTAAAGACTAAGTGATATCAGAAACGCAATTTGTATTCAGCGAGAATCGTCTAGATGCTATTTTTATTACACCAAGGAAAGTTTATAGACATGTTAATTCATTGGCTAATATTGGCCTGTGAAACAATTATGTGACAGCTACATATTGCGTTCGGAGAGTGAGTGCACTGGAGTGAGTGTTTCACGTTAAGCGCTTTCAATATATGAAGACGCCTTTAACTACTGTAAATGAATTATATGTATATGTAACTGTATATATGTCTATTGGTATCGAGACCAGGCATTATGCTCATAAATAACTACAATTGAGTACAAAAATCTCTCTTGGCTTAAGTCTGCAATCAAACACTTGACAGTCACTTAATTAGAAAAAAAAGAAAGAAACGTTCTCACAAACATTTGACAAGATGCCAATTATGAGTAATGTAATCTAAAAATTCTTTGACAAACCACAAAAAAATATTGTTTCCTATAATGACTGTAAAAATCGGTGGAAGACATTAAATCACAGTTCCTTTCAATAACAACTGTAGGAGTATATCCTATATCCTTCTGTGATTGGCAGATGGCCTACTTTCAAAATACCGCACTGCGGCACATATATTTGATCTTCATACGGAAATTACAGTAATACTAAATCTGAACCAGCCGGTTATGAAAACGTATTAAATTGCGACGCCGATACTGTCAGTTATGTGTATGTAGATGTCAATAATTCACACTGAAGGAAAATTGAAATTTGTCTCTGTCTTTAGCCATACCATATGAATTTTGTTGCAGAAATGTATCCTTAAACAAAGGTGTATTATTTTCCAAAGCTATGACGTCTATTGTTTGGCTGTGCTACCAACGTTGTACATTGTTACACTAAGTACCTAGATAAATAATACTGTAACATTGGGAGATTGAATGACACAATAATCCTGAAATTGGTAATCGTGAACTGTTTAGTACGACACATCAAGCGTCTGCCTAACAAAGAGATAATTTCTAATTAGGCAGTAAGATATAAAAAATAATTTTTGGCCTTTCTGCTTCAAAACTTAGTGGATTTTATTTGTTATAATAGATAGCATTATTAAAACTGATAAAACTTCTATGAAATACTGTGTATTCCATTTTCATGTTTTTTCTCTACTATTACTATTCTGTAACTGGCTATAAATGTAAATGCCATATTACGCCAGATAAACGGTATGTTGTATTATGTTATGTAATATTATGAATGCATAAATTTCTCTTAAAATGGTATGTCAGGTTAAGGTTTACTAAGATTAAAAGTGGATGAAATGGTATTAAAAGGTTAGTGGCAGAATAGTGACTAGTGACAGGAATTTTCATGATTCTGTTTCCTTAAACCGGAGGTAATTATAATGTGTAATTTATGGGATGATATCTGCTTGATAACCAGTTGATGTGATATTTATTGACGTTTTCATTATGAGATACTAGCATTCGAGTCGGAAGAAGCTTCCGGCATTTGCAGACTTTTACTGCGCTGTGTTAACTTCTTAAGATTCAGCTGAAAGCTTTGATTTTAGTGTCAGTGTAGAAGGCATAACACTAAGTGTTATGGGTAGCCACACAACCAGAACATATTGTTCTACAACAGCGTTTGTCGTGGAGCGTATTATCGCGCTATATTTAATCTGTAACCGTTGTCCATACGCCATCGTTTAATAATTGGTTTGAATTATCGTAGCTAGTCAGTTAAGTTCCTACCAGTTCTCGGGCGGAAAATGAACATTTTTGTCTTAAGTGTAGTAGATCTAACAAATACTAGTAAACCAATGGAATTTTCACAGGATAAACTTCTGTTCTCTGATGACATTATAAACTTGTGAGTTCATCAACTGTGTCCACAGCTTGTTAATAAATGAGGCCAGAAAAGGTGGTCAATTTTTCTGTTTAAAGCCACATCGGCCAACCAACTTTGTACCAGAACTATTCCCAACAAAGCTGTTTAATAATTAGTGTTTGTTAAATAATTCTAAATACATGTACGAAAACACCTTATGAATATAAGTCTATTCCATTCAAGATACACATCATTTAACTTGCAATATTAACATGTATAGGTTACAGTGTACATTTTTTGTTTTTGTAGATGCTGTACATAAGGATAAAATATGAACAGTAATGATTTTTCTTGCTCATGTTGATCCTTAAGAAAATAATAAAAGGGGATGGCAAAAAATTGTATGCATAATGAGCCTTGAACCTTGTCCGCGTGGGTGGCAAAACATGTTCTTTACCACTCGACTACTCTAAACAACTTCTTTGTACTAGTGTATTTAAAACCACTTATGTCAAATGGAGTTTATATTACGCCTCATCCGCAACATGATCTATTTATCTTTATTTTTTTTTCTTAAATATTTTTATTAAAATAATTATATATTTTTCAAAGTTTTTTTCTCATCGTTTGCAATATCGATATTCAGTGTACCTTTACAAACTGAACCCCTGCTTTTATCCAAGCGCATGCGCAATAAAATCGGAAAAACCCAAAATGCTGACAGCTTAAGTTATAAATAGTAAAACACTAGAGAGATGATTTAACCGAGATATTTTAAAAAAATATGAGAAGTTTGAGTTACTTACCGTCCCAGTGATACGGTTCCGTAATCTAGGACCTTGAGTACGGTATAAAGCCTGTGCGGTACAAACCATGAAATCGCCCGAAGATCTGGTAGTACCCGAGAACTGGTAGGAATCCATTAGTCATTGTTTTTCAGCGACACAAATTTTTTTTAATATTTTCCTTGAATTTTAATTCAATAAGTTTTTAAGTGTTGTGTCATTTAAGCTTTTAATAATCTTTCACCCAAATGTTTAAGTTTTCCTATATCAACTCAAATGAAAACCGGTTAATTACCATAAATATACATAGGACTTTAAACTGGCTAGGACAGAGATTAATGTTCAAGTTAGTAAATTTATGTTGTTGAAATGAAATATTCATTTTGTATATTCATTTGATTTACATTGAAAATTGATTGAATTAATATCAATATTATAACAACCATTTTCTTACATCCCGTCTGGGGCCTACTTAGATCTGAAGATATATTCAAATCTTAAGGACTTTAACCTTGATTTCAATTGGATTTCTAACGGGCACTTGCTGGGACATCAAACTGGCCAGGATAGAGATCAATGTTCAAGTAAATTTATGTCGTTAAAATGAAATATTTATTTTGTATATTGAATTGAAAATGGAATTATTATCAATATTATAACAACCATTTTCTTACCTCCCGTTTGGAGCCTCATCGTTTTCGCAATTTCAACCATGATGAAACTATAATAAACAAAAACGTTATCGCCACTGTATCTTGCATTTTATGTCACAAAAAAGAATTTCATTATTTCCAATGAGTCGCAGTTAGCGCCCATAGTCAAAATTTATATGAAGCAGCCGAATTTGAAAACTGCTTTCGTTTAACGAACTTTTAACAGACTGTAGTTTAAGAATAAATCTCATCTGATAGTGTATCGTGAATAACCTTTTCCTCTTGTAACTACTTCTTAAAATAGGAAACAAACTTTAAACCTAATTTGTATTATTTTAATGCTTATAATGTGATAAAAGTAATGAGAACTAGTGAGTACTTATTGTACTTACTATTTACCAATAAATGTCTGGCGAGTATGTTCTCTAAATTATTAAAATGCAAAGTGATCCGTAGACTGATATGTTTTTGTTTCCATGAGAACCAACTAAACGTGTAATAAAATACAGTCCAAATATGTAAAGCAGTTAAAATTATTCATGATTACATTTGACATTTCAGAGACAGTAAAACACAACATGTATCACAAAGTAAGCCTTCGCTAAAATGCTATGAATATTATTAAATTTTGCGATTAGTTGATCAAAGATTCGTTCTATGCCAGAATCATTTCTCAGTCATTTGAGATAAACACATTAAAGTACTTGCAGTAAAACCCAAGTATAGAGAAAAGTAGTGAATGTGGTTTGATACAGAAATGTGTTGTCCGAGATTAATATACTGTAAATAGGTTAATTTAGTGATTTGTGAGCGGACATCTTAAATTCGCGAAAGTATATACAGTTTGTATATCTTATTGTAAATATATGTGAAATGAATCTTTAGCGAGATGTTTAAATTAGCGAAGTGGGGAATTCGCGAAAATAGTGAAAATTACATTATCGTGAATATTACTAAATGTGATGTAATTATGACCGAAGTTTCAGAGACATAAAGTATGATACTAACAAAAGTAAGTCAATAAGAAGATAATGTATGAATGACAGAAAACATGTTGAATCCATGGACAATCACATGTTACCATATGCTTTCATCTTATAGATCTCTTCAACCTTGGTGTGTGGGAAAACACAAGGAAAACGATCTTTAAACCCTGAAATGTTGAAGGTTAATCACATACAAGCTCGTAAGATGATTTTTAAATATCAGATATGTTTATCAACTTGAACAAATGTCAGTTTGTTTTCTTCGGTATGATTGCATAAGAATCGCTGCAATTCTCATTGAGTTTCAATTATCAGTATCCTGCTAGAAAGTCTTAATATTAAAGGCACTTTTTACTACATATTGTCAATCTTAATTATTCGTTACTTGAAATATCCCACAAGCAAATGGCGCTGTAAAGAATGACAACTAATAAGTCTTTGCTTAGTGATAAGTCGACATGACGTCTGAATTATTTAACATTCTTATAACGTTTCTCCAACAATTATTAATTTAAATTGAATCGATTGCAAACATGGATCTTAATTTGGTAACTTTTCTCAACATTCAAACGCTTGTTATAAGGTATATGGCTAGACAAATAATACAATCACCAAATGTCATAGCATATTCATCTTGGTCTTACATATTGTGAGTTTGTAAAAATAAGAGAAACTCTTTGTACTTTGCAAAGTTTCATCTCAGACAAACTGACGGCAATACATTTTTATAACAAAATAGATAGCGTTGATATAAAAACACACTTTGCAAGCGATTTTCTGACATCTATAAAGAAATGGCTGACATTATAGACGGCACCATTAGAATATGTTCTGAAAAGTTGGTTCATTCTTTTGACCTTTCGTTTGTATAGATGTATTTCAAGTCCAGAAAAACTTGCAATCACCTTGCAATATTGTAATATGTACTTTATGATAATATCAAAAAACTGAAATTTCGCTGAGACTAGGATGCATTTAACAATTTTCTGTCAATTCCATGTAAGAAGAACTACTAATTTAAAAATGGTCAACTTTTGACAGCATTTATTTGACAGCATACATGGGTATTTTAACAGGGAATAGTGACGATACTTTTGTTCTTGATATCAGGCAGACAACCAAATTATATGAGTTGTTTCATTTGAAGTTTAAGACCAGAGAGTACTTTAGTACTAGTAACTCTTTATTTTAAAGAAACAACTTGAATACGAAAGAAAAGCATATGCCAAAATTGTTTAGAGTGAATAGAACACGGTTCTATCTTTATCCTATCTATAAATTTATGTCACTATATCAGTAAATTCAAAGTGATTCCGGGACTTTAATATTATTCTAAGAAGTAATTTATTACGTAGGCATCTATCTGACAGAATTTAAATGTATATTACAGAATAGAATACTGCTAAGATGTTTATAAGGGAAATCGTTTGGCTCTTACCCTTTGTCATATATGTATCTTACGTATTATCTAAATAGAAAAAAACATATATTTTCAACTTCGTTTAGAATAAATTACAAAGTACAGTTACAAAGCTTTTATGATCATAGTTGTATGTATAATTTGTATTCGTAATGATACACGCAAACAATTAGTAGTTAATATTCTTCAAATTAGATAATAAGCATGCAATTCTATTCGAGGAACTTTCAGAAATCAGTTAGCACAGTAGACAACATGTTCTGTGATATATTTGGTAAGTAACAATAGTTGAATTAAACACATTTTAGGTGTCCAATACAAATGAGCGCATTTGATGTACACTTTGATATTCACACGGCGTGCTTTTTGTTAGAAACCTGCGCGGAATAAGTTCATTTATCAGTCTTATGATTTGCTCTGTTCTCTTTGCAAAGATTCTATAATATTGCTGATACAACCTTCAGCATTTCTTGACACATTATTGCTTTTAGGGTTTTCCCCGTTGAATATTACTAAATTTAGAATGACATGGTACAATGTTTTGTCCTTTGGTAAGTGCAGTTTGTGATATATTGGCTTTTTGTTATTTTACACATATTTTACTTTCAAGTGAACAGTTTATGACTAAAGAGAGTCCATAATTATGTAGTACAGTTGGACATATTACTTTAAAACGAGTTGTTTTGCAGTAACTGTTGTGGATATTTTTGAACAAATAAATTGGGTGCATCTTCCGGAGGCTGTAGAAGTTGCGAAAATTTTACCAATAAGGGTTCTACATGATTATCTAATTTACATTTTGAGCAGTTGAAGTAATGACTTTATGATCTGACGAATACATACAAAAACAGTATTAAAATATTCAAAATTCAATGTTACGCTCTATAAATACATTGAGAAAGGGGTTTATATTTACCGTATTTATTATATTTACTATTTAACTCATACTTTTTATATGTAAGAGAACATTATTATGTGTCCTGCTTTATAAGCACTTGGTAAAACATATTAAGTGATATTGTTTGCCGCTTGATCTTTTGAAATGAGTAGAAAAAGTGTAGTTTTGAACACTCATTTACCGTTGTTTTTTTCACTTTCTTTGATTTAATGAGGTAGGTTTATATGACAGAAATGATGAATTGTATGGTTAGCGATGTAATGTAATGCTAATTAAGTAAGTGATAGTGGTCTTAAAATGACCGTCTTCCTTTTACCGTAACACAAAAATACTGCACCAATTTATAAATAAATGGTTAAATCTGTATTCTAACACTACTGAAAATTTCTCCTATATAGGCAATAAAGAGGTGAGCGTGATATACCTACCAAGTATATCACGCTAGGCGTCCGGAACTATTTTTGACTGCTAAAATTCCCGTAATTTTCACACAACATCTGTGAGTGTGCATGCGCTAATACACTTGGATTTGTATTGTTGTGAATGAATTCACGTGATGTAAAACAAATCGTAGTAATGATGTTTACATTTCCGGTATCGCCAGCAATATCAGTAACAACAAAAATAAGGCGAATAGCGTTTTATTTGAGGAGTGAATAAGAACAGCGAAAATATCATGAAATGCAAGGAATGCACGGAATACTACAAGTTCAAGGCAGCGACTTCGTGTAAGCGCATCAAAACATACCCCTTCGAACATTATTTGTTTAAAACAATGTGTTAGTTTAACTGTTGAGTGATATCACTGTGTGTCGTTTAGATGCTTCGTAATTAATCACTCAGGACTTCGGCCTTCGTGATCAGAATACTACGCATCTACACTCCATACAGTGCCGGTATGTACTGTACAATACGGAGATATATTTGGACGAGTACCAAGCTGAGAAAAGCATATTGGACGACGTTAAATAACCTTTTTATTCTATATTTATTTTATTTTAGTTTAAATTATACGACTTTACCCCCAGCAAAGCTATTCAAAAAGTGTCCTCTTACGGTTGTAAGAGGGAGGACACTTTGTACACGTTTGTATATACAAATAATCTTGTTATAACCGCATGCTTTGCACGTCCTTTTTTGATAGCGATAAGCAAGAGTGCTAAAAATGCTTATGTCGCTACTCTGAAATCTATAAGTTTAAAATTAAGATCTATGTAAAATGTAATACGAGTTCAATTTTTTATTTGTAAGATTATTCTTTTCATTTGAAAAAAGGCGTTATTAGACTACAAGCATTTCTAATATACCTGCTGGAGACCAGTTTTAGCCCACAACTCATCGGATTCGTTACGTCAGATATTTTTCTATTTATCTATCACATCACTATCACATTATCCTTAATAAACTGATAACAAATAAACAAATATCATTTGTGGCGTTGTGGTAACATACACCAATTCCGTTCATTCCATAGGTTGACGGAAATATTTAATATGTTGACAATCAAGGCATTTTCAGATGTTTTGAATATATGTTTTCGTTCAAATCCGTATGATTTTACTTTCTCAAAAATACATTTGTAAAAGTCAAAGTTTGTATAGCAATACAATGACTTTGCACATTATAGGACAGTCAAGGTTTACCCAACTATCCTTCGGGGAAGAACCAGTTTCGTATTCTCCGCAAGAAACTGCTAAATTTCTCTCATGAAGTACATGGTGGGTAGCAGGTCTCGAACTCATGACCCTTAATCTGAGTGGTCATAATGATTTCAAGTCAGCGACTCGGTCCCTCGATAACGGAGGCAAACGTACTGCATAGCGCTTGTGTTCTTAAATGTATATAATTTACCTTTTAAGAGTGGCCCGTGAAGTAATCTTCTATGCCTGCAAGCGCCCTTGCTTTCCAAATATTCTTAATTTACTAAAACATTTAAGGAAGAATTCGCCTTTTCCTTCGAATACATCGTTTATTTGATGGTGTAAGCACAACCACTTCCTTTGTAGTCCCGCTTAAACAAGGGCGGATTCCCCGTGCACTTTAAACAAACAAAACAATTAGGCCGATCTATATTATCTGTAGGTTCAGCACTGTTTATACGTTAAAAATGACTTGAAAAGTTCTTTTTTCCACAAATTCAATACATCCTGCAAGAAATGTTCCAAGAATCATGTTTGCTAATCAAACGTCGTATAGTCGATCATGTTCGTTTTGCTGTAAAGTGTCATCTTACATCGTAGAGTATTTTTATCCACGCCCAATGTCCTCGGCTCGCCTCGCCTTTGGTTGCCCTTTTTATAAAAGTATACTTCTTACGGTTGTAAGAAGACACTTTTACAGCAAACCTCGTACTGTATCTATTACTTAAAAATGTTTCCATGAATATTGTATTTATGCCTTTTCATCGTTTTTGTGTTAATAAGCTAACGAAATTTTTTTTTGATAATCCAAGACGCTTAAACAAACTGTACATAGAGCGCCTACTTCACCCGATTTTCATTCGAATCATTTTCACGCGTTTCGGGCTTTATCATGTGTTTTACATTGGACTGTGGAACCGTCCAAATATGGAAAAAATAGAGGATTTTTTTAACGCACGTGCGTCCAATATCATAATATATTGTACGGTCACGTGATGCAAATAAACGTTCACGATTGGATAAATAAAATAGATATAGAATAATAACCGGTATATCACACAAATGTGAAATCTATTTCCTAATTATGTCACAATATTCATATGTATGTTTTGTCTCGAAAATGTCATTGATATACAAATATTTCGATAGTACGGATTTATTGTTGACGATTTCGAAATGTTTATAACAAAGATTTTATCTCGAACATCCTGTCACATTCTAAATATATTACTCAGTCATTCTGTCTGACCTTACCAGCCGCCTTCGTTTGTAAGACTTGTTTCATAACTTCTTTCGTGCCTTTTTTCTAAATCCGTAGGAGGCTAAAACTAATCTTTTGATTCCTTGAGAATGCATTTTATTTAATGGAAATGTCAAAAGCTTAAAGCTTCAATATGCATTCAAATACAATATATGGATGCAAACTTTAAAATTGATTTTCCTCCCGACAAAGTGCGGACATGCCTGAACGTGAAAATCTAGTTAAAATGTAAGATGTATATTTACAAAACGTCACTACGATTAAAGAGAAATTGCTGTTAGTTGTCAGCAACACATTCTACGCCTTGTAAACAGCTGTATGACTACATGTATAACTTTAAACTTAGATGTACGATTTAAGTACCACATAGGCGTTCTTGTATACAAAGCAGTTAACAAGCAAGCCCCCGACTATTTTTGTAGATTAATCAGAAAATCAGAAAATAAAATCTACGCTTTACGGTCCGCGACAAATAGAGATCTTACAAGCTCCACACCGCAATCACAATACTTAAGAAAACATTTGAAGATTCAGGAATGTGTATCTGGAATGAGATTCCCGTAAGAACGAGAAACAGTAAAACCTTAAAGCATTTCAAATCTTCATTTTTCAAACTTCTCATAAATAATTTATATGGAGAATCCAGATCATTGACTTTACCTTAACACAGTGTGAATGTGTTATAGCTTTTGAATTTAGTTCTGCTCAAATCAGTCTCGTAACTTGTTATTGTTGTTTTTGTTTAAACTATGTATTTTGTAAAAAGGCCTCATGTTAGATAAGTTTTGTTTTAAACATATAGACTTAATGAGTTACCTTCTATAAATAAAGATTGTTATTATTATTATTATAACTACCATAATAATATTCAAATATAATAATATTGGAAACGTTAATTATTGGTAAATGTCAATTCGTGATTTAAAGACATTATTTGAGTATGTTCTCTCTCAATTGGTAAAAGTCATAGCCTGCGGTCATATAAGAATCATTCTATCGCAGTACCGATGTAACGTCGTTTTTGATTGGTAACGTCGTTTAAATTTGCGACTGTATAATATAGGAATAACTGTTTTGTAATTTTGATATTTGCGACTGTATATACGGTTTTTAATGGTTGCAAATATTTTAACGGCGACGGCGTTAGCCGGAGCTGTTAAAACTGTTTGCAACTATTAAAACCGTATATACGGTCGCAAATGTTGGAATCACTAAATAGTTAACCCTTTTCTAACGCACAATGTGTCTAAATGCGATAATTAAAACGTTGTTCGAATTTTGCGACATATATACGCCGTCGCCGTTAAAAAATATTTGCGACCATTAAAAACCGTATATACAGTCGCAAATATCAAAATTACAATACAGTTATTCCTATATTAATATGTCTTTGTATCCGCAAGAAAGGATAAAGCCAAAATATGTAAGGCAGTCCGAATTGGTTAATTATATTTGGCATTTCGGGATAGTGAAACACCACATGTATCACGAAGTAAGCGTTACCTAAAATGCTATGAATATTATTTGCAAGAGATGCGTTCTGTACAAGAATTATGACTCGGTCATGTCTGTAACACACTCGGAACGCCCGCAGAAAAACCCAGTATAGAGAAATTTAGTGGGTCAATGAATGAATATGATACAGAAATGTGTAAGTCTGCGATCAATTTACTGTAAAATAAGATAAATTCGTAATTTGCGAGTAGACAGACTTTTTCATGAATTCTAAATTCGTGGAAGAAAACTCTTTAATAGTAAATATCTCCGAATTAATTCATATGCGCCTTGATATTTAAATAAGTGGAAAATACAAAAAATAATGAACATAGCGAAAATTAAATAATCAATTAATAATTGGTAAGTAATATTAATAAATTTAATCTAATTCTGACAGACCATATACTGTTTAAGAGACATTAACACTAACATTATTGATAATAAAATGATAGTGTCTGAACAGCAGTTAGCATGTTAAATCCCTGAACAATCGTCATATGCTTCCATCTTTAAGTTAGATATTTAACCTTGATGTGTAGGAAAACACAAGGATAACGGTCTTTAAGTGTTGGAAGGTTAATCACATACATGCTCGTAAGATGAGTAATGTTTATAAATGTCACATTTTTTTTTTCTAACCAATCGCAGCTTCTTTTCTTTGGTATGATCAAACTAGAATCGCTGCAATAGTTTTCAGTATCCTGCTAGAACGTTTTTAAATCCATTTTTCTGACACATTGTCAATCTTAATTCTTCTTTATTTGAAATATCGCACAGACAAATAGCGCCGTAGAGAATGAAAACTAATAAGACTTTGTTAAGTCAAGTCAAGTCAAGTCAAGTCAAAGAACCTTTATTCCTAAAGAGATAAGTCGACATGACGTCTTAATTGTTTTGTATTTTTATACCGTTTCGTCATGCAATTAGTAACTTGAATCGCTTGCAAACATAGATGTTAATTTGGTACCTTTCCCAAACATCTAAACGTTTGATGTTAAGGAAAAAAATGGCTAAACAAGTAATACAATCACCAATTGTGAAAGCGTATTTATCTATGTCCTTGGTGTTGTCAGTTTGTTAAACAGACAGTAAGTAATAAAACAAATTTTAGTTAAATTATAGATTATATATTAAGTTTACTTATATTCTAGAAAATGTGTCTGCAACACCATTTTTAAGACAAAATAGAGATTGTAAACTTAGAAGACATGAAACATAAAGCACAATTTTTAATTTTCCTCGTAAGTGATTTTCTAACATCTGTTAGAGAATTGACTGACAGTATAGACGTCACTATAACAATGCGTTCTGATTACTAACTGGTTTATTTTTGTAAGTTAAACCTTTGTTTGTACACTCAACCGGTTTAGAAACGCAATAGTGGCAAAATATTTATTTCAACAGTGTTATCTTGTTTCAATTTTTTTTTAAATTTCATACACAACAAAAACAATATAAAATTGAATACTTGTAAAAGTTTCAATAATTCATCACAAAAAATGACTTAAATTTAAATAAAAACAATAGCGTCATTCAAATAAAAAATGTTCAACAGGGGAAATCTTAGCGTTTCTAAATTGGTTATTATAATATGTGTAAATATGCGTAGATGCTGTACATACTGTCAATCACCTTAGAATATAACTTTATGACATAATTAAATTACTTAAATTTAAATGTGACCGGGATTGCATGACTATATTTATATATTTTTTTGTCAATTCAATGTTAGCAGAACTACTCAAAATCATCAAATTTTGTCAAAATTTATTTTACAACATAGAATGTCTTCCTTTAAAAAATCTAATTTCATTTATGAATTGTTTACAATGCATGGATTCTTTTGCGAAAATGAACCAGGATGGCTTTACTAATTCTATGGTGTCATATTCCTGCACTTTAAAACTTTTTTGTTCGATGGTCAAAACCAATCTTGAAAACTTATAGTATCACCATGCTCTTTTGTGAATGACATTATACAGTCTTAATATTTATTTGCTTTACTGTTTTGAACAAGAGACTGATTTCATGTAGTGGTTGTCTATAAAGAAATTCGAATGCTGCACACGTTTGCATTCAGCTGCTTGTTTTAGCCAGCCACATTAACTGAAAAAACTTCCAATGTATAGGATCACCTGTGCCAACTTAAGTTCTCATTTTTCACCTACTGGACCAAACCAAACCAAACCAAACCAAATTTACTTACAATAACTAAGAGTCGAACATCTGGTCATTTTCGACAGTTACGTTGAATTTAGTTATAATGTTTGATGATGTTGAACACGCCTAAGCTGAACTCATTTAAACATATATAAGAACTTTTTATCATGTTAGATAATCCATAAATGAAGCTTATCGGTAGATGTTGAAATGTAAAACTGAATAAGAAATAGAAACAATCACAGATTAGTTAATTTACTGAAGGGTTTTGTATAGAAAAATCCCACTGGGCACAATTTTGTTAAATACTTTTGTTTTTGTTTTATACACCATACCTTGCTGTTAAATTGGAAAGATGCGATGAAAGGAACTACCTCGCAAGACATAGGCAAGGTACATTCATATAACCTGCTATGCATTTTGGATAAGGCTTCTTAGTTACTACGCACATTGAATTTAGTTCTTACACACTGTTTTATACATTTCTTAAATCATATCGAATCTTTAGGGATATATTTGTTAGCACAAATGTCGGTCGGTTCGTTTTTGTGTCGGTAGACCAAAAACTTGCCTCATCAATAACTAGCGAATTGGTTGGGCTAGGGTCTTTAAACTAAGTAAGTAAGTTGGTCATGCTAAGTATATGGTCCATCTTGATTTTAAGGTCAACAAGCCAAAAGTTATGGTCAAAGCGACCTCCAACGGAAAAACATGACCGATCAATAAATAGATTACGTTTTGGTGTAGTGTCCTCAAACCTTGTGGGTAGGTTGTTCATGACCACTAGATACTACCTATCGAGGTCAAGGTCACAATGACCTTTATATTGCAAAAAAAACTAATTGGCTGCCTTCAGGGGGATATTGTTTTACAAACATCTCTTTTTTAACTATGTAAGAAAAGAAATATAATGGCATTATCCCAGCATTAATTTTGTGGTTATTGCTTCTAAGTGTTCATTCAAAATAGTTTATTAATCAATTAATTTCTTTTTTCAGTTTTAATGTTAAGGGACTTACTTTTAACCTTTTAAAAAACCTTTTAACATGCAATTTTACATAGGAAATTTTCTGTTCTAAATGACTGTAATTACTAAGACAATTTTTCTGTTGCAACACATGTTTATTATAAATATTAAGTACATTGCATCTGTATAATTATAACAGAATTCAAGAGATATTTTTCTAGAAGTGCTCTAAATCCTTATAAGTCAAAAGTCAGTATAATAACATAAAAATAATATATCAAAAACGTAGGAAGAAAGACCGTTGTCTCAAAACGATCCTTTTAGAGGATGATGTATTTACATTTTATGTCTATTGTTACATCCGTTTCGTATAATTCGGTTAAACGGCGCCATATCACGATAATTTAGAAGTGCTTGGGTTTGCTTAAACAGAATTTGTGGAATTAAAGAAAACAGTAACATAATTAAAAGTCGCTTGCTTTTGAACTGTCTATATACGTAATTGTTTCTGCAATATCAAAGAAAGTACATCAATTATAGATTGATTAAGCATAAAAATGCAAATGTTACTATTAAAATGATTGCATTATTTTATTGTCGTGTATTGTAATATAGAAGCCTGATAAACAAACAGTCATAAAAGCAAAACTTAAAAAAAGTTTTATTGATAACGCGAGATGTACATCTTCATTCGTGTGTCATTTCATTGCATTTCCGACATTGTTATGTAAAAACCAGCTCGTCTTTTATTCTCTGGTACATGTGTTTTTGTTCAATCCACTTATTTGTTATGAGTTTCATTTGAAAACAATTCTTCTTATTAATTATTGCTGTTCATTTATGTAAAACAGCACAGAGCGCTTATAAATAATTCTATATAACCTGCCAATATTAAACAAAAGTAA
This sequence comes from Saxidomus purpurata, assembly GCA_022818135.1. Lineage (NCBI taxonomy): Eukaryota > Metazoa > Mollusca > Bivalvia > Venerida > Veneridae > Saxidomus > Saxidomus purpurata. The sequence continues at coordinate 9,286,143 of JAFMSR010000015.1, forward strand.
AATATCAATTTAACGCAAACGAATGTTTACCCTAACTTAAGAAAATTTGAAAAAAAACGCAGGATCTTACCATCACAACACTTTCATACTAATTTAAACTTGTACAATTTACAGGATAAATAACAGTTATTTCAAAAACAAACATGGTTTTATGCATAACAGGTTTAACAAGTTCATCAGAAATGTTAACTTGAACATTTATAGGTAGACACAGATGCTTTGCAGCAGATCTTTACATTCTGTATCTCCTAAAACCATACTATTTCGCTTTTATAAGTGTGACAAAGACGATTGTGGGTTTGAATTTGCAAAACAAAAAGAAAGAGAAAAACTCAGAAGGAATAGTTGATTAATTATTCACTGTTGGCCAATGTTCAAGTAAATTGAAAAATCAACCAATGAATCAAATTGTTGGCCAATGTTCAAGTGATTTGATAAATCAACCATTGAATCAAAACTCTTAAATGTAATCCAAACATACGTAATTTCAAGTTTTCTGCTGCGTCTCTCTTAATCATTAGATAATAAAATATTAATTTTATGTTTATTTGCAATCATTATTTCTATTTCTAGTTGGAATTATAGAGAGATAGAACAGTGCAAATGAAAAGCAGACATTGTTCACATCAATGTAAAGGAATAAGATTGAAAGAAATCGAACGTAGGTTGTATTGCGAACACTTAAAGGTCCATTACTAACACCAAATCGAATCTTTTAAATCTGGAAACGTAGCGGGCGTCTTCTCAGAAAAAATGAGATACTGCATGGAATATTGACCATATTGTGTTGAGAATTTGAGTTTAACAGAAGAATTTATGAAAAATATTTCGCCTTTTCAAAATCGAAAGTAGGTTTTCCAGTTTTCAAATATCTATGTAATTTTCCAGAAATCTTCCAGAGAGAGGAATTAAATTGGTTATAAATAGGCAATCCTATTTTGAATTTTAACTGAAGAACTTTACTTTCTGCAGCAGTATTTCAAACAGGGAAATAATCCACGGTTATTGTAACGTTTTAGAAGCCAATCTCAAACTGTATTTCCCTATCACAATTCCAGATTTTAAAGAAAAATCAATTTGGCGTTAGTAATGGACCTTAACTATATGTGCATTGCAACTAGCAATCTTACTTCTTCATGGATTACATGGTTTTGTACAATAATTCTATAGAGCAACATATGAATAGCATGAAATGTGTAAAGGATATTTAATCATGTTTACTTCATGAAATAACGTCCAGAAATTTGTCAAATAGTAATTAAATATGATTATAATTTGATAAGTGATTTTTAAATTAGTTAGTTATACGTATTTCTCTTAGAAATATGACGTTTGGTCCTTTTCGACACTGTCTGATGTTATTTCTGAAAAAGATATCGTACAATGTGTAACTCTGAAAATTAATGTGATTAAATGTTGTATGCAAATATGTAAATATACATGAAACAGTACTGTCATACACATCTACGCATTTAAAACTTTTCATCTATTTCATTTTTGGGACGGTTGTCGAAAGACAGCCTTTCCAGGGTGATCACACTCACAGACCAACAAATACATAAACGGATTTTGGCGTTACTACGTTCCTAAACACACAGGCAACTCCGCTGAAAAAATAGTTCTAAGCGGAGTAATATCTACAGTATATTTGCCTATTCCCAATGAAATCGCATGTTCGCAAAAAAGCTATGAGTTACGGACATAAAACTTGCATGCCACAAAAGCGTTCCCGTTTTTACTTCACTGCGGATATTTTACATAAATTGGCATACCGATAGTTATTTACCTTGCTTTCCTCCATTATTGGAAAAAAATGTACTGCACAGGTGCACATTGGAGAACTGTATAGAACCTGTACTTCGCGCGCGCATTTACTGTTGCTGGTTTGCTATTTGTAGTAGTGTACTTTGTGTTTGTCTGTTTTAGTGTTTGTTTTGTTGTGTTCTTGCTTTTTTCTGAAAAAATTAACCTGAAGGAACCAAATTACTAGCGTTACGTATCTTCAATCTTCTTTTTAAATGCTCAATAAAAAGAGACCTAACTGCTCAACTCCAAGACGTTACATCGTGAACAAGAGATGGAGGTTAAAGTCAAGGAAATCAAAACTGGTTTACAGTTCTCGCAAACTTGTGTTTCAGATTGCAAATTTGTAAATGAACTTGCAATAATATAGCGCTCAAAATATAGTACTAAAGACCTATTGCGGTTTTGTTTAGAGAAACGTTTGTCAGTCGCAATTTTAAAACTTCAGTCAAATCAGCCGTGTAGCCCAAGGACACAGACAATACACAGACACTAAATGAGTATGCCAACTCATAGGCTGTAAATTCCTAAAGTAATTCAGATAATTCTTTTGTGTATCGCATGTCAACAAGGAGAACATAGCATACTTGTTTCATACATTCTCGTCATCCAGAGCATTAATTATATAATATCATGTTTGTTGAAAGCTTGGCAAACCACTGATGTATGAGATATGTTGCATACAACTACCACAGTTATAGTAAAACTTCCGTGATAGTATTCTGTATATTCAAGTCAACTCGCGAGTACTTTTAAATTATTTCTTCTTTTTTTCTTGACTTTGTACAATCACTAAAAGGCAAGAACAAAACAAAACAAAAAGTACAATAGAGAAACACATAGCACGCTTGTACTACACAAAGCAATTTAACAGCAGTAAATTCGAGCTCGCGTACACTGTTCTACACAGTGATCGAAAGTTTACCGGTGTCGTACATTTTTTCCGATAATGGATAAAGGTATGCTTGTTCATATAAAATATACGCAGTCTGGAGCAGACACTTTCACACCATTGCGACATGTAGATCGTATGCCGTTAATTAATAACATTTCTGCGAACATGCAATTTAGTATCAAGGATTTCAAAGGGAAATATACTGTAGATAT